>CAUDMG010002608.1:0-442066 GCA_958450375.1 Homarus gammarus
CCCATCCCAGCACTTCCATGTGCCTATCCAACTTCGTCTTGAAGCTCCCTAGCGTCCCCGATCCTACTATAGCACTCGGTAGCCTATTCCACATATCCACAACTCTATTACCAAACCAGTGCTTGCCTATATCCTTTCTGAATCGGAATTTATCTAATTTAAAGCCATTTGTTCTAGTTATTTCGTTATTACTGAGCTTCAGAACATCTTCCATTTTACCCTTGTTTATCCCACTTACCCACTTGTACACCTCTATCATATCTCCCCTAACTCTACGCCTCTCTAATGAATGTAAGCCTAAGCTTTTCAGTCTTTCTTCATATGGAAGGTTTCTAATATTATGGATCATTTTTGTCATTCTTCTTTGTACTCTCTCCAAAGAATCTATGTCCATTCTATAATAAGGACACCAGAACTGAACCGCATAATCCATGTGTGGCATCACTAATGCTAGGTAAAGTTTCAAGATAACGTCAGCAGTTCTGTTACTCACAGACCTAGATATGAACCCAAGAATCCTGTTTGCCTTGTTGCGAACGCTAATACATTGTTTTCTAGGTTTCAAGTCGTTGCTAACAAATACACCTAGATCTTTTTCACAAACTGAGTTTTCTATTTCCGTGTTACCTAGTTTATACTTAACGTTTGTATTCGTCTTCCCTATCTGTAGTACCTTGCATTTATCAGTATTAAAATTCATTTGCCAGTCTACTGACCACTCATGTAAGGTATCTAGATCTCTTTGAAGGTGTTCAAAGTCACTGTCTGAATTTATCACTCTCCCCATTTTGGTATCATCTGCAAATTTACTAATCCTACTAGTTATGCCTAAATCAAGATCATTAATGAATATAACAAACAGCAGAGGGCCTAATACAGATCCCTGGGGAACTCCGCTTTTGACCGCACCCCAGTCTGACTTTAATCCATTTATGCTGACTCTTTGTTTCCTACCAGTTAACCATGACCTAATCCATTTTAATACTGATCCACCTATTCCATGTGCTTCTACCTTCCTTATCAGGAAGAATGGAAGAATATTCACAAGTAAATTTGATGTTGCCATGTTTCGAATTTAAATAATTTAGGAGCATAGGGACGTGATCAAGTGATCTGAAAATTAAAAAAGTGTCATCAACAAACCGACGATAGAACAAAGGCTTAAATTGGGGGGGACATTCGGGAAGCCAAAGCTTCTCGTGGTGACAGAGGAAAGCGTTGGCCAACGTGGGACCTAAAGGTGAACCCATAGCAACACCATCACATTGTTTAAAGCTTTGTTATTAAATAAAAACAAATAATCATTTAAAGCTAGTTTTAAAAATTCTTTAAATGTGTAGGAGGGTGTAGAGATGTGTAGGAGGGTGTAAAGGGTGTGCTGAAGATGTGTAAGGATGGATAGGGATGTGTAGGAGGGTGTAGAGATGTGTAGGAAGGTGTAAAGAGGGTGCCGAAGGTGTGTAAGGATGGATAGGGATGTGTAGGAGGGTGTAGAGATGTGTAGGAGGGTGTAGAGATGTGTAGGAGGGTGTAAAGGGTGTGCTGAAGGTGTGTAAGGATGGATAGGGATGTGTAAGGATGGATAGAGATGTGTAGGATGGTGTAGAGATGTGTAGGAGGGTGTAGAGATGTGTAGGAGGGTGTAAAGGGTGTGCTGAAGGTGTGTAAGGATGGATAGGGATGTGTAGGAGGGTGTAGGGATGTGTAGGATGGTGTAGAGATGTGTAGGAGGGTGTAGAGATGTGTAGGAGGGTGTGTAAGGATGGATAGGGATGTGTAGGAGGGTGTAGGGATGTGTAGGAGGGTGTAGAGATGTGTAGGAGGGTGTAGAGATGTGTAGGAGGGTGTAAAGAGGGTGCCGAAGGTGTGGAAGGATGGATAGGGATGTGTAGGAGGGTGTAGGGATGTGTAGGAAGGTTGTAGAGATAAATTTATGTAACATATTATCAGTTTTGAAGTGACCATCACTAAGGTTTATTGATTTTAATTCCTTAATCAAACTAGCTTCAACCAGAAGTCTTCCTGTGACACAAGATGATTTGAATACTTTTAAGCTTTTTCCCCCAAGTAATGGGATGATTATTACTCCTAACATGAACCAACAGGGCACTGCTAAGGTGTTTACTTTTTTTTTTATTTTTACTTTTATCCTCTTCGCCACTGATCGGCTTGTTAGCCGCTTGGGCGATCGGTCACGTCTCTTTTCCTTTATATTCTTCACCAAAAGGTCGGCTCGCTAGCCGCCCGGGCGATCGGTCACGTCTCTGTCACGCACTGTTGGCAAATACTGGGCATGCACCGGCTCCTGAATGTACCTGATCCCGCTCCAGTGTTGGTCAAGTCTTCTCTTGAAAGAGCTCACACTCGGTGCCGTCACAACACTCTCTGGTAGATTGTTCCAAGAGTTTACAACTCTCACTCCGAAAAAGTTTGCCCTCACGGTTTTCTGGACTTGCGGCTTCTTCAATCTTGAGCTGTGACCCCTTGTGGGGCGAGCGTCCGCCAGCTCCAAGTAAGGACACTCAACTGAGTAGTGCCCCCTGAGATGCTTATAAACCTCAACTAGGTCCCCCCTTGCCCGTCTGTAGTATAAGCTAGGCAAGTTCAGGCGCTCCAATCTCTCAGGGTAGCTGAGATGCCGAAGTGCAGGCACCAGTCTGGTGGCCCTCCTTTGAACATTTTCAACCAACTGACAGTCCCTAGCATATCTCGGGGACCAGATGGGGTGACAGTACTCCAGATGGGGAAGCACTTCACTCCTGAAGATCGTCACGAGGGACGGACCGTCTAGATATCTGAACGACCTTCTTATAAGACCCAATAATTTATTTGCCTGATTTACCTTCTTCTCACAATGGCCCGAGAACTTCAGCTCATTGTCAACATACATACCTAGGTCCTTCTCACACACAGTCTCAACTAGTACATTTTCTTCATCCCGTTGGGACATATGGTACGCCTCCTTATCGTTGGTACGCCCCAGGTGCATCCTCTTACACTTCGTGACATTGAATCTCAGCAGCCATTCCTTCGACCATTCCTGGAGCCCACAGAGGTCCTTCTGCAGCTCTTCACAGTCCGCTTGGTTCTTAATTTCCCGAAATAACTTGGCCTCATCGGCAAACATTTGTATGGAGGAGTGTACAACGTCAGGCATATCATTTATGAAACAAACAAACAACAGCGGGCCCAATACACTACCCTGCGGTACCCCACTTGTTACAGGTACAGATGACGATTTCGTGCCATTAATCACCACACATTGCTTGCGGTCATGTAGAAAGTCTTCTATCCACGCTAGGACATTTCCCCGAATTCCGTACCCTTCCAGTTTGATTTTCAGCCTTTCGTGGGGTACACTGTCGAAAGCCTTGGCAAAATCTAGGTAAATATTGTCGATATTACCACCCCGTTCTAGAATATGGGTCCAAATATCCAATACCTTGAGCAATTGTGTCAAGCAAGAGCGCCCCGGCATAAAACCGTGTTGGCAATCTTTTACAAGGTTGTTTCGTAGTAGATGTTCCATCGCTGCATCTCTGATAATACTCTCAAGTACTTTACATATTATGCTGGTCAGGCTCACCGGTCTATAGTTGTTCGTGGAGTGCCTATCGCCCTTCTTGAAGATAGGACTCACATAAGCCACTTTCCATTCACTGGGGACCATTTGTTCATCCAGGCATTTACAAAACAGAATCTTCAGGGGCTCTGCAAGCTCGTTGCACAGCTCCCTTAGCACTCTAGGATGCACCATGTCAGGTCCAGGACTCTTATGGTCCTTTAGCCTGGACAGTTTATTTCTAATACCCTCTTCCGTGAACACAATGTGGGTCAGTGCTGTGTCGAACCGTCTGTCCTCAAACGCAGGAAGGTTAGTTGCATCCTCTCTTGTGAACACTGAGGAAAAGAAGCTGTTCAATGCCTCAGCTTTATCCTGGTCAGAATCTGCGTAACTACCATCTTCAAGCCTCAGGTCTGATACTCCTACTCGCGTTTTCAATTTCGACTTTGCATAGCGGTAAAACGCCTTTGGGTTTGACTTGACCTCGCGTGCAACCAGCCTTTGTAACTCCTTTTCAGCCCTCCTACACTCTATCTTTGCTTGGTTTCTGGCTCTTGCATACATCCTCCTGTCTTGCTCATCGTTTGACCCAACCCACGTCTTGAATTTCTGGGTTTTCTTCTTAATTTTGTCGACCGCCGCATGGTTCATGTGTAGGGATCCCCTCGTATTCCTAGAAGCACTGGGTTTGGTCTTGGGTATATATTTATCGATCAAATGGGTCATTTTACTAGTTATGATATTCAGCGTAGTGTCTGCGTTCTTGTACCTTAATAAGTCAGGCCAGTTGATACCCCTCATCTCTTCCCTCATCCCATTGTAATTTCCCTTGTAATATTTGCACCTTGGCCTGGCCTTATCTTGAACTAGGTAACAGTTAAATCTGAATGACAACACTGTATGGTGACTGGTGCCAACTGGGGCAAGGTGTTCCAGTTTGGCCACCATACCCTCCTCGTTTGTTATGATGAGGTCAAGTGGCTTGGGTGTTTGCTCCCCTCTGTAATGTGTCGGGTCTCTCACATGTTGGAACAGAAAATTATCTCTCAGAGTTTCTACAAAAAGAGTAGCAGGATTATTCAAGTCATTCGGGGTTGACTCGTTTCTCCAGTCGATGTCGCCATAGTTAAAGTCCCCCATGATAAGGAGGTGGCTAGGGTTGAGCATCGCCGCATTGTTTATTAAGGTTCTTAAGTTCCTTTGATTTAGTGGGCCACAGTTCGGGGATCTGTAGATACACCCGACGATAAGTAAGTCCCCTCCCTTTAATTTAATTTTACACCACTTGGACTCTTCAAAAACATCCTCTCCCTGTACCCTCGCCTGGCTGGCTCTAAGGTCTTGCCTAGCGTAGATAACCACACCCCTCCTGCAGGATTCTTGAGTTAGGTTCGTAAATGAGTCATATCCAGCAATACTGAACTCACTTTCCTCTGGGTCGATTCTCCTGTTCTTGTACAACAGTTCTACAACTCCTACAATATCTGGTTGGTGTACTCTTAGTAGTGTTTCAAACTCCTCCCTCTTATCAAGGAACGTGTCAGTATTAGTGTACATGACATTCAAGCCAGAATTTGTTCTCGGTAACGTCTCTGCTCTTAGTAATAAACCCGCTCCACCCACATTCTCAGAAGCTGCAGCATTTGCTAAGTACACTGTATTTTGCAGGGTGTGGTTAAAAATGTCATTGTTTACACGGCGCTCGTTCCCTCCTGTCCGGTAGGCTGAGCTGGTGCCGCCTCCCGGGTGGGGGGTTGAGTGGGTGGAGGGTGCACTGCTGCCCCCTGGCCCTGTGTCGGCACACTTGTTTCCACTACCCTCCCCCTGAGTATAACCTATGTGTACCTGTCCCCGTTCCTCCTCGACTCCTCCCTCTTCTGCTTCAAGTCCTGCAGGAGCTTCTTGTGCTGTTCCCTCTGCATTACCGTGCGGTCTGGGTGAATAAATACATCCCGAAATGCCTCGCTCCTTGCTAAGTTTTTTGCCTGCCGGATAACTTGCCATTTCTCCTCCTCACTCCCTAGTGTGATCCTGAGAGGGCGAGGCTTAGCCCCCTGCTTTTGTCCCAGTCTCCTCACATCCTGAGGGGCTGCTGGAATCTTCAGAACCTCTGTGCAAATATTTTGAAACAGCACCTTGTCGTGTGTTTCCTTACTCACAGTTCCCTCTGCCTGGCTCTCTGGGATTCCAAAAACTATTACATTGTTCCTGCGCTGGAGCCGTTCCTGGTGTTCCTCCTCTCCCCTAACAGTAGGTGCGTTAATTTTCATTTCTTCGACACACTTTTTCAGAGTCCCAATCTGCTGTAGAACCTGCACTGATTCTGCATTACTCTCCGCCCCCCCCCCCCCCCCCGTGGCCCTCCTAATACGTCAGCATAACTCCTCTTAGCAACCACCTCCATTCTATTAGCTACTTCCTCAGTCTTAGCAAGGATCTCTTTCTCAACTTGCTCCAGTTTGTCAACCAGCAGGGCTCCTGCTTCATCTATTTTCGTCCCTAGAGAACTCGTTCCCTTATGGATTGCAATCGCTTCATTCACCTTGACTGTGCAGCCAGGGCAATACCAGCAACAGCCATCAAGCTTTACGGCAGTTAGTAACTTCCTAAACGTTGCATTAGTTAGGCCTGTATCCTCCATATCCGACGTCTCCCTGCAGTAATCACATATCAAGCTCATGGTTGTTGTTGTTGTGGGGGGGGGGGGGGGGTGCAGACTGTGTATAAATCTACACCTATTTCAAAGAAAATAAAGAGAGGAAAAGTACTTAGCTACTCTCTGTTGCCTATGGAGTTGTCGTCTGCGACTGCGTACACTGTATCTCCCTGTCAATGGTGTAATGTAGGCACAGTTTCAGTCCTTGAGAAAGCACACAATCAACATAAAATTTAAAGTCTCTGTGGCACCTATGACACGACTTGGTTTCAGCTGGCACGGTGCCTTTCCAGCTTGCCTGCTAGTGAGCGCTCACTTTAAGTTATTTACAACTTCAGCGGTCACTGATGACACTATGAACTATCACTGTGTACACTGTATCTCCCTGTGAGTGGTGTATTATAAACACAGATTCAGTCCTTGAGAAAGCACACAAACAAAATAAAATTTAAAGTCTCTGTGGCACCTATGACACGAATAGGCTGGCAGTTGTCCTTACCAGCTCGATTGCCAATATGTATTCACTTTAAGTTATTATAGTCTCTTCTGCATTCACTGATGACAACTATGAACTGATTTAACTGAAGGCACAGTACTACACTCCCTGGTTGGCCTTTATCACAGCCGTGACCACAACACCCTAAAAAATAAAATAAAATAAAAGCTTTGTCATGTGGCAGTGATTGTGTGGTTATAGGCCTGTGACCCTGGCTGTACCTCCAACTCGGTGGAAATTGAGTTTTCAAAAATACAATCGTGTCTAGCATGAAAAGTCCGACATCGATTTACACTTTCACCTCACTAAGACGATCTTGACGAACTTTTGTAATCACTGTCCAATTTCTGCCGCTCTACATCGAAGGCCCGAGTGCCGAACACACTTCGTTACAGAGACGCAACACGACCCGCCCGCCCGCTCGTACAGTATTATATCAATTACATTTGCTATTACACTTGCTATTTCTTATTAACATATTGGTAATGGTTGAGTCATACATGAAAACAACATTAATATTTAGCAGCTTGAGGGACCGAACTAACGGGACAAATTCATTACGATAGGGCAGAGTCAGAATATTCTTAAGTGTAGGAACTTGTCTGGTTTGAGAGGAATGAAAGGATTATTTAGCCCTTTTAAAACAACGATCAACAAACACAGAAGGATACCCAAGTTTCTGTGCAATGGAAGGAATATGTTTCAATTCATCGTCAATAAATTCAGTCACAAATACGCAGACATCTTAAGAACATAACAGAACAAACTGACATTTTGGTAGACTCCAGGTGATTCGATAAAAAGTGTATGAAACTGTCTACCTGTGTGGGCTTTCTGTATATCTTAAATTTGTAGTTTTGGCCATTTCTCATGATAAGGATATCAAGGAATGGAAGGGATCCAGTTATTTCTCTTTCAATTTTTTTATCAAGATTTATCTTATCCACGCTTTCTTTGTGGATCTACATGATATATATATATATATATATATATATATATATATATATATATATATATATATATATATATATATATATATATATATATATATTATATATATAAATCCCTCAGTTGAGTTAAATTACATATTAAGACAATTTATCGACAAAAATATCAATAACAAAAATAAATAAATATAATTAATCTGTACATTGCAAAAATACTTTAAAAAATAAGAAAATTAATTGAAAAATACGTTTATATAATTGGTCCCTTTGTTATTATGATCAAGTAAGCGTTGTAGTTAATATCTAATAAATGTAGTTTATAAAAATAAGTTAAGTCATTAATTAATTAGAAATTATTTGTTATTATAAGTAATAAGATAATTGATTGATAGATAATAGTTGTTAATAATTTAAGTAAAAAATAATAATTATTTCAGTTTTCATTTGACTCAGATGTAAACATGGCGGAGCTTTTGATCCAATAATTCCATTTGTTTATCTCTTTACGTCAAGTACATCCTTGACCTGGAAGTGACACTTAAGACAACTGTGCCTAATGGATAATCCGGGACTGTCCATGGATCTTGTTTACGTTGCTTGTATCTAACGGGCTTGGTATTGAGGCTGAGAATAAACAACAAGTACTTGGTGGCCCCAGTGCCCTCGTCTCTCCAACAACCTGACAGAAATCATTAATGGTTAAAGTTTGATTTTAAAATTAAATAAAACACTAAGTGATACATAACAAAATTTACCTGTTCTCCGTGATTCGTTTTCCGATAATATCAAAGCTACTTTCCTGAGACTTTTACCACCCCGAAGCGACCAGCCTACAGACTACATATCGTGACCTCAGTAAATCCAGAACATTTTTTACTCATCTCAAACACCTGAGCACTCCGTTAAACTACAGGTACATTCAAGTCACATTCTAAAAATAATCGACGAAAACTGAGTTCAAAGTGCCCCTGTAGTAAGTTATAATCATTACTTTAACAACACACACCGGTTTTTAAGACCAAACTAATAATTAGTTGGATACAATGTGATGAAGAAACTCGCTCTGTTGAACGAGCCGTGGTTACACCTCAGCCACCGTAGCGACCTTCATCCCTTCAGTTAAATATATCAACTTTCTATAAAGAAACTCACTCGTTAACCATAGGTGTAGCGGTCAATAAAAGCTCAGACTCTTAATGTTTGCCACAAGTTCAATATAAGTTCAGGATAGTAATTCAACGAAAAATTCCATAATCACAGCCCGTTTCATCGTCCTTAGATAATCATAATTTTGTCTAATGTAAAATTGTGATTATTATCCATTCATAACCTTCATGTCCATAAACCTAATAGGCAGGGACGGTTTTTCGTTATACACATGAGTAAAAACCCCAACAAAACCAGACCTAAACCTACTGTGTGTGTTGGTATACGTTCTCGAGTTGTTGGTAAGGTTTAATGTTAGATTTTCTTAATGTTTCTGAATGTAAAGTGTACTGATATGATATTGTATTTGATGTTGTTGCTAGGGGTAGCGGCGAGTCAGACGTATTAACCCATAACAATTTTAATAGCTCTGTGTGCCAATTGTAATAGATGACATAACACTAACCATACCTAACCAAACCAAAGTTTTAATCATACCTTAATTTAAATTCCTGGCGGAGGGTGAATCAAGTGGTGAATACTCTTGTAGTTCCCACATGTTTTAATTGACTTCACTTCAAAAAGGACACTTGGAAAATTCACTACGGTACCTTGTAACGGGCCGAGTTTCCTCTTTTCAATAATTTACCATCCAGCTATTCTTTTCTGTTAGTATTCTATTTATTCATATACTTATTTGTTCTGTAGCATTCTTTCCAATGAGTATCCTGTTTTATATACTTATCCTTCTTCAATTCCTTAAACACATACTCACTTTATATATTCTTGCTTATATTCTTATATGTTCTTTATCTCTGTATACCTTATATTCTTATATATTCTTATATAAGTAACTCTTATGCTTCTCTGCTTATGTTTTCCAAGTCAATGTTCTTTCTTTTCATTTCCTGTCATATATTATGATCTCTTCCCTATATTTTGTTCTAGTTATATTCTAAACCATGGATTAACCTGGGAAACCAAGTCTTTGTTATTACCACACTTATTATACTTACAACGGTAGCCTACCACCACCCAGGATTTTCTAGAATATAACATCTCTTAGTTAACTGTTAGGTAGCGAGCTTCTAGGCACGTGAGTTAGTTATTTTCTGAGAACCAATGTGGGAAAGGATAGAGTGGTGATACTCGTAGACGTAGATTACTAATTCAATATTTATTAACACAGTGATTGGATAAGATGCATCTTAGATTCACTCAGACAAAGCAGAACTGCAATTTATTTCTTAAGTCATCAAACACTTCAAGAACTTATTACCTCATTAAATACCTCCAAATACTTATT
This sequence comes from Homarus gammarus, assembly GCA_958450375.1. NCBI lineage: Eukaryota > Metazoa > Arthropoda > Malacostraca > Decapoda > Nephropidae > Homarus > Homarus gammarus. The sequence goes on from CAUDMG010002608.1 coordinate 10,117, forward strand.
ACTTCAATCGACAATTGTGGTATTGTCACTCTGCCAAATGATATTCAGTACTGGGTATACACCAGATGTCACTGGACCCTCAGGTCTTACCTTACCAAGTAGCAAATTAACTCTTCACTTCTTGGTTATATCATTATACTCTCAGATTATCATTTCATGGTCACTACCAATGAATACATAGCACACTGGACAGCTCCACAATTATCTCAACATACAATACCTCCTGTTAATTCACAAGGAACAACATGGCACTTTTAACTCTCATTCAGTGGTTCAATACTTAACCTGGGATTCTATATTTCTGCTCGTTATCCCCCAAACAAGATACCATAATACTTAGGCCTATATAACTGTGAGGAGTGCCCCAGGGTAACGCTGGTCTTTACAACAAATGAAGATCGCTGTTAGGGGTCGGTTGTAGACCGACACACGCTCAGGGAGTGGGCGCCTGGTTTGCAGGAAACGGACTTCCCAGTTCAGTCCTGTCGAATTAACGGCATCGTCCAACCCGGTTACCGCCCGACGTTAGCCGATGAGTATTCAGCTCAACACACTGGAGAGACGTTGAGGAAGTCACGAATGCGTAAAGGTCTAACTTCAACTATACAAAACATACGCCTGGCAACGGTTCAGACAATATCTAAATCTCTACGTTACTCGACTTAATTGGCACAGAATTCACTATGTTAACACATGAGCACTGATATTCACCAAAATTGACTAAGTTAAACTGAATTAATAGGCGGCGGGAACACACGTTAACATACCTGGAGAGACGTTGAGGAAGTCACGAATGCGTGATTCTCCCTCGTGTCGAGGTATATACGTGCACTCGCGGGGCAGCTTGGGCCTCCGTATTCATACCAGAAGGGTCGATCTTACCAACAACAAAACTTCTCTATCATTTTGGATCACTGTATACTTAGTTATGAACTCCGGTGTTCTTGATCAGGGTAATTTCCTATGTGTATTCATATAATCTAATCAGAGGTTGAGCTTGCCAGGAAAAGGTGGAATATACACGTCGATAACATTAATTCTGCAAGCTCAGGCCTGAGACGAACAAGGAGCTAGTCACGGGGAGGCGCTAGATCTTGGAGATTATACCAGTTGACAGAATAGTTCAGGAGATTAATGACTTTCTCAAATAGACAACTGACACTAATTAAACTATAAACATCAGATTCTCTGATGTCGGGGCGACAAAATGATATAACTTCAGGCGCGATCAGAAACTCATGGATACCCCCACGGACGACATAAAATACGCCACTCTAGCTGGCAAACTCGACACTCACTTACTTGACACGTTCTACTAACGATAAGGACAGTTGAAGCATTCTACCCCACTCACAATGGATCTTGAATGTTCCAACTGTAAACAGACATATCTAAGTTGACTCAAAACAAAGGTGTTCTCTCTCACACTCGCATTCATTTTATAGAGAGGTTGGTTTCAGTAAGTCAGAGAAAATGGGATAACGGAGGACTGAGGTGTCTTGAAGTGATGAGAAAACGGACTCCTCAGATGGAGGACTCAAACGAAAGCCGAGTTACATGTTTTGTGGGCTATTGAGCGTAATATGAATCATTTGATTTTGGCGCTAATTGACGTGTAAGACCGTGGTCATTACAACCTCGTCGTACTTTTAATGTTCACTAGAAAAAGGGATTCCACGCGTGAATTTTTCTTTAACCTTCAATTAGGTTCACTACCTCCGTTAACACCATTTATTTCCATTAATCCAATCAAGTTATGGGCCCATAACACTTCACTTGGCATCAGTGACAAATATCCTCTAATCTCATCGAGTCACGTCAGGTCACTTCACCTTTTAACCAATATTTCCCATATATTAACACAACACTTCACGTTACGGGCCCTCCAGCACTTCACAACACCGAACACTTCCACTTATATCAGTATATAACACCGAAAGAGTATCAAGTTTTTAAGGCAATTTTCAAAAATGAAGGAATAATGCACACGCCCACCTTGACCATGTACTGTACAGGACACGACCAGCTAGTGATGGTGTGGCTGTCAGGCTGCCCCATACTGTACATGTTGCCATATCGCCAAAATTTATTTATTTTTAATTCTCTATCGTATAAATCGTTGTTGATGTTAGAATAATGACGTTTATCAATTATATTCTAATTTATCTTATTACTCTAAAATAAAACCTTGGTGAGCTTTATTGGAGGTAATAAAGAACATACTTATATCGTTTCTCACTTTTGATCTTTCTTTTTTCATTTTTGTATTTATAGTGCTTTATTATTAATATTATTGTTATAATTATTATTGTTATTATTATTATTATTATTACAGTTAATATTATCATTATTATTTTATTATTTTATTTTTTATTTCGTTTTATCATAAATTTTATTTATGATGATGATGATGATGATGATTGATTATTATTATTATTATTATTATTATTATTATTATTATTATTATTATTATTATTATTACATTTTCGCCCCCCAGGCCCCGATGTGGGTCAGCGACCTGTGCCCGGGTGGGCTAATCCCCGTAAAAAAAAAAACTATCAAACAAGCACTGGAACGACTCTTTACGGTACTTAAACAACAATTCAATAATTATCTTATCACTCATATATTACCGTTACTATGCGAGATTTAAATTACTTTGTAGCAGATTTTAACGAAGACGAAAACAAATAAATAAAATAAAATCAATAAATAAAACACGAAAATGATCATAAACGCGTAAGTCAAGATAGGTGGAGGGAGGAGAGGCAGTCCACACACCACCTCCTCCACGTTCATTTATCATCACCTTAATAAATACGTATAAGGAGATCACACACACACACACACACACACAAAACACTAATGACTGTTGATACGCAGTTTTATTTTGACTTGTTTTTTGAGGACACATTTTTTCTGTAATTATCACAACTTTACAGGTGTATTTACTTTTTATTTTTATCCTCTTCGCCACTGATCGGCTTGTTAGCCGCTTGGGCGATCGGTCACGTCTCTTTTCATTTATATTCTTCACCAAAAGATCGGCTCGCTAGCCGCCCGGGCATTCGGTCACGTCTCTGTCACGCACTGTTGGCAAGTACTGGGCATGCACCGGCTCCTGAATGTACCTGAACCCGCTCCAGTCTTGGTCAAGTCTTCTCTTGAAAGAGCTCACACTCGGTGCCGTCACAACACTCTCTGGTAGATTGTTCCAAGAGTTTACAACTCTCACTCCGAAAAAGTTTGCCCTCACGGTTTTCTGGACTTGCGGCTTCTTCAATCTTGAGCTGTGACCCCTTGTGGGGCGAGCGTCCGCCAGCTCCAAGTAAGGACACTCAACTGAGTAGTGCCCCCTGAGATGCTTATAAACCTCAACTAGGTCCCCCCTTGCCCGTCTGTAGTATAAGCTAGGCAAGTTCAGGCGCTCCAATCTCTCAGGGTAGCTGAGGTGCCGAAGTGCAGGCACCAGTCTGGTGGCCCTCCTTTGAACATTTTCAACCAACTGACAGTCCCTAGCATATCTCGGGGACCAGATGGGGTGACAGTACTCCAGATGGGGAAGCACTTCACTCCTGAAGATCGTCACGAGGGACGGACCGTCTAGATATCTGAACGACCTTCTTATAAGACCCAATAATTTATTTGCCTGATTTACCTTCTTCTCACAATGGCCCGAGAACTTCAGCTCATTGTCAACATACACACCTAGGTCCTTCTCACACAAAGTCTCAACTAGCGCAGTTTCTTCATCCCGTTGGGACATATGATACGCCTCCTTACTGTTGGTACGCCCCAGGTGCATCCTCTTACACTTCGGGACATTGAATCTCAGCAGTCATTCCTTGGACCATTCCTGGAGCCCACAGAGGTCCTTCTGCAGCTCTTCACGGTCAGCTTGGTTCTTAATTTCCCGAAATAACTTGGCACCATCGGCAAACATTTGTATGGAGGAGTGTGTGTGGTATGAGGAACTCCAGAGACAACCATTTTGTGATATAGAATATTATTGATATGGATATGTATTTTTGTAAGCTTCGAGGAGGAAAACGTAAATATGTTTTGTGAATCCGCGCTGGAACGAATATGGAGAGGGGGGGGGAGACGCCATGGCGTTGTTTACATCCCGGGCCCAGTAGCAGGTATGTCCCACGTATTTCTTTGCTCTGTTAGAGTGTGTTTGATAGATTGAGCATAATAAATGTTATATGAAGAATGTGATGATCTCGTGGAGGTAGTTTGTAAGCCAGAATAAGGCTAATTCTAGCGTTGCTCTCCAGACATTCACCCTGGAGTGAGTCTACACCACCCCCTGTGTTGGGTTTATTATGTATTGTTTAATTCCTACTACTGTGTGGTACCCATAAGTGAATATGACAACAGGTGATGCTTGTTTTGTAAGTATAATAACTAGTTATGTCTGATCTAGGTCCCAACCTCTTCCTTCTCTGGTGATTTCTAGAGTAAATAATTGAGAGAAGACTACAAGTGTGTCTCATCCCTGAATTGGGAGTTCCCTGCTTTGTGCTTTGCTACACACGTGTATATATATATATATATATATATATATATATATATATATATATATATACACAGTCGGCCCTTAACATACACGGGTGTTAGGTAAGAGAGATACCCGTGAATGTTAAAAATCCGTGTACTTTTGCCCCCCCCCCCCCCCTGAAAAACCCCTGGCCCCCCATGTCCTTATTTACCATATATACCTGTGTGTAGTTCGAGTTTTTAAGACCAAATTATTTGGCAAAAAATTGGAAGTCGACCTCTAAACGGGTAATAGTTTCGTTAGGTTGAAAAATATTTACCAGTAACTACCAGTAAACGATGGAAACGACGCACCACCGGCTGTGAGTGTCAGTACAGTTGCCAGGGCAGATCTCTTGCTTCATCATAGCAAGCCCAAAGTAGCCAAATGCATGGTATGGTATACACAGGACGATGTAAAACAAAGTATTCATTTTTTAAAGTTTATTTATAGATACTGTACATCAATTTTTGTTCATTACATTTGAAACATCAATCTTTGTTAATTAAATTTGAAACAAGTACACCACAAATATATTTTACCTTAATTGTGACTGAATGAATATATTCTCAGAAATAAATATGGAAATGTAATATTTTGGCTGAAATGACATACATATTACAGTGGAAAATGGGATAAAATCACGACAAAAACAATGACTTTTGCTTTCTTTCGTTGTTCCAAAGATTTTACCGTAATTGCTTTTCGAATGGTTTTGAGTTAAAAAACTGTTGTACTGTACTGTATTACAATAATATCCTATCCTATCATTAGCCTCATAATCCCACAACTGAAAACCATTCGAAAAGTGATTACGGTAACATCTTTTGAACGAAAGGAAGCGAAAGTCATTGCTTTCGTCACAATTTTATCCCACTTTCCACTGTAATACGTACGTCATTTCGGCAAAAATATTACATTTCCGTATTCTCAGAAATAAATAGTAGTTTTGTTGAAACGTAGTGTACGGTATTTAATATTAAAATGCAAAAAGAGCTATAAGATCAATTAATACTGTACACCCGTAATGTACTGGCTGGCATCTCCACTCGTCCCTGCTGCCGCCAGTCGCAGCTCGTCCCCGCTCTGTGCCTCCGACTCCTACACGTCGTCACTACTGTTATATTACAATAATATTCTATCCTAATTCACCTGAATAAATACTACGATACCATATTTCTGAATATTTTCATTAAAATCCATCAAAATCATTTTCCTTGTCATCATCTTAAGCACCAAACAGCTCCTCCCAGTCTTCTCCTTGAACGGGGCTAGAGGGTACGTGTTTTTCAAATCGTTTTCAATTAAAAAAATGTTACGGCACATGTATATTTTACCTAAACTGCGCCTGAATGAATATATTCTCAGAAATAAATGGTAGTTTTGCTGAAACGTAATGCATTTCAATGTAAATTAGGATAAACTACACGAAAACAAAAGACTTTACCTAACCTTCCGATGTTCAAGATATGTTACTCGTTTTTTTAATAGTTTTCGATTAAAATATTCTTATATTAGTGATATTCTATTCATACCGTGCTTGATATAATACATTCACAGAAATGTAATATTTTTGCAACTACAATGCTGATGTCAACACAAGCGTGGTTACAGCGAGACTGACTGAGTGAGGGAGAGCTATGCGTGTGTGTGTGTGAGGTTGCGGGAGCGGGCGGTGCCGCGTGCGAGTTGAATGGCGCGCGATTTGAATGTACTTCAATTACTTCAATGTACAGAATATTCCTCCGGCGGGGCAATCCGCGTATTTGCAAATCCGCGTATGCTAAACCAGCATATGTTAAGGGCCAACTGTGTGTATATATATATATATATATAATCAACGACCTCACCAGCAAGGAATCGAACCCTCGACCTACTGGGTGTGACTAGGGAACGCTTACCGGCTAGGCCACAAGGACTAAAAATGAAGAAAATATATATATATATATATATATATATATACAATCAACACCTCAACCCGCCAGGATTCGAACCCACGGCCCACAAGCCTATGACTATGACCGGGGAACGCTAACCGCTGGACCACCAGGATACTAAAAGCAGTCCTAGACTTTGTTATATTTCACACAAAGCCTGTTCAACGAGCTTATGGCGCCGTGAACCTCTAATGGGGACCACCCGTACCACTTAGGTGGTCAGAGTAACGTTTTACCAAATCCGGCTTCGAAATATATATATATATATATATATATATATATATATATATATATATATATATATATATATTAACATTTGTTTAACAATGCATGAGTTTTTAAATGCCACATTGACGTTCCAGGTTTTTAGTTGTAAAGGAATTTGAGAAAAATTTTTGTGAAATGGTAATACTAAGAGATTCTTATGGTCATGGGTGGGCTTGCGATTGGTTCTATAGAAAGATTTCTTAGTAATGTTAAGGCATTTGTCTATGAAAGATCTAGGGTACTGAAGGTTCAAGCCAATATTATAGATATATTTATATTCCTCGTCAATAAATTCCGGGCTGCAAATTCTCGGAGCGCGTAAAAACGATGATGAAAATACTGACTGTTTGACTATTATGGTGGGCAGAATAATAATGAATGTATGAACAAACATGAGTAGGTTTCCTATAAATACTGAACTTAAAGGTGTTACCTATTCTGTGGATCAGACAGTCTAGGAAAGGCAATTTACAGTCATGCTCTAATTCCACAGTGAATTTGAGCGAGGGGGCTAAGTTGTTAAGTTGTGGCAGTTGAAAAGAAACTATTAAGTAATATTTTACCACCTTCAGCAGTCTGGTTTAGATATGTTGATGATGTATTATGTCTCTGGCCATGTAATGAGGACCTAAAAGCTTTCCTGCCACAACTTAACAACTTAGCCCCCTCGATCAAATTCACTGTGGAATTAGAGCCACATTTTATCAAAAGCTTTTGATACATCTCCGAGAACAATATTGCACTGGTTTTTATTGCTGACGGCGTTAGCTATTGATTCTCAAATTAATGCAATAGCCGTGTTTGTGCCTCGGTTCTTTCGAAATCCGTGTTGTCTGGGGTTATATTTGTTTTCCTGTTCTAGATAGTTTCTGAGTCTGCTGTTGACTATTTTTTCTAGTATTTTCCCTGGTGTTTCTAATAAGGATATAGGTCTGGGGAAGTGTCCTGTTGCTAGTAAAGCGTTAAAGATCTGTGGGTATGTTTTGAAGGACTGTTTTGTTTGTCTGACTTAGTCCAGGTGCTTTATTTTTAAAACTGGTTATTATGTTTCTTATGTCTTTGTGGTGATTGGCAAGGTTAATGTGTCTGCACTGATTAGTATGTTGAGGTCAATTGTGGTTGCCATTTCTGTGTGTTTAGTGTAAGGTGTGTTGTTACCATCTGTTCTGTTACTCTACAATAGTTTCTGTTTCTTCTTCTGTCATTTTATATATATGTTACTCCAGAAATTTCTGAAGATCAGTTCTTTTTCTACAGATTCTGTAGCTTTTACCCCGTTGTCATCTATAAGATGGCTGTTATCTATGGAGTTAGTGCCCATTAGTTTTTTATTTTACTCCAGAAAAATTTTGGGTTGTGATAATCGGCCTCGTGTTTGTGATTATCTGGTTCCATTTGTCGTTGTGTGATTGTTTACATATTTCTTTCGGCTCTTCCTTTAGGTTTCTGAAGAGAGTTATTGTTTCTTGGTTCCAGCCGTGTGTATTTGTATGTTCTAGTATATTATTCGGTCTCGTCTGGATTATCTTCTGTTCGTGTGTTAATTGTGCGTGGGGTAGTGTGCGGTGAGTTGTTTTGGGGGTGTTATTTTCCATGGCTGTGGTGACTTCAGAGTACCATGTTTCCAGGGCTATGTCAATGTCTGCTGTGTTTTTATGTTGATGTATTTGTTCGTTTGTGTTGAGTTCTGCCTTAAAACCCTCCCAGTTTGCTCTGTTGAAAGAGAATCTAGGGATGGAGGGGATTTGTATTTGTGATGTTGATAAGAGTGATAATTATGGGCAGGTGATCGCTAGTGGTGGTTGGTCCAGGTTTCATGTGTGAATTCAAATGGTGGTGTCTATTAGTCAGAACCATATCCGGCTTCCCGGTGCTTCCTGCAGCTATGTGGGTTTCGAAATCTGGGCCCGGGTGTGTGATGTTGCCGTTTTCTAATAGGTCGTGTATAATCTTCCCCCTTGGGTTTCTGGTTCTGTGTCCGAGTATGGTGTGTGTCGCGTTTAAGTTTCCTATAAAATACGGTGGGGCATGCTGTGACGAATCTAATTGGTTCTAGAACCTTGTTCGTTATAGCATTCGTTCGTTATAGGATTAATCCGTTCCGGGCCCCCAAATACAACCGCTTCACACTGAAGAATATAATAAAATTGTAAAACTTGTAAAAAAGTGCATAAATATGCATCTAAACCCCTGAAATAAAGAATATCATTAATACTTGTAATAAAAAACAATAAATTATTAAAAAAAAAATAAAAATTTTAAATAATGTTCGTTGTAGGAGTTTCGTTCGTTATAGCATTCTCAATTTTATAGGTAAAACCGTTCGTTATGGGAATATTCGTAGTAGGATCCGTTCGTTATAGCGTACCCCACTGTATGCTGGTGTGCTACGTCTCGTTAGTTTTAGTGAGTCGCCGGTCGGGAATGTTTGTCGTCGGCAAGGTAAATATGTTGTTCCGATTGTTATTGGGCCTTTAGTTGTGTTGATTTCGACTGCTAAGAAGTAGGTTTGGAAATTGTCTATGAGTGTATGTTCAGTTGATGTGTGTAATAGTTGAAGAGTTTTATTTTGTCGCCGTTTTTCCGTCGGTGTGAGTTTATGAGAATTATGTCTGGGTCTATGCTGTTGTATATGTTTGTCAGTTCTGTTTTTCTTGTATGTGTCCAGGTCAGGACTTTGTGTTGTATTATTTTCTGTGTTCTGTTTTGCGTAATCGTGGGTCGCATGCGTGTTGTTCGGTTGCTCGGGTCTCTCCGGGGGAGAGTCTCTGTCTCTCCTCCTTCGGTCCTGTTCTCATTTTCTTGAATTTTGATAAGTCTACGTTCTCGATTTTGTTTTATTTGCTGCTTATTTTTCCTCCACGTATTAGTGTTTCTATGAGTCCCTCTTCTACTGTGTTGTCTTCATATGTGTATTTGGTTGTTCCTTCTTTAATATCTTTTAACAGTCTCTCATTTGTTACTGGGAGTTGACCAAGTAAAACCCGATTCCTGTGCCGTCTCCGACGTCGGCTGGCCGTTGACCGGTGGGGTTCTCTGTACGTGGTCTTGCTGGTGTTGACTTAGCTGATTGGTTGGTTGTGTTCTCTAGGGTCTTGTGGTTATTTGGGAGTGGGTTGTATCCATTGCAGTCTCTGCTCCTGTGCAATTTTCTTGTTGTGTTATTTTATCTTCCCTTTCTTTGCTGGTGATTCCTAGACTGTTTTTGGTTATTATTTTGAAAATGTCTGCTGATGGGGCATTGTGTGGGAAGTTTACCTGTGGTAGGTTGTTCGCTGCAAACATTTCTGATAGTTTTTCCGAATGTTCCCGTGTTAGCCGCGTTGATTATGTGGGCATGTATCGGTGTGGCTAGTATGGTGAAGGGTAGACCTTCACTTAGCTTCAAGTAAGTGTTATCTAACACTTTAGAAGTACGGTCGACCCTCGTTAAAACGGACCCCTTTAATCCGGATGTCGGATAAATCGGACGAAATCTGAATTGTGCGAGGGACTGTCCGTGTCAAATTTCTGGTTCTGGGATTGTCCGATAGATGGCGCGTGCGTGCCATCTGTAGTGTCTTGCAACTTTGTTATTGCAGCATAGGTTTTGGTTGGGTCAGTTTCTATATGTTTGTTCGATTTTTCCTTTTCCTTCGTGTCTTTGATGATATCCTTCCTTACTGGGCATCGTGCTGCCAGAGTGCGGTGATGTCCTTTGCAGTTCGGGCATTTTCAATTTTCATTACATGTGTCTTTAACTTCCGTATTTTCGTATATGGTACAGTTTTGTATCGACTGTGGTCGGGTCTTCTTCGTGAGAGTGCTCTTTGTACAGCACAGCTTAAGCATTCATTAGTTATTTTTGACAGATAACTAGTTATAAAGGATAGATCCTGAAATCCTGTTTGATAATAGAGCCTAAAAAGAATTAATGAGATCCCATCCTCCTCCTTTGATGTCATCATAAGAGGTCAGTGGATTATGTGGGGTTGATTCTTCTTCCCGCTCAGTGATAAAGTCTGACAAGTAAATAATTGGTAGCTCATGTACTGTGAAACCTTGAGAGTGATTTCCATACCTTCCAAGCCACCATAGACAACCTTGCTTTGTCAGACACCTAATCATGGGACATGGTTAGGGGGAAGTTGGCTGGTGGTCAGTTTAGCCCTAATCACTCTAGTTTAGAGCTTCCAAGGGTTCCAAGCCCTCAAAGTTTGGTGGACACATTTACAAGTTAATCTTTATGATGTTATTAAAAGACATTATGCAGCTTAAGAGAGCTGCCATCAGGTAATCATGGCTAATGCACACCACTGTGGGAAATGGACATGAAATGTTGGAGATGATTATGATGATATCAGCCTTTTCCTGCTATAGGTGGAGAGCAACTGAAATCAAGTTGTCTTCACTCCTTCTACTTTATAGTTTCTGAAAGAGACTTTCTTGTTGCAGGTGACCTTCCTGGAAATTACCGAGACTTAGTGTGCTTTGAAAAAGTCCTCTGGAGAGTGGGTCCAGGACTTACACCTGCAAACTTCCTGTTTCTTGGGTTGAGGTGAGTGTTCTTCTTTACTGACAACATGTTTGTTTATTTCTGTGAATTAATATGTAGTAATATCTAGATTATATGCATGTTATAATATATTTTGGATAAAATTAGAGCAATACAGTCATGGGGCGGGGCATCTTTTCTCAGCTGAGAAAAAATGCACTACAGGTGCTCCTCTACTTACGAAAGAGTTACGTTCTTCGGGCTTGTTTGCAAGTCCAAGTTTACTCCTGTAGATACCAAACATATTGTAAAAAATGAAAAGATTATGGATATTTAGTCCAGCTATACCCTTTAATACAGCTTTAAAACCTGGCTCACTCTTCTCCTCTTAGGTAATGTTTGTTTTATCTGGAATTTTCTTCAAAATAATCCAGTCTCATCCACATTAAACACCTGTTCTGGCAGGTAACCCCCCCCCCCCTCATTGATGATGTTTGTTTCTCTGAAAATTTGTAAGTTGAATGTTCTTAAGTAGAGGAGCACCTTTATAGTGGTGTTCCTTATTATTTCACACTATTATACTTAACGATATTATAAATCTCTGGCTAATAATAGGGATGGAAAGATAAATACTGATAGAAAAAATGAGTTTTTTATTATTTTATTTTTGGGGGGTTTATGGGGGGGGGGTGTAAGACGAGTGCTGTTTTTGGTGATCGTTAACTTGTTTTACAGTATTAGTCCACAATAATAAGAAAATTTGGCAGAAAAAATGCAGTTATTGTTGGTTTGAAGATCAAATAACCATACGTGATGGGTAGTTATTCTCGTTCAACTCGCGATAAAAACTATTCTCAGAACTAACTTTCAGTTTTCACAGTTCGCTAGGAGAGGGTTTGAGCTGCACTATCAAAAAAAGAACCCTCTAGCTTAAAAACAACAAAGTTATGGTTGTTTGAACTTCAAATAATTTTAAATACATTTTTCTCCGCTTTTTAATTTTAGCGCTTCACCCTCTTCTAATGCTGAAATCAAGTTGTCTTCACTCTTTCTACTTTATAGTTAAGATTTCAATTGTGTTTAATTACCTGTTTTTGAAAGAGACTTTCTTGTTGTGGGTGACCTTCGTGGAAATTAACGAGACTTGATGTGTTTTGAAACAGTCCTCTGGATAGTGGGTCCAGGACTCACGCGCCTGCAAACCTCCTGTTTCTTGGTGATTACCATATGTTGATAGGGGTGACAACTGGGGTTGCAATTGTTGAGGCAACTAGATATGTCTGATTACAGCAAATGTGTTATTGTCAATTTGTAGGTGAAAGATTTTGTCCTCAATAGATGTAGGTTAACATTACACCTGGAGGCAAATGCCTAAGGAAGGAAGGATATTCCTTTTAGTTGTGTGAAAAAAGGTTAAAGATGGTATATTATCATAAGTTTTCTTTTACAGAAAAGATATATACTACTCCCACGAGGAAAGAACGACTATCCTTGATTATATCGTCCATCCCTACAGCTAACTTCCATTGATGATGGCTACCATCCCTACAGCTAACTTCTATTGACAATAGTCGCCGCCCCATCAACTGCCACACCTTCCACAGCTGCAGGCCACCATTTAAGGGTCAAACATTTACAGGGTATCTTGATTCAGTGCATCATATATAATATAGTGCTTTCGGGTTTATTTATGAATGCCGTAATTACGTGTATTTATGCAGTAATTTATCTAATTCACTGATCTCTCGTTAATAGGTTTTCTAATTAATGGATGGCAATACTGTACTTTACCCAAATATTAATAACAATACATTAGGCCCAGCATCACTTCATTTCATATGATGCTAAGACCACAGGACCCTGCATGCTGGTGGGCCAGAGTCCATTGCAACGTGCTGACTGGTTGACTCGGAATGTAAGAAGAATAACCGGTTCGCGGAATCCTCGGCCCCAATTTTAGCTGCCTTGTTTGTATTGTGATTCTAATATATGTTTGTGCAAGTAGTAATAATCTTTTAGTTACAATAGACTAATTAGAGAAGAGTATCATAAATAAGGGTAGCTTTAAATGAGTGAAGAAACACTGCCCCCTTGCACCAACTAATGATTCATTCTACTTGTACTGTTACTCGTTTTTTCCTAATTATCTCAATTAAAAAACAAAGTTAACACTAAACTACAATTAAATAATCAGTTTCAACAGCAATCCAAAGTTAGCTAACAAATATAAGTACATGGACAATCCTGCGGCAAATACGCTAACTAACGGTGATACCTTCATGCTAGTGATTACTCAAGTGGGAAAAATATTAAGTGCATCATTCCACTTTATACAATATCAGGTAAACAGCTATTGTGAAACAAAGAGAAATAGGAAGGAAATGTCACTGAAATATGACTTCTGACTTTTTTTTTGGACTACATTTCAGTAGTAGTAGTATGCATAAACCCAAACTGAGATGCTTCACGAATAATGTATCTGTCCACAAGTTCCTGATATACCACAAGATGCAAAATGGATAAGAAATACAAATTACAAAACTGACTTTTAATGCTAGGAATGATCATACATCATGACATATTACTTTTGTTCCCATTGTAGAAAACTTGTACATGATTAGTCTTGCCATTCTATTAAAGTAATGCTAATTATAATCCCTACACTGTTAGTTGTCTTGAAGCATATAACTCTCAAATTCATGTGTTCAATGGGTATGGTAGGTGCTTGCAACAATAGAGCTTTAGCAATCTAACTTGGGACACTGTGATGAGAGGCACACACACACCAAACACCACCATATTAGACACTGGGCATGATAAGAATTAAGAGGAATTGTCTTTCGATTATAAAAGTTTACAATGTGTGTTCGGTCCCCCTACGGCAGATCCCCAGGGCTTTTCGTTGCTATGTGGTGATGATTCGATGTGACGGAGGGGGGGTGTTAATGGTGATTTAACGTCGGAATTAATGGTTTCTTTTACGATATGTGATTTATGATTTGTTTATTTTCTTTGCCACTTGTTACGCTCTGTTGGCAAGTACAGTCAACCCTCCCTTTACGCGGTCCCACATTCCGCGTTTCCACGTTTACACCGTGCCCTGCCGGAACCCAGGATGCTCACATTCCGCGGTGCGCGTACCCCTTTACGCAGAGAGCAGCTGGCGAGCCGCGCCATTTTTGGATCCAAACCTCCCGCCATCCGCCATGTTGTGTAAGCGGCGCGAACATGGTGCGCACAAGGTCGCCCAGTCATCAAAACATAACAAGTTCTTCACCCGCCACCCACCACAGCCGGCCCAAGTCAGTGATAGTGATAATTATGGTGAGGATATGGACTTTGGGGAGTTTGACAAAGAGGCCCTGCAAGCCTCTGTGGTGGATAGTGATACAATTGATACAAGTGACAAGTGAGGGCCAATAATCTACCCTCTGCCTCGGAACCAACCGCCCATCCCCGTGTGCCCAGCCATTTTTTCTACTAATGTAAGTGTTAAAAAACCTAATATTATTGATATTTCTCTTAATTATTAATTGTGTGTGCATACCATCATAAAGTTAAGATAATATTTTTACTACAACATAGTAGTGTGTCGTCAAAAAGTGGAGTTTGGGGATCGGCCCGGACTCCATTTCAATTAATCCCATATGTTATGTTATTCACTTTACGCGGGACCCTCCGGGTTACATTAACAGCGTAAAGTGAGGGTTAACTGTACTGGCTCTGTTACACACTGTTGGCAAGTACTGGGGGGGGGGGGGGGGGCACTCATACAGTGGAGGGGCCCTCGTCATTAAGCCATCAGTGGTAGTTTCATGTTCTTTACATTTATTTTTTTGTGCACAAGTGGTGGTCCTCAGCTGCCAATGAGGAATTAAAATGGTTTTTATATTTAAAACTAGTAAATTATAATTTGAGCATGTTGTAAGTCAACTTGCACCTGGTACAAGTTCACCAGTGTTCTGTGAACTTAATTTCTGCTGGTAGTTCAATTCTTTGATGTCTGGACTTATCTAAAACTTCATAACAGCAACACAAAAATAATTGCAAGTGAAACAAAGTAAACATTGTGCATGGTCACTGGTTGGTATTATCAGCATGGAAAATGGCCATAAAACATTGGTTAAATAAAGAGGGAAATTTAGTTCAGCGCTGCATAGTTTTTTTTTTTTTTTTTTTTTTTTTTAACCAACTGATACTGTATTTTATAAACTGATGGCATTTAGGACACCATGCTATTATGTAATCACAGCTAACCCTGCGTAAGCATTCAAAATGACCATAAAATGAAATTGGTGTTCTTGTAGTACTCTATTTCTTGCCACAGGAGACCAAATGATTGGTCTCCTATTGTCTGTCCACAGTTTTCTTACTGATTATTACACTGAAACCCCTGAAGAATGGTTTGCACAAGTTTAATAAGACAATGTACAGAAAGTGGTTTTTGGATAAGGGAAAAAGTGGCCAAATGGTGGACAGCAGTTGGGGACGTTAACTTGTATATTAAAGGTTATTCCAGGTTTCTAAACTGTGTCTACTTCTGTAGTTTAAAAGAAAGGTTAATCGAGACTGACAGTACAGTAGTAATATATCCGTTAGCCAGAATCCTTCAAATCTGGAAAACTCTGATAGCCGGAATTAAAATTTTTTGAGGGGCACATTTTCTGGAAAATTCTGGGGATTTTTTTTTTCTGGGTTTGAGAGATGAAAATCAGGATCATTTTCCAGAAATTCCGAGAGAACTTTATCCGTACACAGAAAATTCCGGGGATGGGGAATATTTTTCCGGGTTCAAAAGATGATGTAATGCCCAATTTCTGGAACTTCCAAAAATATTTTTCCGTCGCCCTGAAAATTTCTGGGTTTTTCCCCCCCGGCTTTAAGTCGTCTCGTTCCCCAGAAATCTCTCAATCCCAAAAGTGCTCTGCACCAATTGTTCCGGGTAACGGAGATATCACTGTACAGTATTTATTTAAAAAAAAAAAAAAAAGTCAGGTTCTTCATGGTAAGTGACAACAAAAATGCTACCTGAATATGAATATACATTGTAGATATTTTACAGTTTATTGCCCTTATTTTTTCCTTGGGTTAGTCAATCATGCTAATTACACAAGTAGAGAACTTTTACCCCCTTGAATACAGACACATTCCAACATCAGTCATGTATGCCGGCCGCTAGACCAGAGTCGGTTCCAACCCAGCACTTCACACAAGGAACAAACTAGGGATTGATTACCTTAAGCATGCTGCCCACTGGAGAACTCTCAGGGTCACCGATATTGGAAAAGCAAAGGGAGGTTATGAGAATCCTGGAACTTGGAATCGCTGTCGGGAGCTTAAACACCACTCCTGCCAAGACCGTTACCTAGGGGACGGCAACCTGCCCTTTGCCAGACCTTTCCTTCACCCATAGCTGTATTCTATGTCCTCAGTATTAGGGTGATGTTTATACAGTACAGTTGTACCCCGCTTAAGGCGGTCAATTGAACCCACAGGGTACCGCGTTCAGTGAAAACCGCGTTAAGTGTACAACAGAACATATGGGATTAATTCCAATAGAGACTGGCCCGACCCCCAAACTCCACTTTTTGACGACACACAACTATGTTGTAGTAAAAATATTATCTTAACTTTATGATGGTATGCACACACAATTAATAATTAAGAGAAATATCAATAATATTAGGTTTTTTAACACTTACATTAGTAGAAAAGATGGCTGGGCACATGGGGATGGGGGGGTTGGTTCCGAGGCAGGTTATTGTCCCTCACCTGTATCACTTGTATCACTATCCACCACAGAGGCTTGCAGGGCCTCTTTGTCAAACCCCTCAAAATCCGTATCCTCACTATAATTATCACTATAACTGACTTGGACCGGCTGTGGTGGGTGGCGGGTGGAGAACTCGGTAATGTTTTAATGACTGGGCGACCTTGTACGCATCGTGCCTGCTCATATGAGTAGATGAACCGCGTTAAGTGAAAGTTCGGTTCTGGCGAGGCACCGCGTATATGAGAAATCGCATTAAGTGAAACGGCGTTAAACGGGGTACAACTGTATTTCATAGCTTTTCATAATTTGTATTAGTAATTTCCAAAAGTTGTTGTGTTCTCTAAACTGTGAAGCGAGGATTCATCTGTCACAAAATTTCAAATAAAAATTCACAGCAAATACTTGCCTATTCACACCCAATCCCTTTATCATTTCTGAACAATGAGAAGCGATGCCATATTTACTGTGGTACAGTTGCGGGAATGTGTTCCTGCACCCCCTGTGGTAACCAGTGCCTCCAAATGGCACCGTCACAGTCGCAGTACAGTATCACGATTTATGAATGAATGGGTATTGATCGTGTAATGACAGACGTGATTGGTGGATAGGCTTGCTAATGCTATAGATCATATAGGTTGGCCATTTGGAGACAGGTTACCACGGGGGGTGTAGGAACACATTTCTGCAACTGTACTACAATCATAACAATAGTCTCAAGCGAAGATTTTGTCACCACACATGTGAACAAGAGGAGGTGAACATAGTTTGTCGTACAGCTAAATAGATTGTGACAATAATGCTTGACTTGTGTGTTGTTTATGGCTATACAGTACTGTACAGTACTATATAGTACAACTGAATCACAAGCAGAGAAAAGGAACCATCTTATTCAAACTTAAAAACAAAGGAGAGGAGAAAGACCAAAGATGTTGGATAGCAGACTACAAGACCAGAAGTAAAATATTTGCCCCAAATTTAAAATAAAATCACTAAATTTGAAATACAGCATGTCGTTTAAATTCGCGGGGGTTAGGTTCTCAAAATGACCATGAAACGCCAAATCTGCGAATAACATTTGCTGACCAGGGGGGATACATATTTACTTGTGGACTGTACAAAGAAATGTATATTCCCTTTACGTGTTTGCCCTTAGGACAATTATTTCTTTAACCTGCATTGTATATATGAGTGTGTGTGTGTGTGTGTGTAAACACATACACACACAAAACACATTCAATTAAATAATAATGGGAAATACTCTCACAAATAAACACAAAAAAAAAATATTAAAAATGTTGAGTCTACCCTCAAGTTCATGGAATGGACCTGAGGGCAGGCTCAACATTTTGAATAAAAAAAAATTTGATTATTTGTGAGAGGATTTTCCTATTATTATTTATTTTTATGTGTTTGTGTGTGTGTGTGTCTACACGCATATATATATATATATATATATATATATATATATATATATATATATATATATATATATGCTGATAACCACCAGGAAAGAAGTAAACACGAAGTTCCCAAGCGCTTTCGTGTAATTCACATCTTCAGGGGTGAGTACAGACTAGTCTGTACTCACCCCTGAAGATGTGAATTACATGAAAGCGCTTGGGAACTTCGTGTTTTCTTCTTTCCTGGTGGTTATCAGCATATACCTAGATCACGCGCACCTACAGTGATTTACTTGCATATATATATATATATATATATATATATATATATATATATATATATATATATATATATACAGGTAGTCGTCGACTTACGACCTAGATTGGTTACGGCCGACCGGTCGTAAGTTGATCTGGTCGTAAGTCGGCCTATGTTATAATTACCTTACGTATATTATACTGTAATGTGTAATGATAATATAATCATCTTTAAGTCATATTTTATCAACATTTTCTTTGTTCATTATTGTTACGGTCGTCAGGTTTAAGTAAATCACTGCATACTACAGTACAATTGGTTTATTATTTACACTGGGGCTGGGGCCAAAACTGTCGTACCGCCGGTCGTAAAGTCGAACAGACGTAAGTCGCATAGGTCGTAAGTCGACGACTACATATATATATATATATATATATATATATATATATATATATATATATATATATATATATATATATATAATACTGTGCATATATACAATCAGAAAGTGTAAAATTTATGTTCATAAATGTTTTTAATGCAATTATTTTATTCTTCATTTACACTGACCCCTCGTTTAACGAACGCCTCGGTTAACGAAATTTCCGTTAACAAACTGCCTTCCATAAGGATCTTCAATTCGGTTAACGAATTTCTTACGAACCGACCTCAACATGTTTTTGCTTGCACTGGCCGGGCAACCAGCTTTAGTATCAGTCCGCCAATACATTAATCGGTTCTAGGGCTTAAATTCCTAACTATTTTAGTAAATATCAAGAAGTTTATACTATTCAATAATTTAAAAAGTTGAATATTCAATTTTTTAGTCATTTTAACAATTATTGAACATAATTGAAGGTAAAGTGACTAGTTTAAAGCGCAGCATCCAGCCTCTTAACACAGCAAACAGGCGTTAGTCTCTCTCTGTTTTCACTGGAGGTAACATCTTGCTTGAGACTCTCTTCAACAAAACGCTTTTTTTCTGTGTTTCCAAGCAAATTATTGGTCATTTTGAAATAT
The DNA here is from genome assembly GCA_958450375.1 of Homarus gammarus. Lineage (NCBI taxonomy): Eukaryota > Metazoa > Arthropoda > Malacostraca > Decapoda > Nephropidae > Homarus > Homarus gammarus. The sequence continues at coordinate 29,790 of CAUDMG010002608.1, forward strand.
ATTTTACATATTGACAATATATAATGCAGTGCAGTGTTGATTTAAAGAAAATAATCTTGAAATACACCAAGAGAACTAAAATTTTATGGGTGAAATGGTGCCATGGGGCGACTTCTCTTCCACCCCAATGCCTTCTCTTCTTCCTTCTCCTCCACCCCCATTGTAATTCCCATCATCATCATCCAGAAGCCTTCTACATACCCACCTCAGTAAGTGAACTTTTCTACCATTTTTGTTGAATTTAGGAAATTTTCGGTGAGCTGGAACCAATTACCCAAAAACCCATTGAAACAATGGTTTTGGTTAACGAACTTTTCGGTTAACGAACGACCTTCTGGAACGGATTGAGTTCGTTAACCGAGGGGTCACTGTATATAATTGTTACAGGAGTTACAAACTTTAGGAATTTATTGTGTCCAACTCAAATGTCCCCAAAATATTAATAAATTGGTATGAATGGAATGAGATATTTGACTGAGAAAAAGAACACTATGTCCCATCTACCAAAACAAAATTACTCCAGCAATATAAAGTAGACCGTATAGTGTAGAGAAACAATGAATTATTAGCTACAATGAATCTTGTGCTTCCTCGTTGCTGCACCAAGTCTGGCTTTTGAGTGGACCCTCTTTTCTGTTTCTCATGCGCTGCTTTTTGCCATCTTCAGCTTTACTCTCTGATGGCCAAGAATTACAGACATCATTCTGTAGAGGTGATGCTTTCATTTCTGCTGCCGGTGCCTCTGAGTCTTCTTGAGTCACCTTCATGGCTGGAGAGATGCCTGTAAGAGAAATTGTAATTCGGTAAATTGATTTATTTAAGCATTTTAATTATTACTGGATAATTGTGAACAAAGTCTGGGAAAAAGACGACCCTTTAGTCGACAATCTCTTTTCCTTTTCTCTTCGCCAGAATGTTGCTTCACTCTCTTTATCTTTTACGGGTACTTTAACGGGCAATGTTCAGTGGATTTGGCATCCTGTGTACCGCCGGCAAGGCCGTGGGCTCGTAACACACGTCTTGCCCGCGGTGCCCACCGTTTCTCTGTGGATGTCGGTCACACGAGAATAACCCGTTATAGTACCTCCTTCTTTCCTCACACAGCCAAACTGTGGAATGCTCTGCCTTCTTCTGTTTCCATACATATACAATCTGTCTCAATTTAAAAAACTTTTTCCGACATCTTCATGGTGTACATTAACACACTATAATCTTTTTCTTCTCTATTTTCAATTTCTTCGTTCTTTTTTTTTCACCCCACCCCCCCCCTAGGCCCCGTTGTGGGTCGTTTGACCTGTGCCTGGGTGGGCTAATTCCTGTTAAAAAAAAAAAAAAAAAAAAAAAAAAAAAAAAAAAAAACACTAGAGTTAAGGTTTCTACTTCTGTTTGTCTGTAAAGTATGATTACCTGTTTGGGGAGGAAGCCAATTTTTTAGCATACTATCTTCGTCTACTTCACCGACAGTGACCTCAGAGTTGACCTGGGCCTCTAGGCTGGCTTCAATGATTTCTAGTGGAATGTCATATTGCTGGTCCAGGCCGAGGTAGCTGTGAGACATCACATACAATGTCAACAGTGCATTTCCTGAAATAATTATATAATTTTAAAAATGACATTAAAGTTATTAAAGTATTTCATTAAAATTCATTTAAAATTTTTTAACAATATCAATAACCCTATAGTAGATGTTCTGGGTAAAAATTCATTTACCACAATTCAAAAGTGACTCACCCTAATCTGAAAATATTGCTAACATGTGGTAGTTAAAATAGCAAACAAAATATTATCATATGAAATGTGATCTTTCAGTGTACAGCTGTCACATCTTAGGTGAAGGTTACGTTCTGAAGAGGGCACGTAAAGGCAAAAACACGTTTAGTTAAATTGCCCTTGAAAATCCCTTAAATCTCCCATAAAGTAGTACACTGTTATATATAACTGTGCTGCAATGTGGTTTAGAAATAAAGAAAATATAATAAAACTATATATACAGTAGACACGCAACTTACGCAAGGGTTACATTCCTGGGACCTCGCGTAAAGTCAGAAACACTCCTAAGAAGGTTGGGTCAGCTTACCCAGCCGCCATACTCTCCGGATTTGGCCCTACGGACTTTTTTTTTCCAAAAAATGAAATCCACCCTGCAAGGTCGTCGATTTCAGGCGATAGAAGAAAATTCGCTATGAAACCTGCGCACCATCCCTCAAAATGCATTCCAGGACACGTTCCAGAAATGGAAAAAACGTTGGGAGCGATGTATCAACAGTGGAGGGGAGTACTTTGAAGGAGACAAGTCTGATTAAGTTGTAAGTAAAGCAATAAATTTGTTTTTTTAAAAAGTTTGGTTTCTTTTTGGACAGACCTCGTATATATATATATATATATATATATATATATATATATATATATATATATATATATATATATATATATATATATATATATATATATATATATATATATATATATATATATATAATATATATATATATATATATATATATATACAGTGACCCCTCGGTTAACGAACTCAATCCGTTCCAGGTCATTCGTTAACCGAAAAGTTTGTTAACCGAAACCATTGTTTCAATGGGTTTTTGGGTAATTGGTTCCAGCTCACCGAAAATTTCCTAAATTCAACAAAAATGGTAGAAAAGTTCACTTACTTTGAGGTGTATTTGTAGAAGGCTCCTGGATGATGATGATGGGATTTAGAATGGGGGTGGAGGAGAAGGAAGAAGAGAAGGCATTGGGGTGGAAGAGAAGTCACCCCATGGCGCCATTTCACCCATAAAATTTTAGCTCTCTTGGTGTAATTCAAGATTATTTTCTTTAAATCAACACTGCACTGCATTATATATTGTCAATATGTAAAATATATTTCAAAATGACCAATAATTTGCTTGGAAACACAGAAAAAAAGCATTTAGTTGAAGAGAGTCTCAAGCAAGATGTTACCTCCAGTGAAAACAGAGAGACTAACGCCTGTTTGCTGTGTTAAGAGGCTGGATGCCGCGCATTAAACTAGTCACTTTACCTTCAATTATGTTCAATAATTGTTAAAATGACTAAAAAATTTAATATTAAACTTTTAAAATTATTGAATAGTATAAACTTCTTGATATTTACTAAAATAGTAAGGAATTTAAGCCCTAGAACCGATTAATGTATTGGCGGACTGATACTAAAGCTGGTTGCCTGGTCAGTGCAAGCGAAAACATGTTGAGGTTGGTTCGTAAGAAATTCGTTAACCGAATTTTTGTTCGTTAACCGAATTGAAGATCCTTATGGAAGGCAGTTCGTTAACCGAAATTTCGTTAACCGAGGCGTTCGTTAAACGAGGGGTCACTGTATATATATATATATATATAATAATAATAATAATAATAATTAACGGTTTATTGAAAGAGCTTGGCAGCCAGAAGGCTGAAAATATACAGTTACATATTTGGGGAGTGGGTTACGAATTACAAATAATATACAAGTAACATGAGTGACACAAATAAGACATATAATATGGGTATGTGTGTGTGTTGGGGTGTGGGGGGGAAGGGAGGGGTGGAGGGGAAGAGGAGGGGTGGAGGGGAAGAGGAGGGGTGGGGGCAGATGAGTAGAGGAGAGAACCAGGTAGGAAAGTCATACGGGGAGGAGATGAAGAAAAATGGGAAGAAACAATGTGGAGGGCATCGGAAGAGGGAGGTGGGAGTGATGGGGGAGAATTGGGTGGGGGAAGATGGAGAAGAGGGGGAGATATATGCGAGTGAGAAAGAGGTAGACAGGAGGGATGAAAAGTGGAGGAGGAGGAGGAAGACAAAGGGAGGTAGTGGGAGTGGAGGGGGCAGAGGAGGAAATGGGGAGATAGTGAGTATGGAGGAGGAAAGAGAAGAGTAGATGGAGGGGTAGGGGGACGATGATGAAGAGGATGATTATATTGATGGGGATGGGAAGAGAGTGGGTGTCCCAGGAACCTAACCCTCACGAATGTTGAGGTACTGGTGTATTGCAACCCAAACATTGACATAATGTACTGCATTTCTTTACCTCTGTAATCTTTTTCCTTTATAAGGGTGAATACACTGGCCTTCTTTCTCTTAAAACTGACTGTAGATCAGATAATACTGTACTGGATAGGTTGGTGTTAGCAAAAATAATAAATTCAACTGAACAAATAAAATATATCAATGAAAACCTTTAATTTACATTTCTTCCTATGATGAAGGTCATACAACATCTGAATAAGTATATCAAAATACATTAGTTCACTACCTAGGGTGTCAGGTGTCCTGAAAGACAGCACATGTGTGGCTCGATCACGTACAGGTGGGACCCTCTTGAGTGCCAGCAGCTCTCCAGATGTTGCTTCACCTAACACCAGAAACCAACCTTCGTCCTTTACTTTCGGGAACTTGGGGGCGTGGACACGAAGGTCTCTGCTCTATAGGAAGTAATGCTGTATGTAAGTTATGCTAATAGGTTCATCAGCTGTTGATGTACAACTTATCAACATGAAAATTATCCAAATACATAAATAGGTGAAATGTACCCAGTACATTGGATATTATCATAAGACAGGAAAAATGTGAATACAGGGGGCCCGCAAAATTTGCAAAGGTTAGGTTCTCAAAATGGCTGCGAATCGCCAAATTCGCTTATAACATTTGTGGATGGGGGGGGTTACATTTTTACTTGTGCACAAAGAAATGTATGTTCGCTTTATGTGTTTGCCCTTAGGACAATTATTTCTTTTTACCTGTATTATGTGTGTGTGTGTGTGTGTAGACACACACACTCAAAACACATACAAATCAATAATAATGGGAAAATACTCTCACAAATAATCAGGAACAAATTTATTCAAAATGTGACAGTCTACTGTACTGCGCACATCATTGTCATTCCTAAAAACCCATTTTAATTCATATTATGCTACATAACATTCAAATCCACCGCGCTTGTAGAATCTCAGGAGAGACGTGTTTTTCCCATTTGTTTTACCCTCAGGATCACTCCCAGTAAGTCCCGCCTTTGAACACAGTTGTCACTACGTTTATTGCACTCTCTACTGGCAAACGCAACCTTGAATTAGTCTGTGTAAATCAACTTTAGTAATTCGCCAGGCCTTAGTCAACTGAGGGTCATCCTTGAATGAGTAACGGTTAGATTGTTTGTAATTTCTGTCATTGCGTGAGTAGCGATCGCTGGCAACTCAGGGGTATATAAACCAGTGCGAGGCGGGAGGAATAAACCTCCCGTATCATCTTTCACCTTCGTTCCCAGGTATGTTCTGTGTTTATAAGCATTCAGTTTGATTCAGTCTATTGTAGTGAATATCAGTGTTCATCAGTGTTCATGCTTTAACAGTGGAGTTGTCATTCACCCAGTGTAAGAAGTAATATAATGTAAATTATCTGACGTGGCGAGACTGAAGATTTGTTTGTGACCCACCATGCTTACCCAAAAAACCTCCCGTATCATCTTTCACCTTCGTTCCCAGATCGAGGGCGGGCTTAATTGAAACCCACCGGTCGCTTGGAGCCGGTGGATACCCAGCAGTGGTCAATATAGGAGTGATGGTGCTGATTCAGCATGATTTATCAGCTCCACTCTACCTCGTGGGCCAAGGACCCCAGACCCACCTCGTGTCGGAGTGTAACCGACCACAACAGTAGTTGTTAGAGGCGCCAGTGCTGTACCCTGGGACAGGCCTTGGAGTTATGGTCCACAGTGTGGTTGTATGTGTTTGTTAATAATTACCCCATGTTGGGTGGTGGACCCATGTCGGTGTTTGTATCAGTATTAGTGTATTGTGAGTAAGGACAAGGAACTGATCCTGCTATGTATTGTAATGTGACACCAGTAAGAGGGTGCACGGTAAGAGTGTAATATCTGAGTAATTGCTGTTGAGTAAATAAGAAATACGGAGTCTGCAATAAGCCCAGGAGTTGAGCCTGGTAGTTTGGTTTTATAGTAATAAACTTGTTCTTTAAGTATTTTAGGGGTATTCATTTCTCCCACAGTAGTTACCTTTATTTCCGTCCAAGTGACCATGATATCAGAATTACACTACCCATGTGCCTAGACCACCGACATGCTACCAACAAGAATTGAGGTTAGGTAGTATCAAAAATGAACTGAAGTAAGTAGAAGGAACATTTGAAAGAACTAAGACATGTTGTGGTTTCACCCTTCTTTCCCCTTATCGATCTGGTCAATGAAAAACCTAACCCAATGCCTAGTCCACTCTGCACGCTACCTAACGAGTTGCATGCTGTCCAGAGGGGGTCTGGTGGCAGCGACCCTTAGAAATTAAGATTAGAGTGAAGTATTCCCCCTTAGAATTAGTGACCCCCAGTCTGGCAGTATTCTACCCTCAAGTCCGTGCTTTATTAATAAAGTAATAATGCAAGGACTTGAGGATAGATTGTCACATTTTTAATAAATTTGTTTCTGATTATTTGTGAGAGGATTTTCCAATTATTTTTAATTTTTATGTGTTTTGTGTGTTTGTGTCTACACACACACACACACACAAATATTTACAATATAGGTAAAGGAAATTACTGTCTCTAGAATGCATGGATCTGTCCCAGCCACAAAAATGCTGGCAACTTTAAAACTACCTAGAGGACCGTGAAATAAAAATCCGCGAACTTAGGGGGGCCCCCCCCCTGTATTAACTAAAGCTGTTTGTCTCTAGACTGAGACCAGCTTAGATGGAATTGAGTTTGAATAAACCCAGTAAATTAATAATATAAAGTTGAAAATGGGTGAATGAATGTTGTTTATGTAAATAATGGAATAAAGAATTGCAAGTTACCAGTGAGATATGCATCTAGAAATCACAGAATGATTTTGATTATTTTCATGGATTATATTGTGTACCAAAGCATCAAAAGGTGAGGTTCTGTACAAGAGCAGATGAATAATGTGTTGTTATCAAAGAAATTTCCCATATGCTTCTACTGGTATTACTACATCACATCAATAATTAACAACTGAAACAATTGGGAAGATATGCAAAAAAATCCAACAGTGGATAACATTTTAAAACTGACAGTTAGCTTTTGAATTGTAATACAGTATCACTTTTACTCGCCCTGTTAGCTCGGTGAAGGTTGACAGCCAGAGAATAATCCTGATCTGCGTGAACTTGAATCCAGTCACTGGCTTTTCGGTTTTCCTCTGTAAAGTGAACATAATACTTCTTTGTGACATAAAACTGTATTTACATTATATTTCATAGTCATTCAGAATACTTTATATCTTCAAAAACTACTAATATCCATGTCTGTTATATTATTCATCCCATGATTTACTCACGTATGTTATTTCTACTGCTTCTAATCTGCTTTCAACTCCTTCCTACATAGTCCAAACTCCATACCAATACAGTATACAGTAAAGCCTCGAATAATAAAGTTAATGTGTCTTCCAATATTACAGTGTAAGGTGAATCGTCTTATCGAGAATCATTAATTACCATTTAAATAAAGCAATAATGATGAGATGCGTTCCCCAGTGTGACCTTTTCATAACTTTTGTGTGGCTTTTTACCCTCTTTTCCCCCCAAACAATATAATTAATGAAAAATGCAAACTATAATCTTTAAATAATGTTTATGAATGCACCTTATACAATATAAATCAATATTAATATCACACAAGAGGAGATGCAACGCTATTGTTGTTGTCAGTGTTTACACCCGTGATGACAGTTCTCCATCTGAAACTGAAGAAAATAAGACCCTGGTTGTTGCTGTAGTAAAATTAATGTAAAAGAAATATGTATGTATTAATTAATGTTATTTAATGTACAGTAAAAGTAACCACTGATGTTAAAGAAAATAAGGGAGTGATTGTGGAATGCCAATGTATACTTGCGCACTCTAGGAAACCACATCATTTATTTTATTAAGAATATGTACAAAGGATTCATTATTGTTTATTACTGAATATGTATTTGATTGAATTAATGCTTATATATGCGAAATGAACAATGCAATTCATTAATAATACGCAAGATATTAAAACAGCATTGTTTTCGTTCATGTTTACAACACCCGTGAGTCCATGACGATGGTTCGACCTAAGAAACTTAAGAAAATAAGACCCTGGTTGTAGCTGTAGTAAAATTAATGTAAAAAAATGAATATGTATGTTTTAAGTAATGTTATTTAATGTTAATAAGTGGAACAATAGAAGTTGCTAACCATTAATGGTAGAGAAAAAACAAAATAGATTGGGAACACCATAGTACAGTATATAAGTGCGTACATGTGAAAACATCGTCATTTCTCAACATAAGAATAAGAAAGCAACACTTATTTCTGTTCATATATGTTTTAAATAATACTTACTAATGTAAAACAAAACTTCTACTCACAAAATGGTGGTAAAGTCTAAAACACAAGGACAGCCAATGAATATTGCGTGAGTTTTTACTCAGATGACAAGTCATCAGGTTCATCTCTGGCTGAGACTGAAACTTTCCATAAAAATATCATAGCTGCTGCTGAAACTGTTACTGAACCTGAAGTTGTTGTTGAAGCTGCTTATGATGCTGAATTTGATGGTGTAGCTGAAGTTGATGGTTTAGGCCTTTGAATAATAAAGCTGTCAAAAGAACCTTGCACAGCCGCTTTCTTTTCTCATTATACATCTTTATGTAGAGGTCATATGCATTTTTCATGTCCTTGTTAATTTTAATGCTTTGCACTGTTAATGGATCCACTTCAGAAAATATGTTTATTGCTTGCTCCATATATTATCCACAGACCTCTCACCTTTTTCATATTGTTTTAACACATATAGTTTCTTTTAGCTTTTGAACCAGCACTACTATCACTTGCTCTCTTGCTCATGTCGAATAGGGACACAAAAAATGCCGTAAGAAACCTGAGAATTTTTTTCTCCTTTCTCTGTTCAGATGCGTGAAAACAAAGGACCCGCCAAGCCGTGACTGTTTATGCTGGCGTCACCACTAACAAGCCCGGCAGCCTCCGTGCGCAAGGCTTTTATTTTTTAGTTTTTTTTTTTTAATACAAATCGAGGATTAGTTATTATTTATATGAAAATGTAATTTTACTTTATTTTTTATAATATTTTTGTCGTAAATACAAAGAAAATAACGGTGTAAATTGAATTGGGTCCCAAATTAACCTGGGTCTTAAATATGAATCATCGTGAGTAGAACCGTTGTTATCAGAGGCTTTCCTGTATTACTTTCTTTGTTTCTTAAACTCTTGTTATTCATCACTCTGTTCCATTTGCCTCTACTGTATATAAACTGTTCCATTTCCCTCTAGATAAACTGTTCCACTTGCTTCTAGATAAACTGTTCCACTTGTCTCTAGATAAACTGTTCCATTTGCCTCTAGATAAACTGTTCCATTTGCCTCTAGATAAACTGTTCCATTTGTCTCAAGAAAACTGTTCCATTTGTCTCTAGATAAACTGTTCCATTTGCCTCTAGATAAACTGTTCCATTTGCCTCTAGATAAACTGTTCCATTTGCCTCTAGATAACCTGTTCCATTTGTCTCAAGAAAACTGTTCCATTTGCCTCTAGATAAACTGTTCCACTTGCCTCTAGATAAACTGTTCCATTTGTCTCTAGATAAACTGTTCCACTTGCCTCTAGATAAACTGTTCCATTTGCCTCTAGATAAACTGTTCCATTTGTCTCTAGATAAACTGTTCCATTTGTCTCTAGATAAACTGTTCCACTTGCCTCTATATAAACTGTTCCATTTGCCTCTAGATAAACTGTTCCATTTGTCTCTAGATAAACTGTTCCACTTGCCTCTAGATAAACTGTTCCATTTGCCTCTAGATAAACTGTTCCATTTGTCTCTAGATAAACTGTTCCATTTGCCTCTAGATGAACTGTTCCATTTGCCTCTAGATGAACTGTTCCATTTGTCTCTAGATAAACTGTTCCATTTGTCTCTAGATAAACTGTTCCATTTGTCTCTAGATAAACTGTTCCATTTGTCTCTAGATAAACTGTTCCATTTGTCTCTAGATAAACTGTTCCATTTGTCTCTAGATAAACTGTTCCATTTGTCTCTAGATAAACTGTTCCATTTGTCTCTAGATAAACTGTTCCAATTGCCTCTAGATAAACTGTTCCATTTGTCTCTAGATAAACTGTTCCAATTGCCTCTAGATAAACTGACATTAAGAACATTCAGTTCTATAATAATATAAGGTACATCATCTTACCTGTGGTCCTTCTGTTGACTCTAACTTCCTTATGATTATTAGTGTTGGCCCACCATCCTCTCACTGCTGTAATAACATTAAGGACTGGCAGCTGTTGAAGAGTCTTGAATACATTTTCAATTTGTCCTTCATCCAGCTCCTGACGTAACATCTTGGCCAGCTTCTCGTACTTCCCACCAATAATTTGTACAAGCTCGGGCAGGCACTGGATATTGTTGCCTACATTTCTGGGGAGGAAAATAATTTCAATAAATATAATTGTTAAAGTGCTGTGTTTAAACAGCTTGATCCAACATTGATTTAACTTGTGGTGATGTCCACATTTAGTATTCAGGTATTATCCTACATTAAACTACTGTACATCTTTCAGTTCAGAATTTTAAATGTTTTTAGACCTAAGTGTGTGGATTTAATACAGAAAGTAAAAAGGTGATGAAAAAGATGGACGCTGAAAGGAAGACAGAGAAAATCTAGAGTAAAGTTAGTGATGAATGGTGGAAGGAAGACCAAGTATGAAGTAATAGTAAAGACTGATGGAATGTGTCAATGATACCAACTGTATAGAGGTGTGTTTGGACATGGATAAATGTACACAGGTATTGCTTGGATGAGATAAGGTATAACAAATAGTATAAAATATGTTGACTTGTAACTATCTACTTAAGGATATCATGATATATTACTCAACTTACTTAAAGCAGTAGAGTGAATCAGAGTTGACGTGTGGGAGAGTAAGAAGAGAATTGTCAGTGTGCCAGCGAGCCTGAGTTACCATCTGCATCAACACCTGCACCTGTAGAGCCGCTGCCAGCCATCCTGCACACCCACATATGTCCAACATGGCCTAAAAAATTACAATAGTTACATCTAGGCCATGACAAGATTCCAATCGACAGATTGTTTTAATATTTGGATAATAACTTCTTGCACATCTACATCTGGGTTTTATGAATCTTACTACTTAATCTCATTTCAATCATGTTCTTCTTATCACATCTTTTTCTTTATATTTTTCAATAAACTTTTAATACTGTATCCTTTCACAGAGGTACAGTCCCGTCAGCAATCCGTCTCATCCATGAGCCCACAGACTCATGATCTTGTGTATCAAAGACATCACACACTGTGCCATTTATGGGCTCAACAATGCATGATGTCTCAGATTCATAGGTTTATGAATCTTGGTTCATTGATGGGATGGAGGAGCGACAGGACTTTTCTCTGACTGTACAATAACCATGTAGCAAAAAAGTGCATGTATGTTCATTGCCTGCCTGTCTCTTTTTCTGTTTATTATCAAATGAAGGAAGTGAGAGGATTGTTAACAGGAATGAAAATGACTTAAACGGAATTAAAAAAATATATTGCAGGGCTGAAAGAAGGCTGTGAGTTATAACTAGGAAATCATAAGTTGTAAATTTATGACATCTGATTTTCATATTTTGTAATACTGTACACTGCACAGGTACTACAGTTGGGTCTCCATTTACACAGTCAATTGAACCCCCAGAGTACCGCGTAAAACGAGAAACGCGTAAATAGAATAACAGAACATATGAGATTAATTGAAATAGAGACTGGGCCGACTCCCAAACTCCACTTTTTCAGGCACAATACCTACGTTGTAGTAAAAATAACATCTTACTTTTATGATGGTATGCACACACAATTAATAATTAAGAGAAATATCAAGAATATTAGGTTTTTTAGCACTTACATTAGTAGAAAAGATGGCTGGGCATATGAGGATGGGGGGTTGGTTCCGAGGCAGAGGGCAGATTATTGGCCCCTCACCTGTATCACTTGTATCACTAATCACTATCCACCAGGACCACCACAGAGGCTTGCAAAGCCTCTTTGTCAAACCCCTCAAAGTCCACATAAGTCCATATCCTCACTATCACGGACTTGGGCCGGCTGTGGTGGGTGGTGGGTGAAGAACTCGGTAATGTTTTGATGACTGGGCGACCTTGTGCGCACCCTGCCCGTGCCGCTTCCCGCATAAATGAGCAAATTCACAGCTTAAATCAAGCATCCCGGTTCTGGCAAGGCACCGCGTAAACGAAACCCGGGTAAATGACCAAACGCGTAAACGAAACCCGCGTAAATCGAGACCCAACTGTATAAAAAAATCAACAACAAAATAAGTCACCTGTAAGATTCGTATAGCTTGGTCAAGAACAGACTTGGTATCAGTGAGGTAGTCCACACATGGCAGTTGAAGGCGGGACATGTGAGCCTGCAGTAGTAGGTGGGCCTTGGTGTGTGATGAGTCATATGTGTAAGCATTCACCTCAATGGGACAACACTTGGCTAAATCCCCATTCAGATTATCTTCATTGTGACGAACTGGCAACTCATCATACTCGTGAGCCTAGATAATAATAATAATAATAATAATAATAATAATAATAATAATAATAATAATAATTTATCATGACTGTAAATATGCAAACAATGTCTCTTATTATAAAAGGAGATGCAATACACAACTATAGTTTTTTTCAATTTCAATGCTTTCCTGGTACAGTGTCCATCAAAGCCTTTTTGTGCTAATCAGAAAAATTCATACCACACAGACGAAGGTAAATTTTACCTGTGTGAGGAGGTCTAAGAGATCTTCCATGTTCACTGTAGGGCTGAGTTTGTTCTGGAACAGCTGTATTGTCTGGTGAGACAAGTAGTAAAACGAGGCAATGCGGCCCAAGGGTGTTGTCTGGACAGTTCGATTATCCTAAAATAAGTAATTGTTCTCTTTATTACCTTTAATCCTCTTGTGAGGGGGAAGATAAAGAGGAACAGAAAGTTAAAGGGAGGAGATAACTGAGAGTGATACAAGACAAGTGTATGAAGCGACAGGAATGTACCAGGACAATAAGTAGAAACATCCCAACATACAGTACTACTGTACTGTAAGTCCTCAAATGAACCAATTTACCTTTTAATCTTACTGAGAGGAAGGAACACAAGTAATCAAACTTCACAATAAACTACAATATTCAAAGATTAATAAAAAAGGCTGCCCCTGTTATCTTCACCCATGACCTCCAGATGACACCTTTAAAAGAAATATTTTTGATCAGATATGTGCCACTTGAGACTCAAACCTAACACTGCACAATGTGTTCCAGTTAGCCTAACTCAATACTATATGTTCCCCCCAAATCATACAAGCTAATTTAGTTTTTCACTGACGTTTCTCTAATTTCAGCATATCAGACTTTTGTAATATCACAGAATTTATCTAAAATATCAGATGACTCAGGATGGTAAGAAATACTCACAGCACCTATTTCAATACAGTAAGCACTTTCAAGGCAGTTTAAGGCTCGATCTATAGTGGAGGACAAGAATGCATTGATGGCCCCTTCTGGCTTTGCTTCGTTGTCCAACTCCAGCCCATAGTACGAGGGATTCTGAAATGTTTCTTACATCAACAAAAAGAACCTGTGACTTGAAAGAAGTAACCGACCATATACAAAACTATAGTTTTATAATTCTGCATCAAAGTGACTAATAACTGGTTAAGTTAAGTTAACTGAGGCATATTATGATTAGAGGCCATTTGACTTGCCACAAATGGTTGAAGAATTCTTGATGATAGTTTGGTTGAGAAAATAAGTGAAGAATTCATTCACTACTTGTCTGTACAGTACTATGAAATATAACATCAAACTTGAAGAGAATAAAACCCATAATAAGAGTTAAAGACAAACAACAAACCAACTTCATACAAATAACTGATGTGGAGTCCAAACTAAGTATGAAAAATCAGCATCTGGTGTACTAATTTATTAGGTAGGGTCTCAGTTCAACCTGGATATAGGTACAGTATTTGGGTGGAGCATAAATTACAATTTATTGTTTACATAGTAACAATACCGTTCACAGTATAACTTATATATCTTACCTGGACCAGCCTCCTGAAGAAGTAAGTCCATGTAAGGTAGTCCAGTGCTTCTTGTTTAGAGTTGATGGTACCAGCTACAATCTCAGCATTAATGTGATCTGGCATGACGCCCATTAAACTGTAAATATGGAAGCACCATGAATGTATTACTGATAAAATTAGGTCATAAAATGTTTTACCCGGTACTGATAAAGTTAGGTAATAAAATGTGTTACTGATAAAGTTACACAACAATTGGTGCAGAGTACTTCCAGGAATGAGAGATTTCCGAGTAACGAGACCACTCTCTCAAAGACTGAAAAATCCCACCCCTGAATTTTCCGGGTAACGTAAAAATGTTCTCGGATGTACCAGAAATTGCACATTACACCATCTCTCGAACCCGGAAAAATATCCATCCCCATAATTTTCCGGGTACTGGAAAATTTATCTCTGAATTTACGGAAAATGCACCTAATTTTCATCTCTCAAACCCAGAAAAAACTCCCCCATCCTCGGAATTTTTTGGAAATTTCTGGGAACTGGGAAAACTTTCTCAAACTTTTCCAGAAAATATGCCACCTTGGAAAACCATCCCCAAAGCCGGAATTTTCCAGAAAATTTCGGATATAGGAACAGTTTTCTGAGAAAATTTTAATTCCTGCTATCGGAGATTTCTGGGTTTAACGGATTCCGGCTAATGGAGATACTACTGTGACTTTACCTGGATTCTACAGGAAAAGGCTCATACAAGAACTTTTTGTAGAAGTGTTTCTTTTGATCGTGGACAAGAATGACTGCTACCCCTTGGTCATCAAACTGAGGTCGTCCAGCTCGACCCATCATCTGCAACACATCTGAAGAGAAACCGCCCGAGAATCCCGCATTTATACAAATACCTACAGTATTTGAAATACAGGTACTCCCCGACTTATGACGGGGTTAGGGACCCAAATCCAGGTCGTAAGTCCAAATGGTCGTAAGTCCGACATAGATAAAAAAATTAAATAAATAAAAATAAAAAATAAATTAATAAATAAAAAATAATTGTTTAAAAAAAAATAAAAAAATCTACAATGAAATACAGTACCCTAAAAGTAATAAATAATGAGGAATGGATACAGTGTGACTGAGCGCTTACCCCTTTAATGTAGTCAGCTGAATGCACACGGGGCCCCCATAATTTTCTTATTATACATGGAGGCTACATTAACTGGAAACGTTTCGGTATAGAAAATGCGCGCGTCATTTGAAAAAAAAAATAAAAATTTTGTTCACGACTGAGGCGGTTGTATGTCCCGACGGTCGTAAGGTCAGAGCAGGTCGTAAGTACCGATGGACGTAAGTCGGGGACTACCTGTACTATATTCAAGAGTCATGCATCTTGTCACTTACAAGATACTAAATTGTTGACACCAATGTTAAACACAAGCTACGATGTAATAATTGTCATATTCAACCCCTGTATTAGTAGTATTGAACTGTAGTCATAAAATGTGTCAGGTTTGAGGTGAATGGAGGTTGTATCACACATCCATGAGAGTGAAGGAAGACTTAAGTCACTTATCGGATAAAATGCACTGATGTAAACATTTTGTATTACAGTCGGCCCTTAACATACGTGGGTTTAACATACACGGATTTGCAAATACACGGATTACCGCCAGAGGAATATACATTCAAATCACACGCGACACCACACCACACACACACATCGCCCGCCACGCCACCCTGCGTTTACTCGCTCCCTCAGTCAGTCAGTCTCGTTGTAACCACACTTGTGTTGACATCAGCATTGTAGTTGCAAAAATATTATATTTCCGTGAATGTATTATATCAAGCACAGTATGAATAGAATATCACTAACATAACAGTATTTTAACCGAAAACTATTAAAAAAACGAGTAACATATCTTGAACATCAGAAGGTTAGGTAAAGTCTTTTCTTTTCATGTAGTTTATCCTAATTTACATTGAAATACATTACGTTTCAGCAAAACTACTATTTATTTCTGAGAATATGGAAATGTAATATTTTTGCTGAAATGATGTACGTACTGTATTACAGTGGAAAGTGGGATAAAATCGTGACGAAAGCAATGACTTTCGCTTTCTTTCGTTCAAAGGATGTTACCGTAATCGCTTTCGAGTGGTTTTCAGTTAAAAAACTGTTGTATTGCAATAATATTCTATCCTAATTCACTTGTGATGCAACAGTTTTTTAACTGAAAAAGATTCGAAAAACATGTGTACTATCTAGCTGATACGGCAGAGCCCTGGTCGCCTTGGTCGCAATCAGAAAAGAAATTGTGGTGAAATATTTTAAGAAATGTGGGATTTCGAATGCTCTTGATGGAACAGAAGACGACTTGTTGTGGGATTATGAGAGCATGAATGAGGATGAAGATATTGATGATCCTATGGCTGATGATGGTGTTGATCCATATGACGATACTGTTCAAGGAGAGGACTGGGAGTAGCTGTTTGGTGCTGAGGACAAGGAAAATGATTTTGATGGATTTTAATGAAAATATTCAGAAATATGGTATCGTAGTATTTATTCAAGTGAATTAGGATAGAATATTATTGTAATACAACAGTTTTTTAACTGAAAACCATTCGAAAAGCGATTACGGTAAAATCTTTTGAACAATGAAAGAAAGCCAAAGTCATTGTTTTCGTCATGATTTTATCCCACTTTCCACTGTAATACGTATGTCATTTCAGCAAAAATATTACATTTCCATATTTATTTCTGAGAATATATTCACTCAGTCACAGTAAAGGTAAAATACACTTGTGATGTAATATTTTAATGAAAATACCCAGTATTTAGAAATACGGTATCGTAGTTTTCTTTTGTTTCAAATTTAATTAACAAAGATTGATGTTTCAAAAGTAATGAAAAAAAATTTATGTATCTATAAATAAACTTTAAAAAATGAATACTTTATGTTTCACATCGTCCTGTGCTACCATACCATGCATTTGGCTACTTTGGGCGTGCTATGATGACGCAAGAGATCTGCCCTGGCAACTGTACCGACACTCACAGATGGTGGTGCGTCATGTAGTGGACGTCCACTACAGTCGTTTCCATTGTTTACTGGTAAATATTTTTCAACCTAACAAAACTATTACCCATTTAGAGGTCGACCCCCGATTTTTTGCCAAAAAATTTGGTCTTAAAAACTCGAACTACACACAGGTATATACGGTAAATAAGGACATGGGGGGCCAGGGGTGTTTTTAAGGGGGGGGGGGGGGGGGCAGCGAAAATACGCGGATTTTTAACATTCACGGGTATCTCTGTTACCTAACCCCCGCGTATGTTAAGGGCCGACTGTACATGGTTACAATTCATATCAGTGTTACAGATATAATATTAAAAGTACTGTATATAAATATTGTATAATGAGAAGCTTAAAAAGCTCTAAACAATGTGTCAAATACATTCCTTACCAGTAATTGGGAAATCCACATATCTCTTCGTCTTGCCATCAAAATACTCTGTTCCCTTAACCACCACCAGGTGGGCAGGGAAATTAACACCCCAAGCAAGAGTGGCAGTTGTGATGAGAATCTAGTGGAACAGTAATACAAAATACAGTTTTAATGATGATAATAAGGTAAAGTGGTCAAGACTGATAGTAGTGATAATCAAGATACCTGTATGAACATAATGTAAAAGCTTTCACCAATAGGTCTGACAAAAAACAGTGCTCCTATCATCATTGTCTTGTCAACAATGGTAAAATTAGGTTTTCACCTTCAAACTTTATAAGCTCTAAATGTTGAAAATCAACACATAATTGGCCTAATGTGGCCATCTTGTTTTATGATGAACTTGAGTGTTGCTGACCTCCACCAGCCAGGTCCACCCACATCATAGATTTAGTACTTCATCAGTTCTGTGGCTCATTTTGATGGAAACGCCAATAAAAACTAAGATGTCTGCCTTGCTGCACTATTTTCAAGATCAATGACATAACTTGAGCCAATCTTAACACAAACAAATATTAAGTACATAAATTAAAAAGTAAATTATAAATAGGTTTCTGTAAACTACAGATGACTCCTTGGCTGCCAAAGGCTAAAGAAATTATGCAGATTAGAGGTGACACCTACTAATTTCACCTTAGGAAGACATACCTGGAGATCATGGGGCCTCAGAGTATGTATAGCTGTTCTGTGTTATGTTCATTTACAAGAAACAAAGTGAACATTTAAGAGTTAACTGATAGAGGGGAGGAAAGATGAACAGAGGATCTTCACATGAGTTTATTAACCCCTTCACTATGGGTACTCCATTACTTGGCTAACACAGGACGTGTTAGCAACATGGAGACAGACAGACATAAATAAACTAAATAAAATACATCTCACCTGTATTTTCTGGTTAGTAAACAGCTCCTCTACCACCCTCCTGTCTTTCTCCACCAGGCCAGCATGGTGGAGACCAATACCAAATGACAGACACAGACGCAGGTTCTCATCACGTATGTTGCTCAGAATCTGCTCCATCTGAGGAATGAAAAGTATCATTTTATTTCTATAATCCTTCAAACTGTCTGAGAATCATTATTCAGTTTCACTTTTTTTATGGTAAGGTCAGTACAAAATAGAAAACCAAGTTACCAGTGAGCAAGTAAGACATTACTTGGTAGCACAGTACAGGTACAGTACAAATGTTGTAGTACTGTGCTATATGTTAAAGAGGTGTTGGAACAGACAATGAACCACAACATTTGACAAAATAAGCAGTTGTTGTTAGTATCAGTAAGCTGGCCTAAACTACTAAAAACGACTGATTTAAAAACAAGGGCTTTTAAGTTTTAAAAAATACTGTATAATGAGATTAGAGAAACTGTATCTACAAAATATGTCCTGTAACCATAGTATTAAAAACACTGCTAAATAACAGACCTCGTGCTCAGGCATCTTGAGCCACTGTTTAGGGTTTTGTTCAACCACAACAAGACCCATAAGATCTAATGCAGTTAATCTGGTCTGCCTGCGAGATGACACAAACACTAACACTGGCTTCTCAGGGGAGTGTTGTCTGATGGCTGGAACAAGAAAACATACTTCCTGATACACAACATAACTACCAACATCATTATCCATCCCACATTTATCCGCACCATTTTTCAAGATCAATAAAAGAAAGGTTTAGTGGAAATTTGGGGGGTAAGGTCACAGGTCATTACTAAACCAAACTTAAAATTAACTGGGTCAAAGAGTCCAGCCTAGCAGCTCTTCATCCTCACCATTACACCAATACTGTACTATAAATCTTCTGAGATATTTTATAAAATAAAAATAATTGTAGCTGATAAATCACCCTCCTCTATAAATAAAATAAAAATCAATACATACTGTACTGTATATTTTCAATTCTCTACAAGAATGTATTATGTGTTTCTAAAATAGAGAAGCTGCAGAGGTGAAGGAGACTGGGAGTGGAAACACCAAGTAAGAGCTGAGATTTATTGTGTTGTATGTGTTTGGCACTATCAATCATGGTTACATATCTATTTGTAGTTTTACACCAGGAGCTCACTGAATCCTGGCTGCCTCCATCGGTTATTTGCAGAATTACCGTATTTTATGGCATATAAGATGCACTATCCCATTTCAGCAGGGATTATTTAGGAAAAAACTTTTGTGTGTATTTTCCTCCTGTAGCCATAGTTTTCTTAAAATAATATATACAGTAACAGTAAATGTTATAAAAATATAAAAATAATACCAATAAGTAAGTTACAACAAAAAATATTGCATGGCCAAACAAGCAAATAAAAGCCAAATGAAAAATTAACAATCGCCATTTGCAAACACTTCCTGCTTCACCACAGCAATGCAGACCAGCAGGGAAGCTACCTCCGCTAACTGCCTATCAAAGCCCCCCCCCCCCCCCATCCCCCACACTATGCCCTCCTCTCACTCCCCCACTGAGCCAGTTAACTCGTGTGCAAAGAAATGTATATTCCCTCTGTGTTTTTACTCTTATGTACTCTTATGACAATTATTTCTTTTACTTTTTTCACAATCTGTATATAGGAGGGTATGTGCATGTAAATGAGCAAAATTAAAAAAGAAAACTGAAAATACAAGTTGAAAGAAACTCGTAATACCTCACAGCTTGGGCCAGTAGCCTGGTGGTTACAGTGATGACTAACTTGAATATAGTGCCACCAGCAATGTTAACAGATGCAAATGTGAAAAGAAAGTTATCTGTAAATCTTCATTTATATCAAGTATTTGTAGATTTAAAAATAAATGTTGCAGGTTATCATCAGCAGTAGTGTACAGGTACTCCTCGACTTACGAACACCTGGACATACGACCACTGCAGTTGTACAAATTTTTTTTTCAAATTACGTATTTTCGAGTCCCGGCGTTATTGATCACGCTGTGTACTGACAAAATTTTCATTTGTAATTCCCTTTAAAATGGCTGGCAAGCGTAAAAGTGAGAGCTCTCGTGGTGCTGAAAAGAAAAAGAGACACCCAGAAATTTATGTAAATCTACCCAAAAACACAGTTGAAAAATTTTTCATTATGAAAATATACAAAATTTTTTATCTTGTGCAAAATATATGACGTTTATATTCAACTTAATCACTATCTTATATGAATTCCAGCAATGTAAATCATATTTTCCCCTGTCACTTCTATGACATATTACAGTATAAGCAAAAAACAAAAATTCAATCTAAAGGACATAAATAAACAAATTACTACTTCACTAGACCTTCGGCGCCAACTGTCAAACATGTCACTTATTTTTCTCCCCTTCCTCCAGGCCTTCCCCCCCCCCCCCCACCCAGCTAGGGTTTGGTGGTTTTAGGCTTACAGTTTTTATCTTATATAATATCACAGACTAAAGTTAGGAGAATATAATTTGCATTGCTGGAATCCTTGTAGGACAGTGAATAATTTGAATATACAGTGAATGCCATATATTTTGCACAAGAGATAAAATTTTTAGTACATTAGTGTACTGTAGTACATTTTAATAATGTAAAAATTTTTCAACTGTATTTTTGGGTAGATTTATATAAATTTCTTCATTTATTTTTATTCATTTACATGCACACACCATACTAAAAGAAACGTAAAAGAAATAGAGTACCTAAGTGCAAACCTGTACTGTACATGTACTAAATGATTAGGGTACTAAAAATTTTGTCTTGTGGAAATTATAGCTTGTTTATACAATATTCAAATTAATCACCATCTTACAAGAATCCCGGCAATGTAAATTATATTCTCCCACGTCACCTTACTGACATTTTATAAGAGAAAAGCTTAGTCACTCTTAAGGACTGATAAATAAACACACATGAGACCTTCGGCGCCAACTGTCAAACATATCACCTCACCTCCCTCCCGCTCCCTCCCTCCCTCCCTCCATCTCCCCAGCCAGGGTTTTAGGCTCACAGTTTTTATCTTATATAATATCACAGACTAAAGTTAGAATATAATTTGCATTGCTGGAATTCTTGCAAGACAGCGAATAATTTGAATATAAACGTCATATCTTTTGCACAAGAGATAAAAATTAATCACCTGTATCACATTACAGTAGTGATTTAAGAGTTATACAGTGATCCCTCGGTTAACGAATTACCTTCCATAAGAATATTCAATTCGGTCAACGAAAAAAATTCGGTTAACGAATTCTTTATGAATATTTCCCAACATGTTTTCGCCTGCTCACCAGCTGTAGTGTTAGTCCGCCAGTACAGTAATCGGTTTTAGGGCTTAAATTCGTGACCATTTGAGTAAATATCAAGAAGGTTGTACTATTAAATAATTTTCCAAGTCTTAAATTAAGTTTTTTAGCCATATTAACAATTATTTAACATAACTGAAGTGCAGGGAACTAGTTTTTAGCGCCCCAAACAGCGACTTGACTCACCCAGAATGGCGTCAGTTTGGGTCTCTGCTCAGTGGAGGAAGCATCTTGCTTGAGACTCTTTGAACATAAACTATTTTTACAGTACAATTATTGGTCATTCTGAAATTTATTTTACATATTGACAATATATAAAGCAGTGCAGTGTTGATTTAAAAAAAAATAATCTTGAATAACACCAAGTGAACTTAAACTTTTATGGGTGAAATGGCAGCATGAAGCATGGGGTGACTTCTCTTCAACCCCCACTTCTAATTCCCATCATCATCAACCAGAAGCCTTCCACATGCACACCTCAAAGTAAGTGTACTTTACTGCATTTATTTTTAGTTTGTATGTAATTTTTGGTGAGCTGGAACCAATTACCCAAAATCCCATTGAAACAATGGTTTCGGTTAACAAACGACCTTCTGGAACGAATTGTGTGCGTTAACCGAGGGAACAAAAAAAAAAAAAAAAAAAAAAAAAAAATTTATATATATATATTTATATAAATATATATATATATATATATATATATATATATTATATACAGGTAGTCGTCGACTTACGACCTATGCGACTTACGTCTGTTCGACTTTACGACCGGCGGTACGACAGTTTTGGCCCCAGCCCCAGTGTAAATAATAAACCAATTGTACTGTAGTATGCAGTGATTTACTTAAACCTGACGACCGTAACAATAATGAACAAAGAAAATGTTGATAAAATATGACTTAAAGATGATTATATTATCATTACACATTACAGTATAATATATGTAAGGTAATTATAACATAGGCCGACTTACGACCAGATCAACTTACGACCGGTCGGCCGTAACCAATCTAGGTCGTAAGTCGACGACTACCTGTATATATATATATATATATATATATATATATATATATATATATATATATATATATATATATATATATATATATTTCATTAGCCCAATAAAGCACGCGGACTTCTACATACAATCAACACCTCAACCCGCCAGGATTCGAACCCACGGCCCACAAGCCTATGACTGTGACCGGGGAACGCTAACCGCTGGACCACCAGGATACTAAAAGCAGTCCTAGACTTTGTTATATTTCACACAAAGCCTGTTCAACGAGCTTATGGCGCCGTGAACCTCTAATGGGGACCACCCGGGTGGTCCCCATTAGAGGTTGTACCTCTCTAGTCCGGCATTCTGTGGTCCGGAAACTCCCGTGGTCCGGAACGATTTTAGTTTGTCCTATAGGTAGATGGGCAGCTTTTTTTTTTTTTTTTTTTTTTTTTTTTACTTATCTGAATTATTATTATTACAGGAGTATTAAATTTTTGCCCCTCAGGCCCCAATGTGGGTCAGTGACCTATGCCCGGGTGGGCTAATCCCCTTAAAAAAACAAAAAACAAAGCCGCGAGAAATTAAGGTTTGTTTACATCTGGCAGTTCAGCTGCTCTCTCTCTCTCCCTCTCTGCTTGTCTATACAGAGTACAACATTTAACCCTTCAATATATATGAGCAGTAAATAAGTGTTGCTTTCATATTCTTATGTTATGTAATGACGATATGTTTTCACATGTGCGGACTTACATACGAGCAGTCTCACTTTTTTCTTTTACCATTAATGGTTAGCTACATACAGTGGGGTATGCTATAACGAATCTAATTGGTTCTAGAACCTTGTCCATTATAGCATTCGTTTGTTATAGGATTAATCCGTTCCAGGCACCCAAATACAACCACTTAACACTGAAAAATATAATATAAAATTGTAAAAATTGTAAAAAAGTGCATAAATATGCATCTAAACCCCTGAAATAAAGAATATCATTAATACTTGTAATAAAAAAACAATAAATTAGAAAAAAAAAAATTAAATTATGTTCGTTGTAGGAGTTTCGTTCGTTATAGCATTCTCAATTTTAGAGGCAAAACCGTTCGTTATAGGAATATTCGTAGTAGGATCCGTTCGTTATAGCATACCCCACTGTATATTGTTCCATTTATTAACATTAAATAACATTATAGGTACTTCAAACAACCATATTCTTTTTTTTACATTAATTTTACTAGAGCTAAAATCAGGGTCTTATTTTCTTCAGTTTTATATGTAGAACCAATCAGTCACTGGTTTCGTAAGCTTTAACATAAACAATGCCGGAAGCCGTCTCGTCTCCTCTAATATTCCACGTATTATTAATAAATTGTATTGTTAATTTTGCACACACATACATTAATTCAATAAAAACAAATTCAGAAACATTAATTAAAATATATATGAACAGTAAATAAATGTTGCTTTCATATTCTTATGTAAAGTAATGACGATATGTTTTCACGTGTGCGCACTTACATACGTGATCTCTCTTTTTTCTTTACCATTATCGCTAGCTACTTCTATTGTTCCATTTATTAACATTAAATAACATTACTTAAAACAACCATATTAATTTTACTACAGCTACAACCAAGGTCTTATTTTCTTCAGTTTTATATGTAGAACCAGTCAGTCACTGGTTTTGTAATCAACGAAAACAATGCTGTGTCATTTCCTCGTGTGTTTTAATATTCTACGTATTATTAATGAATTGTATTGCTCATTTTGCACACATAAACATTAATTCAATAGAAAAGACATTCAGTAATAAACAATAATGAATCTTTTGTACATAAGAGAAATGACGCTGTTTACACGATTATGCACGTTGGCGGGCCGTTCAAACCCGTCGAAATTCAAGTTTCCGCCGTCAAAATTTTTATTTATCTATTTTTTTTGGTGTTCCAATAAAATACGTTAAGAATTAATAACTCGCGAAATTTGAGAAGCTACTATACGACATTTAACCCTTCAATATGTCTTCAAAGAGACCATGATGCAGAGAAAGTGGTGCTAGTGCTTCCAAGCATAAGCACAAGTCACTATCTATCCAGGAAAAGGGTGAATTTCCATGGTCCGGCACCGGTCAGGTCCCGAGGTTGCCGGACTAGAGGTACAACCTGTATATATATAGTAATACCCCGCTTTAAGCAGTTCTCGTTGACGCGTTTCTACATCTACACAGTACCCTGCCAGAACCAGAATTCCCACTTTACGCGGTGCATCTACTCATATACGTGGGTGAAGTATATTTTTTTTAATTAGCTCATAAAATTCATACAAATTACTCGGTCAGAATATAATTTACATTGCTGGAATTCTTACAATATGATGATCATTTTGAATATAAACATCATAGATTTTGCATTAGACATACAAATTTTAGATCTTATGTAAGAATTTTGTTTATTCAGAGCAAATATGTTATCTTTTGTGCAAAATATATGACGTGTATATTCAAAATATCCCTGGTCTTGCAAGGAATCCAGCAATGTCAATTATATTATCCTAACTTTAGTTTGAGGTATTATTTATTACTATACCTTAAAATCTAGTGTTTTCACCCAAACAATTTTCAGAGAGAGAGGAGCCAGTGAGCATACCATCATAAAATTAAGATGTTATTTTTACTTGTAAGTAACGAGTCGGAAAAAGTGGAATTTGGGGCTCGGCCCAGTCTCTATTTCAATTAATCCCACACGTTCTGTTATTTCGTTTACACGTTTCTCGTTTTACGCGGGCCTCCACGGGTTCAATTGACCGCGTAAATGCAGACTCGACTGTACTTCCATAATTTTACAAATTAACTTGACTTATTTTACTGTTAATCCCCTTTTAGAGGGTGCATGTCTTTATATAATTTACAGGAATTGCCAATTGTGCTTCCACTACACAATTATACAGTCTTTGACCTTCAAATGTGTCAGATGAATGAAAAAAAAGTTGTCTGCAGGTTATACTCTTTTTCATACTTTTTTACACTTTCATAATTATTCATTTGAATACAAGCATCAACAAATCTGTTAATATCACTACATTTTGCACAGTCATAATTGAAAAATGCACATCAAGGTGACTTAAAACCTATGGGCAATGATAATTGACATTTTAAATACCTGTACTCTAAATATCTTTAATTATTTTAAGCACATTAATTAACAATAAATATTAAAATTTTACAATTCTGAACCTTGCATGTAAAAAGGGTACAGTATTCTGTATATTTGTATGAATTGCAGTATTAACAAAAGCCTCGTTTTGACCTCGCATGCCGAAATGACAGGTAATAGGTCAGTTGTCCATTTTCACAATCAAAAGTCTTTTCTCTGGAAACTGAAAACTAACATATTTAAAGCATAATCATATTCTCTATTACTGAGAAAATGTATATAAAGACAAATTAAACTTAGGGGTAAAACATAATTTATGTTTTAACTGCTCTATACAGTGTGTATATTATATTATTTCAAAGCACATAAATTAACACTAATTATTGAATTTTAAAATTCTGAACTCAGATCCTTAATGTAAAACAGCACCTTTGTACTAAATCTCAACAAAATTTACTTCATGACCTCATTTGCCAAAACGTAAAATAAATAGGTCAGGCGTTTTGAGGATAACTAACGGCTTTTTTCTGGACACCGAAAACTATCGTGTTTATATGGTAGTTACCATATAAAGGTGATTTAGAACTTACTGGCATGGCATAATTGACGTTTTAAATATTCTGAACGGTTTGAATGATTTCAAGGGTCATTAATTAACACTACTATAGTCGAATTTTACAATTTTGAACTCGGATCCTTAAACAGCATGTAAAGAAGTACCTTTGTATGAAACTTTTTAAAAATCTATATTTTAACATATGGCAAAATGCAAGATAACAGGTCAGGCATGTTGTGGATGACAAGAAACCTTTTTCTGGAAAGTGAAAACTAGCTTTTTTTAAAGGGAGATGGAAGTGGAGGTAAAGAGGACTGTGGGTGTTCGAGTGAAATATTAACCGTAGTGTGACAGAGACAGACTTGACCAACACAATACCAGGTTATGCATAGCAGCATTATTATGTCCGCCTTAATATTACTAAGTTCAAATATTTCTATATTATACTGAATATTACCTGTTACTGCCAAGAAATATATAAAACTGGTACCCACTTACCCTGGAAAGTGGGTCTGTTCACGGTAGCCATACGTGGGCAATAGTGTTTACCGGGAAAGCCCGAGATGTGCACTTCCAGAGGCACTGGCCGCACTGAGGGACGGAAGTTGTACAAACCCATCTATAAAACAAAAGCAAAAACCTGCCATTATAAATGTTTATTTACGTGGGAACTTATAATAAATTTGACGTATTTCCCAGAGTCAGACATTGTTTACCAAGTAATATATTATCTACATCAACACAATATTGTACAGTACTGTACTGACTAAACAGAGATCAACCCATTGTGTATGATGGGAAATAATAGTTTTTGTCACACCAAGAGATCAAGTAGAATTTTAAACCTCAAGTTCTCATCATCAGTACATCTTACTGGTGTATGCAACAGTACGATCAGTATGTGGGGTAGCAGCAAGTACTGTACCTGATGGCAGTTCTTCATTTTGTTGATCTCTTGCAGGTTCTTAACTCTAATGTAGCTTCTCAAAACCTCTGTGTCATTCTTGATCTACCTCTGGTTCTCCTTGCCTCCACATTTAGGCTCGGGCAATAATAATAATAATAATAATATCTAAATACTGTATCTAATTCTTATTAAACCTATCTATACCATAATAATAATGTCCAATTCTTATTAAACCTATCTCCACCATAATAATAACATC
Organism: Homarus gammarus; assembly: GCA_958450375.1. NCBI lineage: Eukaryota > Metazoa > Arthropoda > Malacostraca > Decapoda > Nephropidae > Homarus > Homarus gammarus. The sequence goes on from CAUDMG010002608.1 coordinate 57,513, forward strand.
TGTCTGTCTGTCTGTGACTTTGTTCCAGCTATTCATTTATAAGCAAGTTTCATAAAATAATTATATTCACTGCTGAAAGCTGATTTTTTCTTGTTTGTAAATATGTGGAATTTGCTAAAATATGATGTTTGACAGCCAACACACCAAGTGCAGATTGTGAGTCTCCCTTAATGTGCGGTTGTTTTTTTCCCTCTTACTGCTGTAGTACACCATAATCATTATTACTGTTGGATGAAATTTACCAACAGTTAAAACTTACTCTCTTAAAATAGTAAATTCAATCATTATAATCTCACCTTATTGTATAGGAAATGATGTAACCGAGACATTACCTGTCCAATACCAAGCCAATTTGCTAAATCCTTGGCATTGGCTAAGGCTGTAGAGAGACCAATAACACGTAGGCCCTTGTTGGTGTGACTGGATATGAAGTTTGTGCGCGACACAATCACTTCTAGAACAGGGCCACGATCCTCACCTAGGAACAAAATACAAGACTTGATTTCAATATATTCTATACAGTTCCCACTGTAAAACTAAGTTAGTGATATGGACGGCAACCAGCCATAAACCTTTCTTCAAATTTGCCAGATGGCAACTCAGAACACCATGTCATCATGTAATCATGGCCAACCTAACATGTGTAAAAGACTGTAAAATAGTGACAATGAAAGCATCTAAGTTTATGTGATTAGTTTCCTGGAAACTTCTTAAATCACATTTATTGAAATCTTATGGGAAAAACAGGACAGCTTCTGCAAACACCAACTAGTCCCACCTCTCCAACTTGCCTAGTGCCTAAAAGTCACACGTAAGCATCCCACTGTTGCCTATGTCAATACATTGCTTCATTTATTCTTATCATTATAACAAATTAACACCACTAAGCTAATTCTTCACAGTGTCACCACCTGCCTCCCCCCACCTGTCCCTCCTCACCTAGAACTGTTGTTTACCTTGGGAGTCAGAGAAGAATGTTGCTCACCTCTCCATTGTATTAAAAATTGAAATCGAGATAATATTACTAATGTCATATAACACACATTCCAAGTTATGCCGAACATCAAGACATCATTGTCTAAGCTGCCACAACACCTACCACCAAGTTTTTCTGAACATATTGTAACTTTGATCAAGAGCGCACACACATCTATACAGCTAAAAAAAAATGGTTAAAACTCCAACGTTATACCGTACTATATATTTCTCCATCATCACAACCTGTGACTCTGACTGTAAACTTGTGAATGATTCTTTGTGAATCTAAAATTTTTTGTCCTATTTTGGCTAACTGTGGATTTAAGATTAAACAAAGTTAAGTATTTTACTGCACTGTTCAGTTTTACATCAAAAGTCATAAAGACAAAAGACGTTCAAGAATTGTTAACAGACAGTACCACCTTCAGTACAGTAGTTATAAACAGCATGAAACAACTACCTAAGAAATATAAGTAATTTACTGTGATAAAATAAAAGAACCTGAGACACACAAACAACATTACCAAGTAAATGAATTTCATCAATGATAATGAGAGAAACTTTTTTAACATAGCTTCTTGTCTGCCACGACCGAGAGATGCCGTCCCACTTCTCAGGAGTGGTGATGATAACATGGGCTGCCTGGAAGAAAAGAAAAACCTTGTAATATCAATCAGAGTACCAACCTCTTATCTGTGGGTTGGCAACTACAGTCCTACACTCTTAAACATTCTACAGCTGTTTTTACCAATCCTTTAAGATTTTGCATCTCTCCTGAGACCCGGTTTTTAATTAAATTAATCCATCCCAGTCGCAACTTTTCCTTGGCTCTTTTACCCTAAACTTTGCCAATTAATATTTCTGTTATTATCCTCTCATCCTTAATTATATGACCATAGTATCTCAGTTTTCTTATTCTGTGCATTTCAAGAACAGGATTTCTCCTGAATTTTTTGCTGATCATAGTACTTCTTCATTTGTTTTCCTGTCAGTGTAGCTTATTCTTAGCATTCATCTATAACACTACATATACTGTATTTCAAAGGCCCCCAACCTTTTTCTGGTGTCTGTTGAAAGTGTCCATGCTTCTGACCCATACATCAGTCCTTAACATATGAAGCCTTTCAGCAGCTTTTTTCTCAAATTGATGTCATTGTCCTTTTTCATTAGGTCTTTTAATATTATTAAATGCTGTTTTTGCTGGCCCTATTCTTGTTTTTATTTCTTTTGTACATCTACCATTATACCTAATGTTACTTCCAATTGTAATCTATATCAATATTCTATAAAAATATACTTCTGCAGTTTGAGACAAAATATTATATGGCATGGATGAAAATATAAAACAGTATACTGTACTGTGGATTCTTCACGATCATACACAGTCGCTCCTCGACTTATGACGGGGTTCCGTCCCAATGACCAGGTCGTAAGTCGAAAAGGCGAAAATAATACATAGAAATTCTAAAATGGGTGTCTCTTTTTCTTCTCAGCACCACGAGAACTCTCACGTTTATGCTTGCCAGTCATTTTAAAGGAAATTACAAACAAAAATTTTGTCAGTACACAGCGCAATCACTAACGTCGGGACTCAAAAATTCGTAATGAGAAAAATATTTTATACGACCATGGACATCGTATGTCCGGGTTGTCGTAAGTCGAATACAGTACGTATGTCGTAAGTCGAGGAAAGACTGTACAGTGAACCCCCAATTTACGCGGTCAATTGAACCCACGGCGGCCCGCGTAAAGTGAGAAACGCATAAAGTGAGCAACATAACATATGGGATTAATTGAAGTAGAGACTGGGCCGACCCCCAAACTCCACTTTTTCAGACAATACCTACATTGTAGTAAAAATAACTTCTTAATTTTATGATGGTATGCACACACAATTAATAATAATTAAGAGAAATATCAATAATATTAGGCTTTTTAACACTTACATTAGTAGAAAAGATGGCTGGGCACATGGGGATGGGGGGTTGGTTCCGAGGCAGAGGGCAGATTATTGGCCCTCACCTGTATCACTTGTATCAATTGTATCACTATCCACCACAGAGACTTGCAGGGCCTCTTTGTCAAACCCCTCAAAGACCATATTATCACTATCACTGACTTGGGCTGGCTGTGGTGGGTGAAGAACTCGGTAATGTTTTGACGACTGGGCGACCTTGTGCGCACCCTGCTCGCGCCGCTCTCCGCGTAAAAGGGTACACACACCGCGGAAAGTGAGCATTCCGGTTTCAGCAAGGTACCGCGTAAACGTGGAAACAAGTAAAGTGAAACCGCGTAAAGCGGGGGTTTACTGTATACAGTGTAGAGCTTCAACCAAGACAAACATCCTCAACTCTAGGCTATGGTGAGATACAGTATATTTCACTGAAAAGACAAATGTGTTTTCAGCGAGGTTTAGCGAGTCGTGGGGCAAGTCCAGCACAAGAAGACAATAAAACTATTAAGCAAAATGCAAAAATTGAACCTAAACAGATAGATACACTGCAACAGAGGGAGGGGGAGGTCTGCCATTATAATAAGAGCAGTGTATATGATAACAATAACAAGTTTTATGAGCATTATAACTTATGTAAAGTGTATAACATACCTGGATGGCTCTTATGTCTGGGGACACATCACCAGTTAACTCTACAACTCTCTTGCCCAACTTTTCTTGTAACCTCACCCGCCAGTCTTCAACTCGTTCACGGACAAGAGCCTTCAGGGGTGCAATGTATACTACCTGATGTGAAGTAATAAAACCCAGTTAAAATAGAATAAAATACTCAACTTGTGTAATTATTCATTATTCAAATTGCAAGTATCAAACAGAGTAAACTAACTTGAAATGCAAAGTAAGAAAGTTGATTCTGATTTATAATTATTTCTTAAAGAGAACTATCCTTTTTATAAGTTCAATTCATATATCTTTCAATAGTCTTATGTTTTATTTCTTTAAGTGACAAAGACAACATTGACATTATTTATTCCTCATAAATCTTTGTAACACAAAGATAATGCTAATAAGAGTGTCACCTTAGCCTCGGGGGCCTCATGGAAGATTCTAAACATGGCAATCTCGGCAGCGATGGTCTTGCCCGAACCAGTAGGTGCTCCGAGTAACACATTGTTGTCTGTGTGGTAGAGGCAGTGGAAGAGCTGTGTCTGGATGGGGTTGAAGTGAGAGAACTTGTACAACATCTCAAGCTCTGAGTTGTTTAGAGCAGTAACTGGTAATGGCTCCAGGTCCAGAAGATCTGAGGCAAACACAAGTAAAACAGTAAACAATTCTATCAATGCAACAGATAATTAGGCAAACAGCTATAAACTAAGATGGTGACCACTGACACAGAAATGATAAAAGGTACTGTACTGACATCTTCTGCTACTGTACCACACTACATAAAAGGTTGTGTTTGAACCCTAATTCTTCCCTTCAAAACACTCAATTATCAGTATCTGCTGCACATCCAAAGTCAGTCCAGTGAAGAGCATTGCAAAACGTTTGAACGCAGGAGAGTGAAGAATCATTGGTTACAGACAAGTGTGGAAGGTGAGTAGATACAATGCTCACTTTGTGTCTTATGGGTCACTGGTTGGTGCTGAATACGTACTACCTTTACAGCAAGGAAGTGAACACGCGGGAGCTAAGTGTTGGCTACACTACCTCCTTGTATAGTGAAGACCTAGCAGTTAGTGTTCTGTACCGAAAATGCCTCTAACAAGACATGAGGCCTCAGGTGCCTACTGTCAGTATAGGTAGTGAGGGTATAATGTACTCAGCAAGATAAGTAAAGCACCAGTTAACTTGCAAAGCTCTACTGGAGAACCTTCACTTTATGAAGCACTGACCTGTGTGAGGAGGATGACGCTCTGGAAGGATCAAATTCTTGAAGTTCATAACACAAGTGGACTCACAACTGAGCCATTTATCACTTATGGCCTTCACATAATACTGGTTGGGCATCGGTTCAAAGATGGGGATGGTAAACACCAGCTGCTGCTCCTCACGACGAACAACCTACAAGGACATACACCGCACAGTTTCTTATCAATGTGTCTCAATGGTAAATCAAGTTAAAATTACACATTCCCCATCAGTCGATTTGAAATTACTACTAATGTTAAATTTGGTAAATTTAACCTTTGTTTATTTTTCTTAAATTTTAAGAGTTGCATAGTTTATGGGATGTGTAAAATTCATGTATACAGTTTCAGTACAACTGATGGAGCAATATTCTGTACTGCATTTGAACTTTTTAACGTTTCGACAACCAGACACATGGATGGCCATTTATTCCAATACAGTACGTATTCTGTTTTGGGACAAAGAAGGCAATACTGTACGTGATGGAAGAAGTAATTTAGTAAACTTAGAAGGTGTGGAAGTGACACACACCATCCATGAAAGGTCAGTAAACAAAACCAGTAATGCATTTCCCAGGACTTGTAAGTTAAGAAGGGATGTGTGAGTAAAAGATGATAAAAGTAAAGTGTATATGTAAAAGTGTGTGTCTGCTTGTGTATATTGTACGTGTGCCTCATTGTGTATACTGTACTGTGTACTGTGTGTGTATGCATAAAAGTTAGTGCATGTGCAAGTCTGAATAGATACATAAATTTGCACAAATACAAGGAGGAAATGTTTATATACAGACCGAAGAAAGGGGAAGTTAAGGTTAGTAAAAATTTTACCAAATATTGACTTACTTGTTTCTTGGTGAGTGTGAACTGCTCGTGGTGGTACATGTGGTTGGTGTCAGGATCCTCAACCCAGATCCAGTATGTTTCTTGGCTGCCATGAACCTTGTCATTCCAACTATATAATCAAACAAGTCAAATACATTTAATTTTCATCCAATACTACTCACATAAACATTAACTATGCCTATCTGTTGTCTATACCTTGTACTGTACTGTACTCCTCTCTTACTCTAATGTTGGGTGATTTAACACTTATTTGGCAGCTAAGGAAACCCTGCTCCACCCCCACGTGCAATAAAATGGAACAGAAGAAATATGAAATATCCACTGATGGTGGCCACTGTCCCTACAGCTGTCTTCCGCTTATGGTGGCCACTGTCCCTACAGCTGTCTTCCACTTATGGTGGCCACTGTCCCTACAGCTGTCTTCCACTTATGGTGGCCACTGTCCCTACAGCTGTCTTCCACTTATGGTGGCCACTGTCTCTACAGCTGTCTTCCACTTATGGTGGCCACTGTCCCTACAGCTGTCTTCCACTTATGGTGGCCACTGTCCCTTCAGCTGTCTTCCACTTATGGTGGCCACCGTCCCTACAGCTGTCTTCCACTGAGGATGGCCACCGTCCCTACAGCTGTCTTCCACTGAGGATGGCCACCGTCCCTACAGCTGTCTTCCACTGATGGTGGCCACCGTCCCTACAGCTGTCTTCCACTGATGATGGCCACCGTCCCTACAGCTGTCTTCCACTGATGATGGCCACTGTCCCTACAGCTGTCTTCCACTGATGGTGGCCACTGTCCCTACAGCTGTCTTCCACTTATGGTGGCCACTGTCCCTACAGCTGTCTTCCACTTATGGTGGCCACTGTCCCTACAGCTCTCTTCCACTTATGGTGGCCACTGTCCCTACAGCTCTCTTCCACTTATGGTGGCCACTGTCCCTACAGCCCTCTTCCACTTATGGTGGCCACTGTCCCTACAGCTCTCTTCCACTTATGGTGGCCACTGTCCCTACAGCTCTCTTCCACTTATGGTGGCCACTGTCCCTACAGCTCTCTTCCACTTATGGTGGCCACTGTCCCTACAGCTCTCTTCCACTTATGGTGGCCACTGTCCCTACAGCTCTCTTCCACTTATGGTGGCCACTGTCCCTACAGCTCTCTTCCACTTATGGTGGCCACTGTCCCTACAGCTCTCTTCCACTTATGGTGGCCACTGTCCCTACAGCTCTCTTCCACTTATGGTGGCCACTGTCCCTACAGCTCTCTTCCACTTATGGTGGCCACTGTCCCTACAGCTCTCTTCCACTTATGGTGGCCACTGTCCCTACAGCTCTCTTCCACTTATGGTGGCCACTGTCCCTACAGCTCTCTTCCACTTATGGTGGCCACTGTCCCTACAGCTCTCTTCCACTTATGGTGGCCACTGTCCCTACAGCTCTCTTCCACTTATGGTGGCCACTGTCCCTACAGCTCTCTTCCACTTATGGTGGCCACTGTCCCTACAGCTCTCTTCCGCTTATGGTGGCCACTGTCCCTACAGCTCTCTTCCGCTTATGGTGGCCACTGTCCCTACAGCTCTCTTCCACTTATGGTGGCCACTGTCCCTACAGCTGTCTTCCACTGATGATATACCTTTGCAATTTGTCTGAAATGATTACAACAGCACACAGAACCTGATCAATATAATCAACAGCTGATGATATAACACCTAACAGATATTCATACTCGCATGAAGTCAGCTGTAATATATTCACAAAATTACATTAACTCTCCTTTAATATACTCACTCACATTAACTCAATACTCATACTCACGTGAACTCTGCTTTAATATCAAGCTTCACCCTGAGAACAGTCCTGGTGATAGGCTAGATGGTGGCCTCCAACAGCAGTAGAGGGAACTGCCATGCTGCTGCCTTAACTTCTTTACCCATCTTTTCGTGGCGTAGTAACCTGCCTGAGGGTTTTGAAATTAATTTATAATATTGGTAATAGTTAATTTTACCGCCACACCACCCAGTTAAGTACTGTACTGCGGTGTCCCTCAGGACTCATTTAGTTTAAAACTCGGGTTGAAACATAATGACCCTCTTCAGGGGAAGATGTTGTTTAATAATACTGGCGTTATTCTCTGTGTGTGTGTGTGTGTGTGCTTGCTTTGGAAAAATCCCTAAATGGCAACTGTAAGCTGACGTAAATCAGTCCTGTCCATATGTGGCAGGAGATACCGACTGAACCCCCCCCCCCCCCCACCAAGTGATCACTACACATACGTGTATAGTTCATGAAACACAAGTCAATACGGTATAAAATCAAGAGATTTTCAGGGAATTTTTTTTAATATATGTACGTATACAGTATTTATGAAAATACAAATAAAAATAATGATGGACCATCCAACATTTTGCAACTTATAAATCTAATTACTATTTCTAATTTCCATTCATTTTCATTAATGTATTTTATAAATTTTGAGAAAAGGGCCCTAGCTATTAATACTAATACAGTGATACACACACCTCCAACACTTATTATATTATACAGTATATTCTCGTATGATCTGCCACTTATGGTGTATGTTTTATCATTGATATTATAAAATATTAAATGCTGTGCGATAACATGTATAGAAAATGACAAAATATTGCGTCATGCTCCTGTTCCTCTGTGATGGAGGTTTGTTTGTTTCTTTTCTTTTTTTTTTTTTTGATTGGGGGGGGGGGGGGGGGGGTGGGGACTGACCACACACCCCCCAAAAAGGTTCATGCCTCTCCCCTACTCCTCCCCTTCCATTACTATTGTAAAATGTTTTACTTTGTTTTGTTTTTATTTATTAATTAATAAAGATATGTTTACTGTAATAATTTGTGCATAATGTGTTCAATATTTTATATTAACCATGATAAAACATACACCATAAGAGACTGATCATACAAGAATATATAAGAAAAAATGTTGGAGAGTGTGTGTTGGAGGTGTGTGTATCGCCTCCCCCCTGCAGCACCTAGCCTCCCCCCTGCAGCACCTAGCCTCCCCCCCTGCCTCCCTCCACCTTGCAGTATCTCACACAAAAGATTGTATGTATGATGTGGTGTTGAGGTATTAATTAATGAATAATAAACAATATTGTATTGTTAATGACAGTACAGTAGTACTGTCATTAACGATGCAATATTGCTTATTTATTAATTAATACCACATCACACTCAGACACCCAAACACCCCCATATTGTATGACAAACTTATACGTGGTTAACTACGTGGTGGTGAATTAGAAGATCAGCTGTCGAGGAGCTTAGCGCTTGGCAACCCTGGTACATGTTACCACACCTTGCCACTCCATCTCTCTAATCACCCAGGGCTTTCAGCTTTCTCACTCCACATTTTAAAATCAAATGTAACGTAATGTTGAAGGGATACAATGTGATAAGTGTAAGTATAAAATATACTGTATTTTAGCTTTTGTACTCATTCAAGTCAACTTCAATCCTGAGACCTACTAATCCCCCACCTGACAGAGGGTGACCTGACATTATATGAGGTCAGTAATATGAGACCACCAAATACCCTACCCTACCTCCCACCTGACATTGTGTCAAATCAGGTCAGTTAGACGAGATCCACTGATCCCCCACAGCTCCAAGGGAGTGGAAAATACCAGTATTTGCTCTGACACCCAGCTTCATTCACGTCCATATCATATAGATTATTAGATTTTTAGTTTAGACTCTTCGAAAACTCCCCAGCACACAGAAACATTATGATGATGTGAGCTAGTGTTTGTCAGTGCAAGATGCATTGTTTAGACACTCGGAAAGTTTTTCCAGTAACAGGAAATATTTCCGGGGATGGGGGATTTTTCTGGGTTTGAGAAAGTCGTCTGGTTAGCCGGAAATCTCTCATCCCCGGAAGTGCTCTGCAACAATTGTTCTGGCTAACGGGGATATCACTGTACAGTATACTGTAATTCTCTCAGAACTGGAAATTAACCTGTGTATCTACTTTAGTACATCCAGGAGGGAAAAATGGAATGGTACCGAGTAATTAGTGTCGCAATAAATAATTGATTCATCCCAAGAGTCATTAAAACAAGTTATTACTTTAATTTAACATCCGAGTGGTTCAGCCAATTATGTGAGAGGCTGGTGTTTATATGGCCTACCATACTAAACACTGTATACAGTACAGTACAAGTTCGAGTATACCTATTTCTCTGTGGTCCATGTCACGGATTTTCTCAATAGTGAGGCGTTTATCTTCAATCTTGTCAATGATTTCATGTGTGAGGCGAGCAAACTGCTTCATTGGACTCTCAAAATGCCACATCTGGTGCTCCAACATCTTGGCCATAGTCAATAGTCTAGCAGCCATGAGCGGCCAACTTCTGTGAAGGACAATTTCAAACAGTGCACGGGTGATGCGCACCGAATTCTGCAAAATGTTTTTAGCATACAGTACAACAAGCTACAGTAGATATATTCTTAGGCTCATGACTTTAAACTTGCCACCTATTAGAAAATAAGACAAAAACGGGTGCATTTAAAGTACTGTTCACTCGATATTCAGACCAGCTGTAGCCATTGGATGGGTTAAGATAATATTGTCCATGGTTCCAACCAATATAAAAAGGCTATTACTAGAAGTGTGTCTGTTTTTTACAGCAAACAATAACTGTGATAAGGAACAGTAGAGAGAAAAAGTGTTATGTTAGTAGAGACTACTTTACCTCAGTGATGTAGTTCACATCCGACACAAGAGAGAAACTGTCAACTCTGATGCGAGAGATGTGACTCTGTAAGAGAATGTTGACCTTGCCATGGAGGTTCTCTACACCTCCCATGGCTGCTACTTCACATTGGTGGTGAAGGTCATCTAACTCATTCAGCTCCTCATCTCGAACCTGAAAATAAAAATTATACACTTTTGAGATTTATAAATCTATCTATCTCACTTCTGCAGGTGCACAGGGGCTTTTAAATCACTCTGTAAATCTCTATATATTACACCTAAAATTCACCAAAATCAAAGGGAGAAACAAAATTTTATAAATAAAAATTTCTATAAGAGAGAATTGGCCCTGAAGGTGTGAAGAGCTGACGACATCATCTACACAAATGAATGATTTTCTAATTCCATTAAACATAAAACAAAATGTGCTCACCTTCAGCTGAGAAAATTCAGAACTCTGAGAAATAACAGCTAAGATGTCTGCCTCATTCATCACAGCCTTGAGGAATTCATTGAAAATTTCTACAGTGTCGTACTTAATGTAGAACTGACTGGCCACTCGACCCATGTCTGTGATAATAAACCATTTTACATTAGTCATTATTAGGATAGTAATTTTTAACCTCTTAAACTAACAACCATTGTGGAATGTCTTTTAAATCATATGTAATCCGTATATAAAGTAAAGTACTCCATTAGTCAGAATAATTGGTGCAGAGTACTTCCAGATGTGAGAGATTTCCGGGAATCGAGATGACTCTCTCAAAGCCTCAAAAAAACCTCTCATCCCCGGAATTTTCCGAGTAATGGAAAATTTTCTTGGAAGTTCCAGAAAGTGCCCATTGGTACGTCATCTCTCGAACCCGGAAAAATATCCCCCATCCCGGAATTTTCTGGGTACCGGAACTCATATCATTGTATCACACCTGGATGAATATCATACTCAATTCTGAATGATGAATGTACTAGTCTTCACAGGAGTTTGAGGAGTAAGTTACAACACGCACACACACTGACCTTTGCCCCACGATGTACAGTCAGCCAAAGTTCCATCGACCCCACCCTGGCTCTCATACTCCCAATTTTACCTGCCAATACTTGAAGGAAGGAAGGAAGGAAGGCTTATGTAATGGGGAATGTGATTGGTGGATTTATTTTTGACTGCATCAATGTCAGGATAAATATTAAACAATCCAAAAGTAACATTTTTATAATAATAAACTACAGTATTCATCGTTATTTAAGATCATGACAAGTTTCCAAATATTTGTATATTTGCTTAAATAATGAAGATATTATATCAACGAATTGGCAATGCAGCTATAACCGGGGCTGCCACGAGATTCTCACATTTAATCTTGAATGTTTCATTAAGGAATTAATTGTCTTTACAATGTGAGCATTATATAATATAATTTGACCTAAGTTAGAGAGCAGACACTGTGTAACAGACTCGCTTGTCAGTAACGACATTGTATCTTCGTATATTCTAGTTATCAGTATAAATATATTACATTCATAATTATGGCAATTAAAACAAATTACAGTGACCCCTCGTTTAACGAACGCCTTGGTTAACGAAATTTCGATTAACGAACTGCCTTCCATAAGGATCTTCAATTCGGTTAACGAACAAAAATTCGGTTAACGAATTTCTTACGAACCGACCTCAACATGTTTTCGCTTGCACTGACCGGGCAACCAGCTTTAGTATCAGTCCGCCAATACATTAATCGGTTCTAGGGCTTAAATTCCTTACTATTTTAGTAAATATCAAGAAGTTAATACTATTCAATAATTTTAAAAGTTTAATATTCAATTTTTCAGTCATTTTAACAATTATTGAACATAATTGAAGGTAAAGTGACTAGTTTAATGTGCAGCATCCAGCCTCTTAACACAGCAAACAGGCGTTAATCTCTCTCTGTTTTCACTGGAGGTAACATCTTGCTTGAGACTCTCCAACTAAACGCTTTTTTCTGTGTTTCCAAGCAAATTAATGGTCATTTTGAAATATATTTTACATATTGACAATATATAATGCAGTGCAGTGTTGATTTAAAGAAAATAATCTTGAATTACACCAAGAGAGCTAAAATTTTATGGGTGAAATGGCACCATGGGGTGACTTCTCTTCCACCCCAATGCCTTCTCTTCTTCCTTCTCCTCCACCCCCATTCTAAATCCCACCATCATCATCATCATCCAGGAGCCTTCTACATACACACCTCAAAGTAAGTGAACTTTTCTACCATTTTGTTGAATCTAGGAAATTTTCGGTGAGCTGGAACCAATTACCCAAAAACCCATTGAAACAATGGTTTCGGTTAACGAACGACCTTCTGGAACGGATTGAGTTCGTTAACCGAGGGGTCTCTGTATATGTGAAATGTGTGCTATTGGGAAAATGAAGTATCCAAGTTGAAGGTTCCAAGTGTTCCCTGAAGAATGCAGTGATGGGTAGGGAAACACAGGGTAACACTGAAGTCCGTATATTAAAGGATAGGAGAAATACAGGTGGTGACTAGCGTGTGCCATGCATGGCCCACGGAGTCAGACTGAGACTGCCTTGCCATATGGCAGCCTCGGGGCAATGTTGCTACATAACACGTGCAGTGTTGCCAGGTAATTACATATATAAATGCTCCTCGGCACAGTAGCTTATATACAAGGTTGCTACTCGGCACAGTAGCATAGATACATAACCTACATCTCCCTCCCCCCCTCATGCTCATAGTCTTTGTCTTGAGAGGACTTCTTAGTCCTAAGTCGCTCCGAGCGTCGAGGTGCACTGTGGGGCGGATCCTCGTGAGGTGTAGGGGACTCATCCTCGGTCAGGGGGCCAGCAGCAGGGGGTGGGACTGGCCGGAGGAAGCGGTGGTTCCTCCACCAGACGCAGCCGCTCGGCATCCTGACCTTGTAGTCCCGCGACCGGCCGACACCCATCACTATGCCCACCTTGTCCCAACGTGTCGTCGTCGGGTCCTGGACGCGGACAAGGGCACCAATCTCCAGTGGCTGAAGAGGGCGGGCACGGTCGTCATACCGAGCCTTGGCGTCCTGGGCACGTGAAGCGGCACGGCGGTCGCAGCTCTGGTCTGCCACTCCTTCGCAAAGGCCTTGGCGTGTGCAGGAACACAAGAGCGGAGAGGGTGACCATACAGGATCTGGGCAGGGGAGCGCCCTGTGTGGGTGTGAGTATTACGTAACTCCAGGAGTCCTTTGTCAAACGCCTCACAGTCTATGTTGCCTGAAGGGGCCACCTTGAGGATGAGGTGCTTGACTGTCTTGACCGCAGCCTCAGTATGGCCGTTTGACTGTGGGTAGTGGGGTGTTGACACGATGTGGCGGACTCCCCAACGCTCCAGGAATCCTGTGAAGTCCCGGCTGGTGAACTGTGGCCCACCGTCCGTCCGCAGACGTACGGGGACGCCTAGGTCACGAAAGAGGTGCCGGAAGTGGCGAATGGTGGCCGCGGACGTCATGTCCGAGCCACAGATTACCACCACAGGCCAGCCAGAGAGTCGGTCGGCGACAACTAGGAAATGTTTCCCAGCTGTGCTGAAGAAATCAGTCGACACGGACTCCAAGGGCCTGGTGGGTTCGTCGTCGCACAAGAGGGGCTCCTGCTGTTGACTGGGCTGCATGATCTGGCACGGCTCACAGGCACGGACCGTATTGACGATATCCGCGTCAATGCCAGGCCAGTACACAGCCTGCCTTGCGCGGCGCTTGGTGGCCTCTGCTCCACGATGGCTGTCGTGTAAGCGGGCCAGAACGCGACGACGGAGAGCTGCAGGGACGACCACACGGGCACCGTACAGGACGAGGTCCCCATCTGCGTAGAGGTCCTCACGTATCTTCCAATACGGGCGTAGGGCGTTGTGGAGGTCAAAACGGTCGCGAGGGAACCCAGTCCTCACACTCTCCAAGAGCTGAGTGCAGGAGGGGTCGTCGCGTGCCACGGTCTGAAGTTCCTCATGGGCCAGATCGCTGTCGGGTGGCGACACTGAGGCCTGAGTGCTGGCGAGGGACTGTACAGCCTGCAAAGTGGCGATGTTGCTGACGGAGAAACCGGCCTCGGTGCTGAGCATCTCGTCTTCAGGTGTAGGGCGGCTGACTGGGGAGCGGGAGAGGGCATCCGGGATGCACAACTCCTTACCTGCGCGCCAAGCCGCAGTGAAGACGAAGGCCAAAATCTTCTCCTTCAGGCGCTGGAGGCGGGGATTCTCGATGGCGTCCAGCGAATAGTGATTAAGAATGAGGACCAAGAGCCTGTGGTCTGTGATGAGGTCGAAGTGCTGTAGGCCAATCAAGTAAAATTTGCACTTCGATAAGGCCCATGCCACTGCCAGCAGCTCCAGCTCAATGGTAGCGTAGCGAGACTCAGCATCGGTGAGGAAGCGAGAGCCACACTGTACGAGCCGGTACTTTCCTCCACCGTGGTCCTGGAGAAGGGCGTAACCAACCCCGTACAGGCGCGAGGCATCTGTCTGGAGGACGGTGGGGAGCGCTGGGTCGAAAGTAGCAAGGATAGGTGGACTTGACAGGGCCTCCTTCACCTTATGAAAGGCGAGGTCGTGGTCAGGGGTCCACGTGAAAGTCCTCTTGGGGCTCATCAGGGGGCGGAGAGGCCCGGCAGCGGCGGAGACGTCAGGAGAAAATTCTGCCAGCTGGTTCACCAGGCCCATGAAAGAACTGAGATCCATAAGGTTGGCAGGTTTTGCGAAGTCCGCTATGGAGCGAACTTTCTCCGGGTCCGCAGCAATGCCATCCCTTGAGAGTCGGTAGCCACAGAAAGACACTGCAGGTGCGGCCAAGACGAACTTCTCGGCATTCAGAGTGATGCAGTGCGTCCTACACCTGGTCAGTACCTCGTCGATGCGGCGAAGATGCGTCAGGTAGTCCTCATCGTAGAGGAGGACGTCATCCACTACCTTCACGCAGTTGGTCACGCCTTGAAGTGCCATGTCACCACGGAGACAGAAGGCGTCCCCCGTAGCAGCGAATCCCATAGGGCCACGGCAGTAGCGGAAGCGTCAGTAAGGCGTGATGAAAGTGGTCAGTGGCTGATCCTCCTCCTTCAGTGGGATCTGCCAGTAACCACAGAGGGCGTCCATTGTCGAGAAGTGCCGTACCTTCGGGTCCACACTCTGTATAGCTGCAAATGGTGTGGGTGAAGGGTGGGCGGGACGTGACACCTGGCTGTTAAGCTTAGACAAGTAGGTAGTAATCTGCACTCCACCGTTAGTCTTAGCCACAGCGACTAGAGGGTGGCACCAAGGGGATGGGTCGTCACCAACCGGTACGATGACACCCTGGGCCACCATGGAATCCAGTTCCTTCTTGACTGAATCCCTGAAGGTGAGAGGGATCAACTGGGGAGTGTGCATGGCAAATGGCTGCGCATCTTCCTGCAGGTGTATCCTCATAGGCGGACCCGCCATAGCCTTCAGTGGCGCGGTCCGTAGGGCCTCCTTCGTCACCAGCACATCCGAGTACTCCTTCATGAGGTAGGCCCTTGCGGCTGAAGGAGACGTCTCGCTGTGAAGAGGAAGCAGCCATGACTTGGGTGGAGGCGGGGCGGGAGTGGACGCGGGTTCTGGGCAGCTCTGTGCGGCAGTGTCAGGCGCGTCGCTCGTTGACTCGCGCACCCTGCTGGCAGTGTACCGAGCAGCTGGGATCTGCTCGGGAAAGTCTCTGGGCACCACGACTAACTCCTTGCAGTGCTCCCACGACAACAAGGGTGTAGCGAGAGTAGGCTGCATGTCGATCCATCCGTGACACGACCTGTCGCCGTAAGTGATCTCCGCTTGAAAGGAGCCCACAGCGTCCGGCATCTGGGAACCGTCCGCATTGTAGTACTGCAGCTGCGGCAGTGGTCCCAGGCAGCGTTTGGTGAGGCCCAGTTTCTGGAGGTGCTTCAGGCCTATCACAGTGGTATTAGCGCCGGTGTCCGGTATCACCTCGATGTGACCCGACACATCACCGTGTGTGACGGCGACGAGGATGGTAGGGAAAAAGGTAGCCCTGGGGCGTGTGGTCAATTCCACCCTCCTGATGTGACTCCGCTGCTGCTTGGGACTGCGTGGGCCATCTGAAGGGGGCTGCATGCGAACCACCCCGAGGGAAGTGCGCTGCTTTCCTCCTCGTCTCGGGCTTTTGGGCTTGGGTTGGCGGCAGCACTTGTTGTAGTGTCCATAGTGACCGCAGGCCTGACACTTGTGGCCTCGTGCAGGGCACCTGTCTGTGTTAGACCAGTGGCCCTTACGGTCACATCCACGACACAGTGCGTCGGCGGCCGGGCATGTCTTGGGGCCATGCTGCTTTCCACAGCTGCCACAGGAAGCACTAGGCGGAGGCGTGGAAGAACGTGCGGCAGCCTTCATGTTGTTGGCCGCCTTCTTGCCCTTCTTGTATTGTGAGATAGCTCTCACAGCAGGTGGGGCCCATAAGGCAGAGGTGGCGGACTTGGTGGCCACGTATGACCGACATTCAGTCACTACCACCTGGAGTGTGGAGGAAGCGTCCAGGGGGATGAGTCGCTGCACCAACTCTTTTTGCCTGACACCTGTCAAGATCCCGTGCTTGATCCAGGCTTCTTCACATTCCCGGCTGTGCGCCTTGCAGACGTCGATCTCCTCCAACAAACTCTTCAAGCGTACAAAAAAGTCGTCAAAGGATTCATTCTCCGCCTGCTTGCAGCTGGTGAAGGCGCGGCGATGCAAGGCCTCATTATTCCGACCTTTAAAGTGCTCCTGTAAAAGGTCGAGCACATCCGTCACTGAAGATGTAGAATCGGGAGGCACTTGCAACGTGTGCTCCAAAACTCTCTGGGTCTCCAGCGACAAACACATCCTCAGTTGGATGAGCTGTTTTTTTTGGAGGCATGCTGTCAAGGTCCACCATCGTGGAGTAATCTGTCCGCCGCCGCCTCCACTCACGAAAAAGCTGAAACGTGACGTCTGGTGAGAGGGCGGGTGGGGGTTGAACAGATGCCTTGGGAGCTATTGGAATAGCAAGAGTGCCTGGAGGACGTTGGTGTGGTGGGAGAGGGAGGGTACTGGCGCCTTGGTGCGCGAGTGAGGGAGGGTGGGTTAGCGCCAGGGTCGCCAATATTGCATCAAAGCGCGCCTTTTCCTCCTCTCTTCGTGTCTCCTCCCTCTGAAGTTCCATCTCTCTGCGTCTCTGGTCCCTGTGATCCATCCACCTCAGAATTGTTGCAATGTCCGTCGCTGTAGGTGAAGGATTAGGGGCGGTGGGCGCAGAAGCTCCATCTGTGCCCGGTAGTGGAGAAGGTGGTGGGGAGTCGTGTCTCCCATCTCGACGTTGTCCCTTCTTACCGCCCATCTTACTATGCTTGAACTGCGCTATTTAGTATATAAAGTGGCGCCTCATCAGCTCGAACCATATATATATGACATAAACAGCGCAGAAATAATGCATAGAGTCCACTGTTCTGTCCGTGAGTGTGTGTGTGTGTGTGTGTGTGTGTCTCAGAGAGCAGAGCATGGTGGTGGCTCGCGGAGGCAAGACCGTCAGTGTCTCCCCAGATGTCACACGAGAAGGGTGTACGCCTGCGTGCTCCGTGGGTACCACAAAAAACAGGCCAATGTTCAACTCTCAGCTCTAGACACACTAATACACTGACACTAACACTGCCACTAGAACGCACTGTGACGGCGCAACACTGCACGTTGCGGCGAAACACAACGCAACACAAGAGTCGACACGCACATCGCCGGCTAACTGTCCATTGTTCACACACTTGTAAGTCCACAGATCCTACTCACTGCGCCATGAAGGTTCCAAGTGTTCCCTGAAGAATGCAGTGATGGGTAGGGAAACACCAGGTAACACTGAAGTCCGTTTATTAAAGGATAGGAGAAATACAAGTGGTGACTAGCGTGTGCCATGCACGGCCCACAGAGTCAGACTGAGACTGCCTTGCCATATGGCAGCCTCGGGGCAATGTTGCCACATAACACGTGCAGTGTTGCCACGTAATTACATATATAAATGCTACTCGGCACAGTAGCTTATTTACAAGGTTGCTACTCGGCACAGTAGCATAGATACATAACCTACACAAGTGGCAGCTGATGTATGGAGTTTAATATCTGGTTCCCCTTTGTCGAACTAAAAATTGACAATTGTTCGGCAAAAGACTGTGTACTCATCGTTAGGTAACAACATTTTCAATACAGGGTAGTTACCTATCTTTTTATGACATCAGCATCAGGTTTTACGCCCACCAATGACATATCACTTGACATGGTCTAATCAGACAATAGGAGCTTGACCGAAGTGTTGTTGTGAATACGATATCAATAGTAGGCATTACTTCTGTCACCATGAACCCGACGCAACAGCGCTTAACTACTCGTGGCCAAATAATCGCCCTCCGAGAAGGAGGCCTTACGGTGAGTGCCATCGCAGACCGACTTGCGGTTTCGACTTCAACTGTGAAGAGGTGGATTAGGAGATATGCCGAAACGGGTAATTTAACTGATTTGGGTAAGTATGAAAATTTCAGATTGAACCAGGATATAAACAATAACCAAGACACTTATTTTTATATAAATGATATGATAATGCAAATATTATAAAGTAAATGTTTTGATTTTTTGTTAAAGGTTATGAGTGTATGCCATAGCATTAATGGCATACCAAGTTATGACACAGGAGATAAGAAAAAACAATATACAGTAAAAGTCCAAAAACCCGGATGCCAGGAATCCGGACCACCCGAGAATCCGGACTTTTCGAAAACTCAAACTTTTTAAATTTAGCGGGCTTTTGTGGGTTATGTGAATGAATGGAGTTGCTTTAAAAAATTAATTTACATAATTCTAATAATAAAAGTAATTGTAAATTATAGGTAGCTAATTTTGTTAGTTTTGTAATTAGCTTGAACTGAAATGTAAAATTTGAGGCACTATAAATCTTTTGTGTGTATGTGTGCATGCGTGAATGCCACAGCTGCACAGCGACAACAAACGACCACACGATCGCCACTTTAAAATAAGCAATCAAACTGTGACAGCGTATGTAATTTTGAGTCCTACTCTTTCCATGTACAGAGTACAAGCCCATAATAATGGCCCCTAAAGTAGATAAACTTCGTTGTGTGAAGAGAAAGAAGAACACATTGAAATTGAGTGACAAACTTGAAATAATTAAGAAACTAGAATGTAATGTGAGCAATGCTGTTCTAATGGAAACATACAACATTGGAAAGTCTACAATTTATGATATAAAAGAGGCAAAGAATAAAATTCTAGAATTCACAGCTTCTTCTGAGACTTGCATTAAAATTGCTGAAAGAAAAAGTTTACATTGGCCCAAATTAAAAAATCTTGATAGTGTGTTGCACGAATGGTTTTTGTTAAAACGATCAGAAGGTATGGCAATTTCTGGGCCGATGCTTATTACCAAAGCAAAGTCTTTTAAGGAGCAAATGAACATTGAATCAGAGTGCGCATTTAGTGATGGATGGCTTAGGAAAAGACTTGTCATGGTATTAGACAGTTTGTTTACATTTTTGTCTAGTGTTGACTTTATTTTTCTTTTAAACTGCTCGTTTTGAAAAATGAAGCATGCTTTATTTGCTAATGAATAAACTATCAAAATGTACCTGTTCATCTCTTCTTTATTCCTCCTTAAATTTTAATTTTAAAAGTACTGCCTGAGAATCCGGAAAATCCGAAAATCCGGACCGACCCAATCCCCAAGCAGTCCGAATTTTTGGACTTCTACTGTATGTCTATTTTCAGAAAGAAGACCACGCCCCGACTGACGACTGGGGATGAGGATGCCGTCATAATAGCAGCAATCCAAAACAACCCATTCTCCAACGCTGCCGCCATCAGAGAGGCGTTACACTTAGATGTCTGTGCACAGACTGTCAGGTCAAGTTTGCATGAGGCGGGCATACAACACAGAGTCCCTGCCATAAAGGAACAGCTAACTGAACAACACAGCACTGGTCTCCTCAAGTTTGCCCAGCAATATGTGGGAGAGAGCCTGGAGTTTTGGTTGCGAGTAGTCTTCACGGATGAGAAGACTTTTGCCAGTACTAACCACGGTAAAATTCATTTGTGGCTGCCAAATCGCACACGGTAAGTAAACTTAACATATTAACAAGTCAACAACGACTAAAATAAGATTTAGACCGTATTTGTCTATATAGATGTAAAACATCGAACAGCTCATTATACAATTTCAAATAAAAGTCTAAGATTATTGCATAACATTAAAAAAAAATTTCAAGTATTATACTACAAACTTAATATAAGATGTAATAGCTTAATTAGGCCAATATATTATATTTGTATCGTATTTTTCCTTCCTGCAGATATGACAGGGCCCACATATACGAGGTGGCTAGAAGTGGGCATGTGATGCTGAACGTGTGGGGGTACATATCCCTGCACGATATGGGAGATGTTTTCCAAATTAAGGGGAGGTTTACGGTAAATAAATACGTACCTAGACATCCTGCGGGCTCAGTTCCTCCCTTCAATTCAGGAATGCTCTTTCCCATTCCCTGCTGGGCCAATTACTTTTATTCATGATAGATGCCCCATCCAAACGGCCAGAGCAGTGCATCAGTGGTTTGACGGGCAGCAACACCTCAGGCTCTTGGAAGTACCGAGCAAGGGATGCGACATGAATCCCATTGAAAATATATGGGCAAGTATCGTCAATTCCTGGAAGCCCGAATTCGAGAGGACGCCGAACCAGATGTTCGACCACATGACAAGACAGTGGGAGATTTTTAGAAACAAACCTGAGCTTGTTAGAAACAATGTATCTTCTATGCAGTGTAGGCTGCAAGCTGTAATTGATAAGGAGGGTGGATGGACCCGTTATTAAACAATATACTGTAAATAACACACCTGTCTATATTTTAATCCTCTAAAGAAATATAATACATGCCTTAAATTTAAATTATGCAATGACAATAAAGCCAGTTGCAATATGATTCAAAAGAAAAAAAAAAGTAAGGAATTAAAAAACCCACATAACTGAGAGCTATTCAACCCCTTTCTGAGTCCTTGCCAACAGACTGTCTGTCTGCCTCTCTCTCTCTCTCATTCACCGAGTTATTAATAATAATACCTGTTACCGCCTCTGGCTTATTATGCTGGTGTCAGTACTGACGTTCGCTGCCTTGCCCGAACAAACATTGGATCTCTCAGCCTGCGACCATGCCCCCCTCCCCCCCACGTGACCTGTGACCCCACCAGATGTGGCGAGGGGCGGTGTTTACCGCCGGCATCACTGCTGGCACCGCCGGGAGTGTTATCACCGCTGGCGTCAGCATTGGCAAGTGAGTACTGGTGTGTGAGTGTTGGAGTTTGCTGCCTTACCCGAACAAAGATTTGGGGGGGGGGGGTGTTTACGGACAAGAGGTCCTGATTCTGTTAAATGTATGGTTTAAAGGGTGGTGTGGCC
Organism: Homarus gammarus; assembly: GCA_958450375.1. Taxonomy (NCBI): domain Eukaryota; kingdom Metazoa; phylum Arthropoda; class Malacostraca; order Decapoda; family Nephropidae; genus Homarus; species Homarus gammarus. Next base: position 79,381 of record CAUDMG010002608.1, read on the forward strand.
GCAAGCCCTCCTCACTCTCGAGTGAAGCTGTAAGGATCAGCCCTCTGTTTGCGCTGGTAAACACCGACTCACAATCCTGTCCCAGAATTTGTGCTGAGACAATTTGCGCAGTTTTGTTGTCTCTTGGTACACCATACTGATCTGCATTGACCCACACTTGTAAGTACAGCATAAGTGATGACATACCCCTCGGTACTGAAATATTGTTGACTAATTACGTCTACTCGTTTCTGCCTAACCTGGAGTAATAAGACAATGCAGAATGAAGCGAAACTAAGATTAATATACCTGTAGTTGTGAACTTTGTGTTATGTCAGTATGTTTAATAAATTGTAATTAAGATAAAATTGTGTGAGACTAACTAATTATGTATCAGATGAATCACCATGTAATAATATGAACATCTCCTCTGCAGGTTTTGACCACATCAATAAATTGAATGCGTCAAAAGGCGGGTTTCAAGCATTCCGATCGACTTGCCCGTCACCTGAACGTCCTTAACCAAGGCGTTTAAAATACCATCAAATGCAGTTAGTAGAACACCAAAATGACCACCTCAGTGGTTTATTATTATAAAAATGTTACTTTTGGATTGTTTAATATTTATCCTGACATTGATGCAGCCAAAAATAAATCCACCAGTCACATTCCCCATTACATACAGCCTTCCTTCCTTCAAGTATTGGCAGGTAAAATTGGGAGTACGAGAGCCAGGGTGGGGTCGATGGAACTTTGGCTGACTGTACAGTCAACTTAATTCTGTTCACCTCTTCCCCTGTACCACAAACCTCGAGATTCTGAATAATGAAACCAAAGCACTCATGGACAGAATGATGCATCGGTGTCTACTGCTTTGGGTTCACGAGTCTGAATCTCAGGGTTTGTGGTACAGGGGAAGAGGTGAACGGACTTTAATACAGGTAGTTGATTGTACAAAAAAACATGCTGACCTGTTATATGGAGATAGCCGGTACCCTCATCATAACGCACCATCCTGGCTTTATCAAGAGCTCGTGCTGCCTTTGTGAGGAGTTCCCGGCGGAATAACTCGAGGGTAGGATCCTGCTGAGCTTCTTTGTACAGCAGACCATATACCTGTACCAAGGAAATACAGCAGTCGTACTGTGAAATGCTGTACCCGCAAACATTTAAGCTTTTCAAACACTTGCCTGGAGTACTTATGCCTCCTTAAAACAAATATTTACACCACAAAAAGTATAAAAAAAAAAATATTTATCTCTCTCAAAATATAAAGATGATATTTTCAAAGTTACAATTACTCCAGAATCTCAAACAAGGCTATCAGCCACACAAGCACCATACCACCAGAGAAAGTGTAATAAAACAAGGACCCACAAAACAATAATTGGTACCTGAGGATTTTTGCGCATGCGGACGAAGAGATATGTGTAGCTCATCCACTCAATAGCTTCTTCAACGTTTGTCACATTACCCAAAGAAACCTGTAAGACACTCAATGTACTCATCACTAACACAATATATTATTTTTCAATCAATGCTTATTTTTCAATCAAATTTTTGGCTAATCGGTAACAAAACATAAAAATTCACGAGCATTTGTAAGTAAAATGACTTGATCCAATTTTAAACACCACTTTGTATTCCATCTTTTACCTTTACTGTTCTTCTCTCTCACTCTTGTGGTACAGAAGGTAACCATGTACTCACACTTCACAGGAGTACAATATGAGAGGAAAGTGCTAAGAAAGAATAATATCCACACACACACACACTCTATTCATATCCTGAATCTGCAAGGTACAGTGATTTCTGAAGTGTTTAATAGATACACATTCCCCCTTGTTCTATCTTTAGTAAGAAGATTCTTCCAGGGCCACACCTACACACATTATGAGTCAATGGTTCACTTACCTCAGCATTTAAATTATCTGCCAAATGATTGATGAAAGAACTCTCAATGGGATATTGATTGGTAAGAAGAGACAGGTAATGTGTCAACTTATCGTGGGTGGTAATGATGGTACCATGTCCGCTGGTGTCAAACTGCGGTCGACCAGCACGACCAAAGATCTGCAGCACATCCAGAATGCCTAAATCCACCATTGTGCCATGTTTGCTGTTGTAGATATCTGTCCCCTGTAGAAAAATGAATATTTACACAAAATACCCTTTAAAAACATGGAATAAGAGAAGTGATAATGTAATTTGTGAGGAATAATCCTATTAAATACAGATATAAATTCACCAGGAAATATTTTAGAAAATCTTACACCACAAAATCCACAAAAAAAGACTTATTTCACCTTTATAATGACAGCGTGAGCAGGAAGGTTGACGCCCCAGGCCAGTGTTGCCGTACACACCAGGACCTTAATGAATCCTCGACTAAATAAGGACTCAATCTGTGTTCTGCAGAGGAAAGTTTTTGGTATTGGGCTTCAAATTAACTCTACAAAATTATCAAGAACAATGGAGGGACCCAACAAAGGCCACTGGCCTCCATCCCTCATTATGGCCACCTCTAGTGGGTAAATAATGTAAATATGTACCACCTAGTGTATATTTACTATACGACTCACCACTTAGTGTATATACGAGGTCTGTCCAAAAAGAAACCAAACTTTTTAAAAAAACAAATTTATTGCTTTACTTACAACTTAATCAGACTTGTCTCCTTCAAAGTACTCCCCTCCACTGTTGATACACCGCTCCCAACGTTTTTTCCCTTTCTGGAACGCGTCCTGGAATGCATTTTGAGGGATGGTGCGCAGGTCTCATAGTGAATTTTCTTCTATCTCTTCTATTGTCTGAAATCGGCGACCTTTCTGGGTGGTTTTCAACTTCTGAAAAAAAAAAGTCCGGAGGGCCAAATCCGGAGAGTAGGGCGGCTGGGGGACGATAGTCGTCTCGTGCTTCACCAAAAAGTCACGGATAAGGAGCGACACATGAGCAGGTGCATTGTCATGGTGCAGCATCTAGGTCTTGTTTGTCCACGCCTCAGGTCTCTTCCTTCGCACTGCCTCCCTCAAAATGCTTCAGGACCTCCAAGTAAAACTCTTTATTGACTGTCTGACCACGTGGAACAAACTCATGATGAACGACACCCTTCCAATCAAAAAAGACGATCAACGTCACCTCCACATTTGAGAGACTCTGACGTCCAGATTTGGGATCGTCTTCGGTGGATGTTCTTCCCCTTTTGAAACGCTGGTACCACACGTGACATTGTGTATGGCTCAAACAATCCTCCCCATAAGCCTGTTGCAACATTTGACAAGTCTCCTTAAAAGTTTTCCCAATTTGAAACAAAATTTCACACAAACACGTTGCTCTTCAAGACCCTTCATTGTTCAACTTGCAACAAATTGCCAAGTGCACTAACACACGTTCCCTCTAGCGAGTGTAGCTTGATGACTAATTGATGTGGCGTGGTGCGGCTAGTGTTAGACTAAACATCAAGGTCAACGCTAAACAGAGCTCCCGCTGCGAGCACGCTGTGCTGGCTCGTTGGCGCGCTATCTAAAAAGTTCGGTTTCTTTTTGGACAGACCTCATATACAGGTTGTACCTCTCTAGTCCGGCAACCTCGGGATCTGACCGGTGCCGGACCATGGAAATTCACCCTTTTCCTGGATAGATAGTGACTTGTGCTTATGCCTGGAAGCACTAGCACCACTTTCTCTGCATCATGGTCTCTTTGAAGACATATTGAAAGGTTAAATGTCGTATGGTAGCTTCTCAAATTTCGCAAGTTTTTAATTCTTAACGTATTTTATTGGAACACACAAAAAAATTAATAAATAAAAATTTTGACGGCGGAAACTTGAATTTCGACGGGTTTGAACGGCCCGCCAACGTGCAGACGACGTGCATAATCATGTAAACAGCGTCATTTCTCTTATGTACAAAAGATTCATTATTGTTTATTACTGAATGTCTTTTTTATTGAATTAATGTTTATGTGTGCAAAATGAGCAATACAATTCATTAATAATACATAGAATATTAAAACACACGAGGAAATGACACAGCATTGTTTTCGTTGATTACAAAACCAGTGACTGACTGGTTCTACATATAAAACTGAAGAAAATAAGACCTTGGTTGTAGCTGTAGAAAAATTAATATGGTTGTTTTAAGTAATGTTATTTAATGTTAATAAATGGAACAATAGAAGTAGCTAACGATAATGGTAAAGAAAAAGAGAGATCGCATATGTAAGTGCGCGTGCGCACACGTGAAAACATATCGTCATTACTTTACATAAGAATATGAAAGCAACATTTATTTACTGTTCATATATATTTTAATTTATGTTTCTGAATTTGTTTTTATTGAATTAATGTATGTGTGTGCAAAATTAACAATACAATTTATTAATAATACGTGGAATATTAGAGGAGACGAGACGGCTGCCGGCATTGTTTATGTTAAAGCTTACGAAACCAGTGACTGATTGGTTCTACATATGAAACTGAAGAAAATAAGACCCTGAGTTTAGCTGTAGTAAAATTAATGTAAAAAATGAATATGGTTGCTTGAAGTACCTGTAATGTTATTTAATGTTAATAAATGGAACAATATAAGTAGCTAACCATAAATGGTAAAAAAAAAAAAAGTGAGACTGCTCGTATGTAAGTGTGCACATGTGAAAATATATCGTCATTACTCTACATAAGAATATGAAAGCAACACTTATTTACTGCTCATATATATTGAAGGGTTAAATGTTGTACTCTGTATAGACAAGCAGAGAGAGAGAGAGAGCAGCCGAATTGCCGGATGTAAACAAACCTTAATTTCTCGCGGCTTTTTTTTTTTTTTTTTTGTAAGGGGATTAGCCCACCCGGGCATAGATCACTGACCCACATTGGGGCCTGAGGGGCAAAAATTTAATACTCCTGTAATAATAATAATAACTCAGATAAGTAAAAAAAAAAAAAAAAAAAAAAAAAAAAAAAAAAAAAAAAAAACTGCCTATCTACCTATTGGACAAACTAAAATCGTTCCGGACCACGGGAGTTTCCGGACCACAGAGGTACAACCTGTACTATATGACTCACCACCTAGTGTACATGTCATTCAGGCAAAAGACCTCACTCTCCTTCTCTGGCAGATGTTCTATGTTAGAGAGGATCACAACCCACTCATACCTACCTGTCAGATCTTAGAAGGCCAGCATGATGGACTCCAAACCCAGAGTCAAATAATTCATGTAATTTTTTGTTTCGTGAACGACCTAACTCCTTGCGAGCTCTGGTAACATCTGGCCCTTCATCTGGCAGGAACTCTTTAGTCTTCCCCATCTCCTGAGCTAACTTGATCAAATTCTCAGCTGTACGTAAAGTTCCATTACGGGCGTGAACAAACACCATGACCTGTGAACAAACATCATGAACTGAAAATTAACACAAGTTACCGGGAGAATTAGTTACTGGTGTCTTTAACCCTTAAACACTGGCCATCATCATAAGTGGAAGTTTGGTGTAGGAATGGCAGCCATCATCAGAGGAATTTAGCAACAGGGAGAGGACTTTATCAGTGGAAGTTAGCAATAAGGACTTGTCTGTGTAGTACAGTGGGGTATGCTATAACGAATCTAATTGGTTCTAGAACCTTGTTCGTTATAGGAATAACCCGTTCCAGGCCCCCAAATACAACCACTTAACACTGAAAAATATACCGGGTAATATAAAATTGTAAAAATTGTAAAAAAAGTCCATAAATATGCTTCTAAACCCCTGAAATAAAGAATATCATTAATACTTGTAATAAAAAAAAAAAAAAAAAAAAAAAAAAAAAAAAAAAAAATTCTTTTAATAATGTTCGTTGTAGGAGTTTCATTCGTTATAGCTTTCTCAATTTTATAGGTAAAACCGTTCGTTATAGGAATATTCGTAGTAGGATCCGTTCGTTATAGCATACCCCACTGTATATGTATACAGTGGTCCCTCGGTTAACGAACGCCTCGGTTAACGAACTGCCTCCCATAAGATTCTTAAATTCGGTTAACGAACAAAAATTCGATTAACGAATTTCTTACGAACCGACCTCAACATGTTTTCGCTTGCACTGGCCGGTCAACCAGCTTAAGTATTAGTCCGCCAATACATTAATCGGTTCTAGGGCTTAAATTCCTTACTATTTTAGTAAATATCAAGAAGTTTATACTAATCAATAATTTTAAAAGTTTAATATTCAATTTTTTAGTCATTTTAACAATTATTGAACATAATTGAAGGTAAAGTGACAAGTTTAATGCGCGGCATCCAGCCTCTTAACACAGCAAACAGGCGTTAGTCTCTCTCTGTTTTCACTGGAGGTAACATCTTGCTTGAGACTCTCTTCAACTAAATGCTTTTTTTCTGTGTTTCCCAGCAAATTATTGGTCATTTTGAAATATATTTTACATATTGACAATATATAATGCAGTGCAGTGTTGATTTAAAGAAAATAATCTTGAAATACACCAAGAGAACTAAAATTTTATGGGTGAAATGGTGCCATGGGGCGACTTCTCTTCCTCCCCAATGCCTTCTCTTCTTCCTTCTCCTCCACCCCCATTCTAATTCCCATCATCATCATCACCATCATCATCATCCAGGAGCCTTCTACATACACACCTCAAAGTAAGTGAACTTTTCTACCATTTTTGTTGAATTTAGGCAATTTTCGGTGAGCTGAAACCAATTACCTAAAAACCCATTCAAACAATGGTTTCGGTTAACGAATTTTTCGGTTAACGAACAACCTGCTGGAACGGATTGTGTTCGTTAACCGAGGGACCACTGTACAGTATACTGTAAATAGGATCCAATTAAAATTCTAATTATACAAGTTAAACCTCGATTTTTCGTCACTGGATTTACCGGCAACCCACATTTAACGCCCTAATTTATAGATCTTGGATTTTTTTTTGAAAGGCCCGCCCATAATTTACATTAATTCCTCAACTTGCGAGTCTCACTTGCGCACTAGTAAATAATTTTGCAGCGTATTTATCAGAATTTAATACATACAGGTGTATCCAGATAACCGATGCATATAGGGACCAGGAAAAGTCGTTGGTTATTCAATCAACAGTTATTGAAGCAATTAATCCCATAAGAACATAACAAATTTAAGGGGTTAGAGACCAGCCACCTCCCCAAAAACTCCCCTCTACCCTTGCTATACAAGGTATCTCTGTCGTGCACACTGTCACGCAAGAAAATAAAGTAGACATATAAAGCAAGCATAATAATGGGCCTTAAACAAGCAGTATAACGTAAAAATTGACTGTTATTTACTTGTGTTGAGGAGGGTAGAAATGGTTTAGGGTGTGAAGTCTCTACCAATCTTTACTGGTCCATCAACCACTCTTATTATGCCTTATTACACCTTACCACATCAAACTTCCCCTCGCAAGATGAACAATCACTGGGGCATTTAGGCGTGATTGAGTATCACACTAAGACGGAAATAATGAAAAACACGAAGTCAGAGACATATGGTAAGTTTAAACAAGAGCAAAGATGGCGGGAATGAGTCAGAGGCATTTTACAGAGCCGTCTAATGGCAAGAATTCGCACCACACCTTGCCCGCCAAATGAAAAACAGTGCTGCCATTCCTCTTCCAATCGTTAGATCTCCGGGGTATTAACGAAATTTGCGGGGTACTTCCCCTATATGTATACCTGTATTATTGTAGTGTACAGTATAAGGGTTTATTCACTGATCAGTTGTCAAAGTGCAAAAGTAACCAAATCGAGCCATCATGTGACACAAATCAGCTGGGCAGTCACCAGCTGACTCCAAGACGTGTGTGTCAATATGCTGTGTCGTCATATCTGGGGGAGAAGCCAGGTGGGTGGAGACTGCTGACTGGCAATTGGAGATGCAGTTACAGCTTAGTGATCACTGCCTCAACACACATGTTCACTTCCTACACATACACTACCCATGCACCTGATTTTTTATTTTCTAGTTTTATATTACATTTTCTTTATTTCTTAGCCATATTAGAGTATTTAATTTTTACTCCTTTGCTCTGTACAATATTAGTGAAAACGGTTTTAATATGGTAGGCTATAATATCCCGAGAGATTTACGTCCCGTGGGAAGTACTTGTTTACTTGTTTATTTAAATTCTCGGGCTTGAATTATATGTAGAGAAAACAATTATTTGTTAAAACATTAGATTTTATAACAAAAACTTACTCCGAATAAATATCAATGCCATCTCCGAAACATTCACCATTTCTAACCTAAAATAATATGACGAATATGATAACCTTGGTAACTTGATGCAATGGTTTCGTCAGGGACGTAAAGGCATGGTTCAGATCCTTCCAATGCCATTAAATTGAGGTTCAACCTGTACTAATGGTACAATTATTAACCAAACTTAACTTAATTTTGGAATACAATAGTTATTTTATGATGATGAAAATATTAATATATAACACAGTAAATTTTACTATACAGGGAACCCTCGCTTTACGCGGTTTCACTTTACGAGTTTCTACATTTACGCGGTACCTTGCCAGAACCGGAATTCCCACTTTACGGGGTGCATCTACTCATATACGCGGTGAAGTATAATTTTTTTATTTAGCTCATAAAATTCATACAAATTATCCGGCCAGAATATAATTTACATTGCTGGAATTCTTACAATTTGATGATTATTTTGAATATAAGCATCATAGATTTTGCATTAGACATACAAATTTTAGATCTAATGCAAGTATTTTGTTTACTCAGAGCAAACGTGTTATCTTTCGTGCAAAATATATGAAATGTATATTCAAAATATTCCTGGTCTTGCAAGGAATCCAGCAATGTCAATTATATTACCCTAACTTTAGTCTGAGGTATTATTTATTACTAAAAAGGTAAATATTCTGGTTTCTCCCACACATTTCTCTGGTAGGGAGGGTTGGTGGGGGATGGGGGGGAGGGAGGGACCGACCGACCATCTGGCGCGGTTGGAAGAGGGGGGGAAGGCAAGGTGGGGTACTTTGATTGACAGATAGTGTTGTGAAGAATATATATTTTTTTTATTAACTGAAGATATTTGTTTTAGCTCATAAATTTCATACAAATTACCCAGCCAGAATATAATTTAGATTGCTGGAATTCTTACAATTTGATGATCATTTTGAATATAAACATCATAGATTTTGCATTAGACATACAAATTTTAGATCTAATGCAAGTATTTTGTTTACTCTGAGTAAATATGTCATCTTTCGTGCAAAATATATGACATTTATATTCAAAATATCCCTGGTCTTACAAGGAATCCAGCAATGTCAATTATATTATCCTAACTTTAGTTTGAGGTATTATTTATTACTATACCTTAAAATCTAATGGTTTTTCCCCCAAACATTTCTCAGAGAGGGAGGAGTCAGGAGTGTGAGAAGAGGGGGAGGGAGTCGAGTCCATTATTTAAATGGACATTAACTTGGCGACTGTATTTCTCTATTTCTCTTAAGTATTAATTGTGTACAAGTACCATCATAAAATTAAGATATTTTTACTAGAACATAGGTATTGTGCCGGAAAAAGTGGAGTTTGGGGGTCAGCCGGTTTCTATTTCATTTAATCCCATATGTTATGTTGTTCACTTTAAGCGTTTCTCGCATTACGCAGGCCTCCATGGGTTCAATTGATCGCGTAAAGTGAGGGTTCACTGTACAGGTTGACAATCCTTTATCCAAAATCCTTGGGGCCAGAGGCATTTCGGTTTTCAGAATGGTTAGTTTTTTTTATATATATATAATGTGTATTAGCCCACCCAGGCATAGATCACTGACCCACATTGGGGCCTGGGGGGCAAAAATATAATAAAAATTATAATAATAATAATACAGTAATAATAATTCATAGGTCTAGGTCGTGTTTCTCACTTTTGATCTTTTTTCATTCTTGTATTTCTTTACTGTATCATTATTTTATTATTACAGTATTATTGTTATTATTATTATTATTAATTTTATTATTAGACTTTATTATTATTATTATTATTATTATCATTATTGTACAATAATCATTATTATTTTATTTTGGTGTATTTTTATTAAAAATTTTATTTACTATGAATAATTAATTATTATTATTATAATTATTATTACTATTACATTTTTGCCCCCCAGGCCCCAATGTGGGTCAGTGATCTGTGACTGGGTGGGCTAATAATTCCTGTGTGGGAAAAAAAAAAAAAAAAAAAAAAAAAAAAAAAAAAAAAAAGGGGGGGGGGGGCAGCCCCACAAAATTTTGTTTCGGTTTTTAGAGCTTTTCGGTTTTCGGAATTTCGGATAAAGGATTGTCAACCTGTACCTGTATATAGTACTGTACAGTACTAACAAATTCCCTAAAGTGAAGAGAGTATAGCAAAACGTTATCCTTATAAAGCCCAAATATAATTCAGTTGCAGTTAGAGGTCTAATTGGAACATCATCCCTAATAAGTCAGTCAGTCAGTCAGTCACACAAAAAAAAAAAAATATGCAGTGAGTAAAGGACTCACTTGGTGACCTCGTTCCAGGAAATGGAGACATTTATCAAAGGTGACTTTATCCATGTCTTCCATCTGCTTGAACCTCCCCATGGCTTTCACTCCGATGAATGACAGGCCGAGAGGTACTGGACGGAACCGCCTGCAGACATTGATAATTTTAACAATTCAATGTATTTATTGCTATATTTTCTAACAAACAAAAGGTAAAATGAAATATCAAATAAATTTTATCAAATTCATTCACATTGGACAGTGATGACTTAAGGCAACACTCCTATACAACATGTTCCACCATAAACATTTAGTGTTCAGTATCATGAGGCAGCTAATGGCTAGACCTTCATTATGTGATCATGAATGTGTGACATCATTATTATATCCACTGTACTGTACTGCCTTTAATAAAACAAGAAACAATCTCTCTTACCCATCAAAATAGAAGAGGCCCTTGAAGGGATTCACTCGAAGAAAAGAAGCTACATCAATATAATTTGGTAGAGTAGCAGAGAGACCCACTATTCTTATCATGGACTGCTGGGACTCCACCTGTCAGTACAGCATCAAACATCTACTCAAACACAGTACAGTGTAAAGCTTCCACTTTTAACACTCCCATAAATCTACAAACTGTTGTGAATAAAACTGGCTTATAGAAAAAGTGGCACCATGTTAAGTGAGCAATTGATAGTAATTACTCAATATTTCTGTCACACCGAGAAATATATAACTAAAGAACATACGAGCAACATTTTAAATATAATTATCAAACTAATCAACAGATGAAGTGATGGAAAAGACTGCATGCAATATACATGATAAAAAACATTACCGGGTAGGTTTCCCATAATTTGGCCAGAGACAGTGGTGTGGTTGGTGGCCTACTCACTACATATACATTACAGTATACAGTGATCCCTCGTTAAATGAGCACCTCGGTTAACAATTTACCTTCCATAAGATTCTTAACTTCGGTTAACGAGCAATCCCTCGATTAACGAGTTTTTTACGAGTCAACCTCAACATGTTTTCGCTTGCATTTGGCGGTCCAGCTGTAGTATTAGTCCGCCAATACAGTAATCGGTTTTAGGGCTTAAATTCCTTACTATTTTAGTAAATATCAAGAAGTTATACTATTCAATAATTTTAAAAGTTTAATATTAAATTATTTAGTCATTTTAACAATTATTGAACTTAATTGAAGGTAAAGACACTAGTTTCATGCGCGCCATCCAGCCTGGCAACACACCAAACAGGCGCCAGTCTCTCTCTCTCTCTTTTCAGTGGAGGGAACCTCTTGCTTGAGACTCTCTTCAACTAAACGATTTTTTCTGTGTTTGCATGCAAATTATTGGTCATTTTGAAATTTAATTTACATATTGACATTATATAATGCAGTGCAGTGTTGATTTCGGGAAAATAATCTTGAATTACACCAAGAGAACTAAAATTTTATGGGTGAAATGGCGCCATGGGGTGACTTCTCTTCCACCCCAATGCCTTCTCTTCTCCTTTCTCCTCCACCCCCATTCTAATTCTCATCATCATCATCATCCAGGAGCCTTCTACATACACACCTCAAAGTAAGTGTACTTTTCTACCTTTTTTGTTGAATTTAGGCAATTTTCGGTGAGCTGGAATCAATTACCCAAAAATTCATTGAAACAATGGTTTCGGTTAACGAGCAACCTGCTGGAACGGATTGTGCTCGTTAACCGAAGGACCACTGTACTGTACTAACTATAAGCAGTAAAAATGAGCCACTAATCCGTCTCATAGGTTGTGAGTCAAGAGTGTTATAAATGAGCCATGGATAAAATGTTATAAACAATCCAGAGCATCATCATGTGTTCGACACAAGAGTGTCATAAAATATCTTCTCAAACTCCATAAAAGACTTAACAATTTCACACAAATTGACCCTCTTCCTTGAAAAAATAATTCCTTCAATTTTTAAATGAAGTTTTTCTGAAAGTAGCTTAACTCCTTAATGGCTGCCATCATCTGAGGAAGTTTCATTTTCCTTGTGTGCCATGGTTGCATGTACGAGGAAAATGGGGAATACGTTGCTGGCTATTAAAGGTTAAATACATCCTAAGTTAGAATTATTAGACACCTTGTTCTCTCTGGTAATAACCATTATTCATGATCATTGTGTCCATATATTCTACCAGCTTTACATGTTACATTAACTAAAAGAAAAAATTATTATTACTTAACATGTAGTCAGGAATAAGACGACTCAGCAGACATACATAAGTGGCAGACACAGCAAATCAGAAAAAGAGAAATGTGAATTTGGGGCAAACAAACAAAAATTTGAGTTAAACAATGTTGTTACTGATGGTGTAGTCAAGACCACGAACTACACCATTCACAATTTCAGCCTTTATGGATCACGTGAATATTAGCCTTCCAGATAATTTTGGGATGGTGAAACTTCAGACCAGTTAAGCTGAAGAGTGAAGCTTTAGGTGAAAACTTGTGGGGTATCATATGTTTCATAGGGGCTAAAAGTGTGAATGGTCTCAACTATATCATGGTTAAGATGATGTGGTTAGGGTTGATGCAGCAAGTGAAGAGGTTATAATTTTATATAAAAGATAAAACAGCTACGGTAATAGAAAATATAAGGTCCACACATCAAACATTATTATCAACAAGTTAACGACAACAATAAACTTTACCATGCGTAAAGTACGAGCTACAAGAGTCTCCAGCACTGGGCCTCGATCACCATGCAGGAGGTGAACCTCATCAATGATCAGCAACTTGACCAACTGGGAGAGCTGAGTATCACCTGTCATTATAAGAAACATCATGACCAATAATAATATAAAGTTTTGTTAACTGTTTACTGAAGCTTGACACAGTAATCTCTTTTTCAATCACTACAAAAACCGAGACATATACAATAGAACAGAGTGTGGGACAAGGCTAACATAACAAAACTTTCAAAGCCTTTTTGTGTTATACCGTGCCATCCTTTAGAGGATATAACTGGGGAAAGTTATCATAAGAGCATAACAGAATTGAGTGAGGCATAAACTAAACTGTTAGGAAACAATAAACTGTTTGTGTCATCTACCAGGAAAAATAAATGATATTACTGTAGAGTGTAAGTGAAGTAGTAGATGTAGACAGGTTACACTGAGGGGAACTCACCAGGTTTACGTGTGGTGACGTCCCACTTCTCTGGTGTGGTAATAATCATGTTTGTGGCCATGATCTCCGGCTTGGTGAGGTGCATGTCTCCTGTCAACTCTCGTACTGTTAGTCCCAGGGGCTCCAGTCGCTTGCCAAAATTACGTGCCATCTCAGCTGCCAAAGCTTTCATAGGGGCAATGTACACAACCTGAGTGAAAGTAGAAACATAAACTAAAAGAACATATTATTTCTCATTAATATTACGAGTCATTGGTTCATATTACAGTACCATCGTTGTCATTAAGTTCACATAAAAGAAGAAGTCATTAGAGAATAAAGATGACAATACTAACCTTAAACTTATCTTTCTGAATCACACCAGACTCTATGTGCTGCCTGATCTGATGCACCACAGTGAGCATAGCAATATTTGTCTTACCAGCTCCAGTTGGGGCACAGATGAGAAGGTTTTCATTAGTGTGGTAAGCAACAGGGTACACCACTGTTTGGATACGGTTCAGAGTCTTGCATCCCTTGAAGGCCATTTGACCAATCTTTCCAAAGATAATAAATGAAAGAAGATTAACCATATACTGGTTATGGAGCTTTAATGTGTTTATTTATGATGTCTGCATTTTTCAATATTGCCATAATGAAAGATATTCAACATTCAAACACACTTCTTTCATTACCAAATGGTGGTTTTCATCGGGTATTAGTTTTTCCATGACCTTGGCAACACACCATTTCACTTTTGTCAACCCTTGTATGTACAGTAACTAATCTCACTGCAGTACAGGTATATCAAAAAGTGCTAACATGATCCCTGAGGCAGAATAAAGCACACAATACACACACACACACACATCTTATCTACCTTGTCTAGCTCACAGACAGGGAAGAGCTTGGCCCCAACATCCTGAGGTGGTTGCTCAGACACAGGAATCTCCACCTCCTCTTTCATGCTGTCTGTGGTCCGGGTGAATCCCTCAGGCAAAGCTATTTTTATGCCTGCGATGAAACCTGTCAAAAAACACTCCAAGTTGAATTAATTACAGCTATGTGGGATGTCAGATTAGACATAATCCTTTACTGTACATAAGATCCCACAGCTACTTCTTGTAATGGTATGAGATGTATCTTGTTACTTAAATTAGGGATTTTGAACCTGTTAAAATGAATTTCTCCAAAAATATAGGATGAGGATGTTAGTTGACAATAATTATCCCCAAACTTTTTCAACTACCTTATGTGCAATTAGTGTTCGCTGGTATCTGATAGACAGACATTCAATGGGTTCAAGTTCAAATATTATCTCCAAGGAGTCTGACAGGAAAGACAGGTACAAATTCATAAGAAACATCTTACCTGCAGTTTGTTTGGCTTTGTCGTGGTTGTCAAACACGAAGGGATACTTCACTTCTGGGGTGTAAACACGGTCACGCTTTTTGAAGAGATAAGCTTGAGATGCTTCGCGTAAGGCTGTTTCCCTGGTAATATAATGAGCTGTTACTTCATCCACATCACTAACTGTTTTCTTCAAGATAAGATGCCATGATTATTTAACACAAAAAAGCTGTCTTAAAATGTAACATAAAACACATCCGACAAATGAGAAGCAGTAGAGCCACAAGTGATGAAAGAACATACACACTGTATACAGGTAAACTCCATGCAATAAACGATGGGGTTAAGTTCCTGAAAAAACCCATCGCTAAGTGAAATATCATAAATTGTCATAGATCGGGATCATTATAACATGGAGTTCAATGGGATACATTCCCAGCCAGTGCCCAAATACACATGTATCAACGACAAAATAATTCCTATAGTCATAAAATCATGAACAAACCTGATCATCATCACATATCCCCTTCGAGGCTAAGGGAACTATTGTTCCCTTAGCACAGGAAAGCCTCCGATAATGTCAGTTCTATTAACGTTTCATATTTAAAACACAGGTTAATTTAGGACCCAATTTGGAACCAACCTCGCATCCCCATGTACCCAGCCATCTCTTCTACTAATGTAAGTGTTAAAAACCTAATATTATTGATATTTCTCTTACATATTAATTGTGTGTGCATACCATCATAAAATTAAGATGTTATTTTTACTACAATGTACGTATTGTGCCGGCGAGAGCCAAAAATAGGGTAGTCTGGCGGTCGGCCCAGTCTCTTATTTCAATTAATCCCACATGTTCTGTTATTATATTTCCGCGTTTCGCTTTATACGCGGACCTCCGTGGTTTTAATTAACCATGTAAAACCAGGCTACAGTGGTCCCTCGGTTAACGAGCGCCTCGGTTAACGATTTACCTTCCATAAGATTCTTAACTTCGGTTAACGAGCAATCCCTCGATTAACGAGTTTTTTAAGAGCCAACTTCAACATGTTTTCGCTTGCATTTGGCGGTCCACCAGCTGTAGTATTAGTCCTCCAATACAGTAATCGGTTTTAGGGCTTAAATTCCTTACTATTTTAGTAAATATCAAGAAGTTTATACTATTCAATAATTTTAAAAGTTTAATATTAACTTTTTTACTCATTTAAACAATTATTGAACATAAATGAAGGTAAGGAAACTAGTTTCTGGCATGCCATCCAGCCTGTTAACACACCAGACAGGCGTTAGTCTCTCTCTCTCTGTTTTCAGTGGAGGTAACATCTTGCTTGAGACTCTCTTCAACTAAACGCTTTTTTTCTGTGTTTCCTAGCAAAATATTGGTCATTTTGAAATTTATTTTACATATTGACAATATATAATACAGTGCAGTGTTGATTTAAAGAAAATAATCTTGAATTACACCGAGAACTAAAATTTTATGGGTGAATTGGCGCCATGGGGTGACTTCTCTTCCACCCCAATGCCTTCTCTTCTCCCTTCTCCTCCACCCCCATTCTAATTCCCATCATCATCCAGGAGCCTTCTACGTACACACCTCAAAGTAAGTGTACTTTACTAACTTTTTTGTTGATTTTAGGCAATTTTCGGTGAGCTGGAACCAATTACCCAAAAACCCATTGAAACAATGGTTTCGGTTAACGAGTTTTTCGGTTAACGAGCAACCTGCTGGAACGGATTGTGCTCGTTAACCGATGGACCACTGTATAATGTGTGTGTGTGTGTGTGTGTGTATATATATATATATACATACATATACATAATATATATATATATATATATATATATATATATATATATATATATATATATATATATATATATATATATATATGCTGATAACCACCAGGAAAGAAGAAAACACGAAGTTCCCAAGCGCTTTCGTGTAATTCACATCTTCAGGGGTGAGGAGGCATTATCCCAGTCAATGCAATGCTTGTTATCCCTCAAATGAACAAACAGTGCATTGGATTCCTGGCCTGTCCTGACACTGTATTTGTGTTGTTTAATTCTAGTTACAAGATCTTTACCTGTCTGGCCTAAGTAAAACATATTACATTCCTTGCAAGGAACATATTACCATGTAATTCAATTGATAGTAGGAACATCATAGAATCTAGTCTTATTAAACATACCGAAGCATTCAACATGAATTTGAGTAACGGCTTGTACAAGCTGGACAACTTTGTAATTAAGAAGATTTGTGATCAGGTGAGAGGGCGGGTCACTGTCCCATCTGACCCAACCACCAACCGTTGTGTGCCATTTAAAGATTAGTAGGGTCATTACCTGACCATTGTGGACCTGGTCTCACCCTCCTCTGTATATATTCATCTTGTTCTGCATTACTCTATCTAGTCTGTACTCACCCCTGAAGATGTGAATTACACGAAAGCGCTTGGGAACTTCGTGTTTTCTTCTTTCCTGGTGGTTATCAGCATATACCTAGATCACGCGCACCTACAGTGATTTACTTGCATATATATATATATATATATATATATATATATATATATATATATTAGGGGGCAGTGAAATTTTGCTCAAAGCTGCACTCTTCAGGCATTGTTCCTTATACATATCTAAGACTCCATGCCAAATTTGAAGCTGATATGTCGAGGTTTAGTCTGCCGCATTTTCTACTGAAATTTTTAAATTTACCTACAGTACTAGCCAAACAGCCGCTGTGGCGGTGCAATGTTCTGTTCAGTGTTTATCAACTTTTTTTTCATATCTCTTATTTAATTTAAGTTGTCTTGTTGCAGATGAGTATGGTGCTATGTCTATATTGATTATCAGCCTTTTCTCATTTCATTTCTCAATGTTGTGTTACTGTACTGTAATGTAGGGGAGACCTGGGTAAGTTGGCGCACTTGAAATTATTCAAATACTTGATTAGTGATTATGCTGGAGCTGCCATTGCTACTGCCACCTTAACTGACTATGGCATTATCACAAAGGATGACAAGAGTCAGGTTATTGGACCACATAAGCTGCGGGATGCGAGACAAAAGTACCGATTTAAGAGGCAAGAAATTGAGATGGCTAGTTTAGATAATTTGACGTCACTCTATTTTGATGGTAAGAAGACCGCCACTCGTGTGATGATAAAGAATGAGAAGACCGAGAAATGGAGTTCGAGGATGATGGTGAAAGATCATTATGTCATCATGGTTGAGCCTGGCAATGAATATCTCACACATGTGACTCCCAAGACTGGACACGGAAAGCAGATTGCCAAAACTATACACGAGTTTCTGGTGGAGAAAAATCTAACCCAGCAGCCCATTGTGTGTGTTGGTTGTGATGGAACCAATGTAAATGTAGGATCAGAAAATGGAGTCATTCATCATCTTGAAATGTTACTTGGTCACCCGCTCCATTATTTCATATGTCAGCTTCACGGAAATGAGCTGCCTTTCCGCGCAGTTTTTTATCACTATGATGGTAAACCAAATGGTCCTGAGCATTGGCGTGGTCCCATTGGAAAGCAGGTCAAGGAGTCTTTGTCTGAGCTTCCAGTTGTCGCCTTCCAGCCAGTCAGTTTCCCTGATTTCCCTGTGTTTAATGATGAAGTGGAGAAAGATCTGTCCTGGGATCAGAAATACCTGTATAGGATTTGTAAAGGAGTTATCACAGGTGTTGTTGAAGATGACTTGGCTGCTATTGAGCCAGGTTCTCCCTGTGTGTCAAGGTGGAACACCTTATGGAGTAGAATCCTCAGGCTGTATGTAGCAACATCAAGACCCAGCCATGAGTTGAAAAGAATTGTCATTACAATAATAAAGTTCAGTGCTCCAATGTGGTTTTACATCAAGATACACCCTTACGTAACACACGGCTCAAGGAACGTATTCCAGTCCCTGCTATATATGAAACACCTGAATAGTGAGGAGGAGACGATAGTGAAGAAGGCTGTCCAGAGAAATGCATACTTCGCCCACACATATCAACTTCTTCTTGGTATGTGTGCAGATGAGGACATGACTGTTAGAGAAAAAGCTGTCTCAATGATAAAAAAAATTAGAGAGGAGAATCAGCAAAAGGAAGAATGCACTGGCAGATCTGAAGAGGAGGAGGAAGATTCTGATGCTGCTGTTGACGAGAATTTGTTAAACTATACTGATGAGGAGGGTAAAGATGGAGATGGGAATGAGGATGTGCCTCCTGTAGTCAACATGAGAAAGGTGGTGACTCCGAAACTAAAGTGGCAAGCAAAAAACTATCATTCCATGATTAACTGGAGCATTGAACTCAAGACTGAGCCTCCTTACATTGCTTCTCTGTCAAATCTACAGGTTAATGACATTCTTGAGACACCATTAGTGGTGCCCAAGTGGCCAAACAGCACTCAGGCGGTCGAGAGAGGCATAAAAGTGATGACTGAAGCTTGCACTGAAGTGACGGGATACGAATCGAGAGATGCATATATTAGGCAAAGATTATTGTCTAGGAAAATGATGCCAAGGTTCGGCACAAAAAAGAATTTCAATATGAACTTGTAATGATTTTCTATACGGTGTACCTGTAAAATAACATGTGAATTAAATCGATGTCACCCATGTAAAATTTATCATTATCCTGGAAAACATTAAATGACACCTAATTTTTGGTATACACTAAAAGTTGACAAAAAGTCGTTCGCGATGCGGCAGGGTAAGTATGCATGAAATGGCATGAAATTTTGCACAGGTGTTTGTTACAGCCATACAAATGATGCCTGAAAAGTGCAGCCTGCAACTCAAATAATAGTGTTTTTTCCCTGCCCCCTAATATATATATACATATATATACATATATACATATACATATATATATATATATATATATATATATATATATATATATATATATATATATATATATATATATATGTATGTATATATATATATATATATATATATATATATATATATATATATATATATATATATATATATATATATATATATATATATATATATATATATATATATATATATATACTTCATTTTTAGTCCATTTAACACGCGGACTTTGAACATACAATCAACGACCTCACCAGCAAGGAATCGAACCCTCGACCTACTGGGTGTGACTAGGGAGCGCTTACCGGCTAAGCGCTCCCTAGTCACACCCAGTAGGTCGAGGGTTCGATTCCTTGCTGGTGAGGTCGTTGATTATATATATATATATATATATATATATATATATATATATATATATATATATATATATATGTATGTATGTATGTATGTATATATATATATATATATATATATATATATATATATATATATATATATATATATATATATATACATACATATATATATATATATATACATACATACATACATACATACATACATACATACATACATACATACATACATACATACATACATACATACATACATACATACATATATATATATATATATATATAGTATGTATATGTATGTATATGTATGTATATATATATATATATATATATATATATATATATATATATATATATATATATATATATATATATATATATATATATATATATATATATATATATATATATATATATATATATATATATATACAGTTGTACCCCACTTCACGCGGTCAATAAAACCCAGAGGGTACGGTGTTAAGTGAAAACCACATTAAGTGAACAACAGAACATATGGGATTAATTCCAATAGAAACTGGCCCATCCCCAAACTCCACTTTTTCCGACACAATACCTATGTTCTAGTAAAAATAACATCCTAATTTTATGATGGTACATGCACACAATTAATACTTAAGAGAAATAGAGAAATACAGTCGCCAAGTTAATGTCCATTTAAATAATGGACTCCCCCCTCTTCTCACAGTACACTGGCTGGCTCTTCCCTCTGAGAAATTTTGGGGGGAAAACCAGGTATAGTAATAAATAATTCCTCAAACCAAAGTTAGGATAATATAATTGACATTGCTGGATTCGTTGTAAGACCAGGAATATTTTGAATATAAATGTCATATATTTTGCACAAAAGATAACATATTTACTCAAGAGTAAACATTACATTTAAAATTTGTATGTCTAAAGCAAAATCTATGATGTTTATATTCAAAATGATCATCAAATTATAAGAATTCCAGCAATGTAAATTATATTCTGACCGGGTAATTTGTATGAATTTTATGAGCTAAAACAAATATCTTCAGTTAATAAAAAAAAAAAAAATATTCTTCACTGTAACAGATGGTCGGTCGGTCCCTCCCTCCCCCCCACCCCCCAACAACAATCTCGCCAGATGTGGGAAAACCAGAATATTTACCTTTTTAGTAATAAATAATACCTCAAACTAAAGTTAGGATAATATAATTGACATTGCTGGATTCCTTGAAAGCCCAGGAATATTTTGAATACAAATGTCATATAATTTGCACAAAAAATAACATATTTACTCAGAATAAACTTTATATCTAAAATTTGTATGTCTAATGCAAAATCTATGATGTTTATATTCAAAATGATCATCATATTGTAAGAATTCCAGCAATGTAAATTTTATTCTGGCAGGGTAATTTGTAGGAATTTTATGAGCTAAAACAGGCAGTCAGGCAGGGTGGCGGGTGGGGCGAATCTAAAAATAGCTCTCAAGCCGGACACTCACCCCGTATAAGTGGAAAAAACCGGCGTTAAGTGAAAGTTCAGCTCTGGCGAGGGCGCTAAGTGAAACCACGTTAGGCGGGGTAATACTGTATATATATATATATATACAGTGACCCCTCGGTTAACGAACTCAATCCGTTCCAGAAGGTCGTTCGTTAACCAAAATGTTCGTTAACCGAAACCATTGTTTCAATGGGTTTTTGGGTAATAGGTTCCAGCTCACCGAAAATTTCCTAAATTCAACAAAAATGGTAGAAAAGTTCACTTACTTTCAGGTGTGTATGTAGAAAGCTCCTGGATGATGATGATGATGATGGGATTTAGAATGGGGGTGGAGGAGAAGGAAGAAGAGAAGTCACCCCATGGCGCCATTTCATCCATAAAATATTAGCTCTCTTGGTGCAATTCAAGATTATTTTCTATAAATCAACACTGCACTGCATTATATATTGCCAATATGTAAAATATATCTCAAAATGACCAATAATTTGCTTGGAAACACAGAAAAAAAGCGTTTAGTTGAAGAGAGTCTCAAGCAAGATGTTACCTCCAGTGAAAACAGAGAGAGAATAACGCCTGTTTGCTGTGTTAAGAGGCTGGATGCCGCGCATTAAACTAGTCACTTTACCTTCAATTATGTTCAATAATTGTTAAAATGACTAAAAAATTTAATATTAAACTTTTAAAATTATTGAATAGTATAAGCTTCTTGATATTTACTAAAATAGTAAGGAATTGAAGCCCTAGAACCGATTAATGTACTGGCGGACTGATACTAAAGCCGTTTGCCCGGTCAGTGCAAGCGAAAACATGCTGAGGTCGGTTCGTAAGAAATTCGTTAACCGAATTTTTGTTCGTTAACCGAATTGAAGATCCTTGTGGAAGGCAGTTCGTTAACCGAGGCGTTTGTTAAACGAGGGGTCACTGTATATATATATATATATATAAATATATATATATATATATATATATATATATATATATATATATATATATATATATATATATATGCTGATAACCACCAGGAAAGAAGAAAACACGAAGTTCCCAAGCGCTTTCGTGTAATTCACATCTTCAGGGGTGAGTACAGACTAGATAGAGTAATGCAGAACAAGATTAGTAGGGTCATTACCTGACCATTGTGGACCTGGTCTCACCCTCCTCTGTATATATTCATCTTGTTCTGCATTACTCTATCTAGTCTGTACTCACCCCTGAAGATGTGAATTACACGAAAGCGCTTGGGAACTTCGTGTTTTCTTCTTTCCTGGTGGTTATCAGCATATACCTAGATCACGCGCACCATCAGTGATTTACTTGCATATATATATATATATATATATATATATATATATATATATATATGTATATATATATATATATATATATATATATATATATATATATATATATATATATATATATATATATATATATATATATATATCTTGATAAAATCACACGGGAAAATGGAAACAACGGAGTACCTTAGCTTTCGTCTTTATTCAAGACATCTTCAGAGGCAACTGGATTACATGGACAGAGAGAGGCTTAAATATGCAGGGTGACCTTAAAAACATGAGGTCAGGTCATAATGATGACATCCACTAATCCCCACACCAACACACACGTAGAGGAGCTTAAGAGAAGGGTGGTGACGTGACTAGCCAGGTCATGTCAGAAAAAAGGGACCCACAAAATAACTATCATACATCTAGATCAAAGGTTTTCAAAGCATTTTTAACCTTGGGCCACTGACAAATAAATTTATGTAACATATTATCAGTTTTGAACTGACCATCACTAAGGTTTATTGATTTTAATTCCTTAATCAAACTAGCTTCAACAAGAAGTCTTTCTGTGACACAAGATGATTTGAATACTTCTAAGCTTTTTTCCCAAGCAATGGGGTGATTATTATTCCTAACATGAACGAACAAGGCACTGCTTTCAGATGCAGTTCTGATATTATACTTATGTTGTTTGATTCTGAGCTGCAGTGTTTTTCCTGTCTGACCTACATAATTACAATTACATTTGCTACATGGAATACAATAAACACTTCCATTTACATTCAAACTTGGGCTATTCCTTATTAACATATTGGTAATGGTTGAGTCATACTTGAAAACAACGAAAGCTAAGGTACTCCGTTGTTTCCATTTTCCCGTGTGATTTTATCAAGATTTATCTTATCCACGTTTTCATTGTGGATTTACATGAAATATATATATATATATATATATATATATATATATATATATATATATATATATATATATATATATATATATATATATACACAGTGATCCCTCGGTTAACGAGATTTCGGTTAACGATTTACCTTCCATAAGATTCTTAACTTCGGTTAACGAGCAATCCCTCAATTAACGAGTTTCTTACAAGCCGACCTCAACATGTTTTCGCTTGCATTTGGCGGTTCACAAGCTGTAGTATTAGTCCGCAAATACAGTAATCGGTTCTAGGGCTTAAATTCATTACTATTTTAGTAAATATCAAGAAGTTTATACTATTCAATAATTTTAAAAGTTAAATATTAAATTTTTTAGTCATTTTAACAGTTACTGTATTGAACATAATTGAAGTACAGGAAACTAGTTTTACGCACGCCATCCAGCCTGTCAACACACAAAACAGGAGTCAGTCTTTGTGTCTTTTCAGTGGAGGTAACATCTTGCTTGAGACTCTCTTCAACTAAACGCTTTTTTCTGTGTTTCCTAGCAAATTATTGGTCATTATGAAATTTATTTTACATATTGACAATATATAATGCAGCGCAGTGTTGATTTAAAGAAAATAATCTTGAATTACACCGAGAACTAAAATTTTATGGGTGAATTGGCGCCATGGGGTGACTTCTCTTCCACCCCAATGCCTTCTCTTCTCCCTTCTCCTCCACCCCCATTCTAATTCTCATCATCATCCAGGAGCCTTCTACATACACACCTCAAAGTAAGTGTACTTTACTACCTTTTTTGTTGATTTTAGGCAATTTTCGGTGAACTGGAACCAATTACCCAAAAACCCATTGAAACAGTGGTTTCGGTTAACGAGCAACCTTCTGGAACGAATTGTGCTCGTTAACCGAGGGACCAATATATATACAGTAAAACCCCGCTTTACGCGGTTTCACTTTACGTGTTTCCACGTTTACGCGGTACCCTGCCGAACACGGAATGCTCACTTTTCGCGGAGAGTGGCTGGCGGTCCTCTCGCACTGCGCCATTTATGGATTCAAACCTCCCGCCATGTTGGGTAAGCGGCGCGAGTAGGTTGCGCAGTGTATGTCTTTGTTGCGTTATCAGTGACGTCATATGACGTATCGGACTGTGATTGGGCCAAGCATCCTTACCTCCCTCCCCCGCTAGCTGTGATTGGTTTAATGTACTATGACATGCCCCGCCGCGGGAGCGTTCAACCCCCTTGACCTACCCGCGTCAGTTACACCCCTCCCGGCTACACCGAGTATATCGGTATCCATTGTTCATAAGAATGGCTTCCACTGGACCACCACCACAAAGAAACCTTGCATTATCTGGACCCAGCCGCCCGAAGCCAAAGAAGATACGACGTTCCCAAAGCTACGAAATTAAATACAAGATCATCCAAGAGTTGGAGAAAGGAACAAGACAAGTTGATCTCGCGCGCCAGCATTGTGTTATCGAGTCTACGATCAGGACAATTAAGAAGGATGCAGCCAAGATAAAGGAGCACATGAACATCACAAAGTCTACAGGTGCTTCTAAGATCAAGTATTGCCACAACCAGGTGCCTCTCAAGACGGAGAAATTACTTGTGAGCTACTTGATTCGTCAGGCGCGACGGAATATGGCGGTGGACATGCGCTCAGTTAAGGAGTACGCACGTGAACTGTATGCTGCAGTGTCACGTAAGATGGGAATTGCAAAGCCCAAACCCTTCAATGCTTCCTCTGGGTGGTTGCAGAGATTTAAGAAGAGGAACAAGATCACCAACATAAACATTGGTGGTGAAGAAGCTCGTGCTGACCGTGTTGCGGCTAGGGAATTTCCTCCGTTTTTACGTGAGATTATGGAGGAAGGACAGTACACCGACGACCAGGTGTTTAACATGGACGAATCTGGTCTTTTTTGGAAAAAGCTACCTTCCAAGACCTTCGTTGTGAAGAATGCCAGCAAGATTCGGGGCCGGAAGATGCAGAAGGAGCGCATCATTGTTCTGTTTACCACCAAGGCCTCCGCTACCTGTAAGTTCAAGTTATCGGTGATCCATACAGCATGCAAGCCGCACGCCTACAAGAGCATGGACATGACCAAGCTAAATGTCCACTGGCTGACCGCACGTAAGGCATGGATGTTCTCTACTCTGTCCCTCTCCTGGTTTGATGACTGTTTCGTTCTTGACGTGTAGAAATTCAGATGGAGAACTGTCATCTCGGGTGTAAACACTGACAATAACAATGGCATCCCGTTTCTTCTAGTGTGACCATATTATTATTGATATATATTGTATAAGGAGCATTCATAAAAATGATTTAACCTTTAGGCCCCGGGTAACATTCCAGAACGTCCAGCCAGAGCGCCTCATGTGAAGTCCAAAAACGTCCGCCTATTCGCCAAACAAAAGTTATGAAAAGGTAACACTGGGGAACACATCTCATTATTGCTGCTTTATTTTAATGGTAATTAATGATTCACAATTCGATGATTCACCTTACATTGCAATATTGGAGGACACATTATTGTTGTTATTCGAGGCTTTACTGTACAGGTATTATTAACCTGTACTTCTCACTTCAGTCACTAAAACAGAGTGAAAGCACTTAACTAAGAAAAAAAAACAGCGATGACAAAGTATGCACAATGATAGCAGCCAACACAGATCACATGTTCACGAAAAGAGAGGCAAAACACTTTAGTGACAAAAAACAGAAAATATCACTTCATAGTCGCCATAACACAGTTCAATCTAATGTTAGTGCTGTCCTCTCACTATTAGAAAAAACAAACAACATTGACAAGTACATTGTACATATAGTCAACGATACTGAATGATAATCATGGAGCTACGCAATCACGAACAGACGCGATCAACAAAGAACCAAGAGCAGGACTGTAGTGCGCGGGTTGGCTGTGTGATGGTATGCGGGTAGATATTGCCACGGCTGACAAGTGCAGCGAGAGATGCGTTCCCTTTGGTGGTGCATAGGATTAAATATTGTTCCTTGTAAAATATCAGTGACTTGACAGAGAAAAATATAATTTGCATTGCCGGAATCCTTGTCTGACAGTGATTAATTTGAGTACAGGTATATACAACCCATAGTTTTCACTAGAGATAAAAAAACTACAACCAACGGATATTGTTACAGTGATTTTTTTATTGTATATAGTGAGATGGTCTTAATTCATGACCATCGTTAAAGAGAAATTTCGCTGAATGGGACATTATATACAATTATATTCATCAATTATGTTATTTAGTACACAAGGCACAAGACATACTGTATAATAATTTGTAGTTTATGAGCAAGTTCTACATGAGTACTATATGAAGTTAACCTTATAATAACCTAAGTCTTATCTCACTAAAGTTAAACTGAGAATCTAGATGTAAGGTGTAGAAGAGAGAAAGATTATTGGTACTCTGCTTAAAATGGTTGTCAAATAGCAAAACCAGATGATAGACAAGTTTCATACTGCAACCACAAGTGTATCTGGGAGATGGTCCAGGTGGAGGAAGGACGGATGTTTTATAGATGATAAGTAGCATGTTAATAAAAGCTACAGAGTCCCACTAATGGCTCTCACAGAAAGTAGGAAGAGTAACTAAAACTACTGTATATGGAGAGATAATATATGGGAGTTAAATGTTAATGAAAAATATTGATCAGTGTAGATAATTTTCACCTTTTAGCTTTCAGAGTCTCAGGGCTGAAGTCTTCCACATTGTCATCTACTGCCAACTGTTTTGCCGTCCTCAGTAACTTCTTCTCTTCTTTACGAGCTTGTTTGAGGAACTGCTTCTCTGTTTCATTCATAACAGTCACTTGCTGACCAAACACTGGACGCTCGGGCATCCCTCGGTTCTCAAGGTCATCTGATAGATAAAGAAGGAACATTATTTTCCTTATGTTCTACTGGTAACATTAACAGCATATATGAGGTGCATTATAACAACCCATATTAGCATTTTAAATCAACAATACAGTAAGTCCTCGTATAACGTCGGCCCACTTAACATTGTTTCGGTACTAAGTCGCTAGTCTTTAGATACCAAAAATTCATTTAACGTCCCGATGACTCGGTACAACGTCGCTTTGCATCATCACAGACTATTTTTTACGGTGCATCACCCTCTCTCGGCTCGGCGAGCTAGCTACCCTCACTCGCGGCACGTCACATGGTCCCCAAGCGACGCCAAGCCAGTCTCTGTTACGACTTCACATCATTCGTGTGTGCTTAAGCGCAGGTATAACTTCCACGATATTAAGATGACTGGTGAAGTTGCCAGTTCAGATACGGTTGCTGCCGAGACATTCCCACCAAAATTAAAACGGATTATCCAGGAAGGAGGCTACTCATCGAAGCAAGTCTTCAATGTGGATGAGACTGGTCTCTTTTGGAATAGGATGCCTGGGAGGACCTATATCTCGAAGGAGGAGAAAAGAGTGCCAGATTTTAAAGAGGCAAAAGACCGCTTGACACTGCTGCTTGGCGCAAACGCTGCCGGCGACTTCAAGCTGAAGCGAATGTTGATTTCTCACGCTGCCAACCCACAGGCCTTGAAAGGTTACTCTAAGGATCACCTTCCTGTCATTTACAATGCAAACAAGAAGGCATGGATAACCGGCACCTTATTGATGACAACACAAACAAAGAACATAGCTCAAAGATTCAACACAGCATTGATGACAGTCTAGGCTGTTACATTGAGATCTACAAGGATGAAAAGAAGAGTAGCAAGCAGTCAATGCTGAATTAATTTTTTCGTCATAAGACAGCAGAAGCAGCATTTTCAAAACAGTCTGCAAGCGAGGAGGAGCAAACAGCGGTGGAGGAACCCCAGTCAGAGCAGGAGAAGGAGGCAGCCGCAGAGTCTCAGTGACTCATCACACTCTTCCTCTCCCGCCCCCCCTCCTCCGCTCCCGCCATCCTCCTCCTCCGTTTCGCTACCCACCACACACTCACTCTACCACCTCCGCCCATCGGTGAGTTCTAATACAAACTTAGTAGTTGTATATGTATGCATTATTTTCTATATAAATGGCAATAATTTTCTGTATATGTAATGTTTTTCATGGGGCAAAGGGAGGCTCAGGAACGTAACTCCCGTATTTTATATATTTCTTATGGGGAAAATTGATTCGCTTAACGTTGTTTCATTTAACGTCGCATTTTTAGGAATGTAACCCCGATGATAGGCAAGGACTTACTGTAGTTGTGTGTACTGTACTGATTTTTGCTTTGACAAACAAATTATCAACTGGTATTCTATTTTCTGAACTACAGTGAACAGGCCATGACAACTGCTGTACAAAACATCTAAAAGGTTCACATGGCAAAGCCACATCTTCTGAATAGTCATGATAAAGTTTCATTTACCAGAGGACAAATGAAATTTACTACATCACACTTGTACTGTACTACAAATATGTGGGGTGAATTATATCTTAAAATTGAAAATGATATATTAGGATGTCTGTCAGAGAATATTTTTCATCCACTGTCATTTCTCCCTCATAACAGTTTAATATCATAACAGTTTAATAAAGATTATTATCATAAAAATATTATACTTACTCAACAACTCTGCAATCTTCAAGTCTTTATGAGGCGGAGGATTCTTGATCTCTTGTCTGTGCTTAAGTAATGTCTGGATAAGTTCAAACCTCTCAAACCCAAGAAGGTCAAACATCTGTAAGAGGATCAGAGTTGTCTGTTGAGAACACATTTGTCTTATCTTATTTCTGCTCACTAAATAGAAATTATCATAAAATATAAGAGGATATTGACAGTATAGGACCAGTGGAAAAAAAAAAAAGCTAGGAAAGACAACTATAAGATAGGGGATCCTAATTCTTGGTAATTGCAACATACACACATGGCACTCTGTATAGAACTAAAATACTGCAAATAAAAATACCATATACATCTAATGAAACAAAAATAAATAAATAAATTAAGTATTTATCATCGACATTTCATGATCAATATTTTATGTCCACTTTCCACACTTGTATCCAAGCATCACAAGTACAGTACTATACAGTAGTTTTTTTTATCATATAATTGCCCTGAAAGTCTTACAAATATCTTCAACAAAGGCAAAAGGAAAATCATGAATATAAACTTGAAAGTAGTAGTACACAAGACTATGAATATTATCGTGACCTTGAAGATTATACTGGATATCAATATCCTAGTGAGAACTATGGTATGTACACTCTCCAAAAAAAGTATCAGCCCCCTTTCTTATCGATACGATGTGTCACAAAGGACGAATATTTCCGATCACTAATTGTTTCCTGTATTATGTTGATAAACCTGCCTTCCTAGTATCTGTGAGGGTGACAGTTCTTATTTCTGGCATTTGTAATTATGGTGAATCACTGTGCTCCATCATTAGTAAAATAATGTAATGATATTAATGTAGCGAAAATATATCAACAGCAAACAAATAGTGCGTGTTTTCTGTTGAAAATCCATGACCAACACTAGTACCCGAGACTCATTGGAAAACACAGCTTGCACTGACAGACACGGAGAAACGTCACTTTACGAATAATAGTGTAGCTATAAATCAACCTTTGTTAGCTATCTCCTCATTGCTTAGGCCTATGTCGCAAAGGGCGATGATACTGCCTTGTGTTGATAATCTTTCTTCCCTTTCTCTTGGCTGCAATGTTGCTTCACTCTCTCTCTTTTACAGGTACTTTAACAGGTAATGTTCGATGGATTTGGCATCCTGTGTACCGCCGGCAAGGCTGTGGGCTCATAACACCCGACTTGCCCACGGTGCCAACAATTTCTTTGTGAATGTCGGTCACACTAGAATAACCCATTATAGTACCTCCTTCTTTCCTCACACAGCCAAACTGTGGAATGTTCTGCCTTCTTCTGTGTTTCCATACTCATACAATCTGTCTCGCTTCAAAAAGCTGGTTTTCCGGCATCTTTGTGGCATAGATTAATATAACCTTTTTCTTTCCTATTTTTAATTTCTTTTTAATCTCATTTATTCGTCTCCTAGGCCCCATTGCGGGTGGATGACCTATGTCCGGGTGAGCTGTTCCCTGAAAAAAAGGGGGAGGGGAGGGGCAGATACAGTAAAGCCTCCAATAACGACGGTTCAGCTAACGAAGATTAATATCTAAGACCCTGGTTAATTTAGGACCCAATTAAATTGATGCCATTATTTTCTTTGTATTCATGACAAAATTAAAAAATACAGTGGTCCCTCGGTTAACGAACACAATTCATTCCACAGAGTCGTTCCTTAACTGAATCCATTATTTCAATGGGATATTGGGTAATTGCTTCCAGCTCACAGAAAAGTAGATACAAAGTAAAGCCAAAAAATGCATAAAGTCAGAAACACTCCTAAAATTCCCCTCAATCACTATAACGATATACAGTACATGTATGTATGTATATATATATATATATATATATATATATATATATATATATATATATATATATATATATATATATATATATATATACATGTACTGTATATATACATATATATACATATACACACTGTTACGCCGTCTCTTAATTTACTTAAATATCCAGGTTCTAGGCGTAACCAAACAAAAAGTGAAGTAAATTATAAGAGAATAAAAATAAGTAAAGTAAACCTTTAAGCATTTAATTGATTAAATATTAACACAATGAAGAGCCTCGTAGGCTGTCACAACAAATTGATTCACCATCGAGACTTTTAAAACACAAGTGATACAAAACATCGAAGCATCAAAAGAATAAAAATAAAGCATTGGATTACGTTAACACTGAATTACTTGAATACAACTAAGCAAATACTGATGGACACAAACAGAGACATAAATAGGTACTCACATAGATATACCACATTGGTGGCGACAGGAACAACACAAATAAATTAAACATAAGTAACAAGTGTTACTCAAAAGGATGTGGTCTGTATGACAAGAGGCCTGAACTGACTCAAGTCAGTTGGTGGGTCCTATATATAAGGTCGGCTCCCGCCACGCGACCCGCCAGTGGGTCGTTTAACGATGCAGATGGTCGTTAGAGTACAAAGAATGCTGGTTACAATACAAAATAAAGAAATAAGATGGGCTTGAACAAATAATGACAGTTAAAACCTTACCAGCACAGGGTAAGGTGACTAGAATATATAATAGTAAATTTAACACATCATTACAGGAATAATATGGAACATGGGAGCAAGTTATATATATAAAAAAAAATAGAAAATATACGACACGGTCGTAACAACACACACACACACATATATACACAAGTATATATATATATACAGTATTACCCCACTTTACGTGGTTTCACTTTCCGCGATTTCTCATTTACGCAGTGCCTCGCCAGAACCGAACTTTCACTTTCCGCGGTGCATCTACTCATATACGCGGGAAGCGGTGCAGGCAGGATGCGCACAAGGTCACCCAGTCATCAAAACATTACCGAGTTCTTCACCCGCCACCCACCACAGCCGGCCCAAGTCAGTGATAGTGAGGATATGGACTTATATGGACTTTGAGGGGTTTGACAAAGAGGCCCTGCAAGCCTCTGTGGTGGATAGTGATACAAGTGATACAGGTGAGGGCCAATAATCTGCCCTCTGCCTCGGAACCAACCCCCCATCCCTGTGTGCCCAGCCATCTTTTCTACTAATGTAAGTGTTAAAAAAACTAATATTATTGATATTTCTCTTAATTATTAATTGTGTGTGCATACCATCATAAAATTAAGATGTAATTTTTACTACAACGTAGGTATTGTGTCTGAAAAAGTGGAGTTTGGGGGTCGGGCCAGTCTCTATTGGAATTAATCCCATATGTTCTGTTGTTCACTTTCCGCGGTACCCCATGGGTTCAATTGACCGCGTAAATCGGGGTACTACTACTGCTACGAGGTGAAGTACAAGATCATCCAGCAATGTAAATTATATTCTGGCCGGGTAATTTGTATGAATTTTATGAGCTAAATAAAAAAAATTATACTTCACCCGCGTATATGAGTAGATGTACCGCATAAAATGAAATTCCGGTTCTGGCGAGGTACAGCGTAAATGTAGAATCGCGGAAAGTGAAATCGCGTAAATCGGGGTAATACTGTGTACTGTATATATATATATATATATATATATATATATATATATATATATATATATATATATATATATATATATATATATATATATATATATGTACAATAGGCCCTTAACATACGCGGGGTTTAGGTAACAGAGATACCACCCTAGTCATCGCCACCGGTAGTCCCCCATCCACCTCGCGCAATCCGCCACTACAACAAAATTCAGCCCATAAGAGCCCGCACCGATAGATATAACAATAGTACTATACCATCTATTGTTAAAATAATAAACAACTTCTGATTTATGTACTGTACAGCCCTGGAAATGTATTCAATGCATATTATATCATTATGTCTAAATCAAATGTAAGTCTGTATAGTTTCAGCCACCAGCTGCAACTCTATTAATAAACCGTTTATTATTATTATTATTATTATGTATATATATATATATATATATATATAATATATATATATATATATATATATATATATATATATATATATATATATATATATATATATATACAGTCAACCCTAGCTTCACGTGGTCCCGCGTTCCACGTTTACGCGGTACCCTGCCAAAACCGGAATGCTCACATTCTGCGGTGCGTGTACCCCTTTACGCGGAGTGAGTCTGGCTCGACGCTATTTTTAGATTCGCCCCTCCCGCCTGCTCCCGCCTTCGCCTGGGCAAGCCGTGCGGTAAGGTTGCGCAGTGCATGTCTCTGTTGCGCTATCAGTGACGTCATATGACGTATCGGACTGTGATTGGCCATGCATCCCTACCTCCCTCCGCTGCTAGCTGTAATTGGTTTAAAGTAATATGACGTGTCCACCCGGGGGGGGGGGGAGGAAAGACGACGCTTGACCTAGCCGTGGCAGTTTCACCCCTCCAGGCCACACCGTGTAATCGTGCATCCATTGTTCTGTAAAATGGCTTCCGCCGGACCACCGCCCCCAGAGAGAAACCTTTCCTTACCTGGACCCAGCCGCCCTAAGCCAAAGAAGACACGACGTTCCTTAAGCTACGAAATTAAGTATAAGATCATACAAGAGTTGGAGAAAGGAACAAGACAGGTTGATCTCGCGCGCCAGCATGGCGTTAACGAGTCTACGATCAGAACAATTAAGAAGGATGCAGCCAAGATAAAGGAGCACATGAACATCACAAAGTCTACAGGTGCTTCCATGATCAAGTATTTCCACAACCAGGTGCTTCTCAAGACGGAAAAATTACTTGTGAGCTACTTGGTGCGTCATGCGACGGAACATGCCGGTGGACACGCGCTCAGTTAAGGAGTACGCACGTGAACTGTATGCTGCAATGTCACGTAAGATGGGAATTACAGAGCCCAAACCCTTTAACGCTTCCTCTGGGTGGTTACAGAGGTTTAAGAAGAGGAACAAGATCACCAATATCAACATTGGTGGTGAAGCTAGTGCTGACAGTGTTGCAGCTAGGGAATTTCCTCCGTTTTTACGTGAGATTATGGAGGAAGGACAGTATACCGACAACCAGGTGTTTAATATGGATGAATCTGGTCTTTTTTGGAAAAAGCTACCTTACAAAACCTTCGTTGTGAAGAATGCCAGCAAGATTCGGGGTCGGAAGTTGCAGAAGGAGCGCATCACCGTCCAGTTTACCACCAAGGCCTCCGGTACCTGTAAGCTCAAGTTATCGGTGATCCGCACAGCACGCAAGCCGCACGACTACAAAACCATGGACATTACCAAACTAAATGTCCACTGGCTGACCGCACGTAAGGCGTGGATGTTCTCTACACTGTCCCTCTCCTGGTTTGATGACTGTTTCGTTCCTGATGTGAAGAAATTCTGTGAGCAACAGAATGTGCCATTCAAGATTTTGTTGCTGCTGGACAACGCACCAGGACACTCGCCCCTACTGTTAGATCGTCACCCCAACATAAAAGTGGTCTTCCTTCCTCCCAACACTACGTCTATGTTACAGCCCATGGACCAAGAGTTAATCTGTAATGTAAAAGCTGCATTCTCTACTAAAATTCAAGCTCCTGAACGACTACACCAACACCAGGGAAGAGTTGCGTAACCTGAGTGACACCACCACCGATAGCAAGAGCGAAGAAGACGAGTATCAACAGTTGGCAGAGCAACAAGTACTTTTAAAACAATTCTGGAGAATATTCAACATCAAGAAAGCTGTGGACTTCTTGGTGGAGGCATGGGATCAGCTGTCTGTAGCAACTGTTCGTCACGCATGGAGACATGTGTTGCAAGGCATTCCGGCAGTTAGGCAGAGTCAATCTGTGACTGGTGAGGCTCACTGTTGCAGTAGCAGTGGACCTTGCCAGAGAAGCTGCGCAGAGTGTCACAGCTGCAGGCTTCTCCGAGACCACCAACGACGACATCCTGGAGGTGATAAGGGATCCTGATGTGACTACCGACGAGATGGTAGATGATGATGATGACGTCAGTGAAGAGGCAGGTGGTGCGTCATCCCAAGAAGAACGCCGCTTATCCCATAGTAATGTTAGGGGTGCCATCGAGTGTATCGAGAAAGTCAAGCTCCTCCTTTCCGACGACCCTGACGCAAACAGGTATGAAATCTTCACTACCCAGCTGTTGCAGACTATGGAGCCCTCCATCAAGGTTTATCACGACAACATAAACACCAGCCGTCAGCAAAGCATAACAGAGTTCTTCGCCCGCAACCCACCACAGCCAGCCCAAGCCAGTGATAGTGACAGAGGTAGAGACAGTGATGACTTTGAGGGATTTGTCAGGGAGGCCCTGACAAGTGTGGATGACAGTGATGGTGACTCACCTGAGGGCCAGTAGCCTGCCCTCTGCCTCGGAACCAGTCTCCATTCCCGTACGCCGACCCATCTCTTCTACTAACGTAAGTGTTAACCCCAACCTTGTTTTTTTCTAACCTAACCTTCAGTTTATTGACTGTTCCTTTCTATATTATGTGTGAGTGAATACCATCATAAAGTAAAGATGTTATTTTCAGTAAAACGTACGTAACATCTTTTGAACGAAAGAAAGCTGAAGTCATTGCTTTCGTCACGATTTTATCCTTCTTTCCACTGTAATACGTACGTCATTTCAGCAATAATATTACATTTCCGTGAATGTATTATATCAAGCACAGTATGAATAGAATACCACTAATATAACAGTATTTTAACCAAAAACTATTAAAAAAACGAGTAACATATCTTGAATATCGGAAGGTTAGGTAAAGTCTTTGGTTTTCGTCATGTAGTTTATCCTAATTTACATTGAAATACATTACGTTTCGGCAAAACTACTATTTATTTCTGAGAATATGGAAATGTAATATTTTTGCTGAAATGACGTACGTATTACAGTGGAAAGTGGGATAAAATCGTGACGAAAGCAATGACTTTCGCTTTCTTTCGTTGTTCAAAAGAGGTTATGGTAATCGCTTTTCGAATGGTTTTCATTTAAAAAACTTTTGTATTACAAAAATATTCTACCCTAATTCATTTGTGATGCAACAGTTTAACTGAAAACGATTTGAAAAACACGTGTACCATCTAGCCGATACGGCAGAGCCCTGGTCGCAATCAGACCAGAAATTGTGGTGAAATCTTTTAAGAAATGTGGGATTTCGAATGCTCTTGATGGAACAGAAGACGACTTGTTGGATTATGAGGCTAATGAGAGCGTGATTGAGGATGAATATATTGATCCTATGGCTGATGATGGTGTTGATCCATATGACGATGCTGTTCAAGGAGAGGACTGGAAGGAGCTGTTTGGTGCTGATGACTAGGAAAATGATTTTGATGGATTTTAATGAAAATATTCAGAAATATGGTATCATAGTATTTATTCAAGTGAATTAGGATAGAATATTATTGTAATACAACAGTTTTTTAACTGAAAACCATTCAAAAAGCAATTACCGTAACCTCTTTTGAACAACGAAAGAAAGCGAAAGTCATTGTTTTCGTCATGATTTGATCCCACTTTCCACTGTAATACGTACATCATTTCAGCAAAAATATTACATTTCCATATTTATTTCTGGGAATATATTCATTCAGTCACAGTTAAGGTAAAATATACTTGTGATGTAATATTTTAATGAAAATACCGGTATTTAGAAATACGGTATCATAGTTTTCTTTTGTTTCAAATTTAATTAACAAAGATTGTTTCAAATGTAATGAAAAAAAATTTATGCATCTATAAACAAATTTTAAAAATGAATGCTTTATGTTTTACATCGTACTGTGCTACCATACCATGCATTTGGCTACTTTGGGCGTGCTATGATGACGCAAGAGATCTGCCCTGGCAACTGTACCGACACTCACAGCTGGTGGGGCATCGTTTCCATTGTTTACTGGTAATTATTTTTCAACCTAACGAAACTATTACCCGTTTAGAGGTCGGCCCCCAATTTTTTGCCAAAAAGTTTGGGGTCCAATTTATCCGAAATCCAGATTAAAGGGATCCAAATTAACGAGGGTCGACTGTATTTTTTGGCGTTCCCAATCCATCTCACCTTTTTTTTCTTTACCATTAGTGGTTAGCTGCTTCTATTGTTCCATTTATTAACATTAAATAACATTACTTAAAACATATATATTAATTTTTTTTTTACATTAACTTTACTCCAGCTACAACCAGGGTCTTATTTTCTTCACTTTCTCGTGTAGAACTATCGTCCCAGACTACGGATGTAAACACAAACGAAAACAATGGCGTCCCATCTCCTCTTGTGTGATCATATCATTATTCATTTATATTGTACGTATAAGGTGCATTCAGAAACATTATTTAAAAAATATAGTTCGCAATTTTCATTAATTCTACTGTTTTGGGGGAAAAAGAGGGTAAAAAGCCAGACAAAAGATATGAAAAGGTCACACTATGGAACGCATCTCATTATTATTGCTTTATTTTAATGGTAATTAATGATTTGCGATACGATGATTCAATTTGCACTGCAATATTGGAGGGCACATTACCATCATTATTTGAGGCTTTACTGTAATAAAATGATTTTCAGATGCAAGAAAAAAGAACAAAACTAACAACCAGAAATACAGGTTGACAACCCTTTATCCGAAATTCCCAAAACCGAAAAAAAACAATTTGTGGAGCAATTTTTTTTTTTCCCCACCAGGGCACAGGTCACTGACCCACATCGGGGCCTGGGTGGCGAAAATGTAATATTAATAATAATTATAATAATACAGGTGATAATAATAATGATAATACAGTAATAATAATAATTATTCATTGTAAATAAAATTTTTAATAAAAAATACACAAATTAAAATAAGAATGATAACAATAATAATAATAATAATAACAATAATACTGTAATAATGAAATAAAAATAATAATAAAGAAATGCAAGAATGAAAAAAAGATCAAAAGTGAGAAACATGACCTAGACCTAGGAATTATTATTATAATTATTATTATTATATTTTAGCTCCCAGGCCCCAATGTGGGTCAGTGGCCTGTGCCCAGATGGGCTGATCCCTGTAAAAAAAAAAACCTAACCATTCTGAAATCCGAAAAATTCCAAAAAAACCGAAATGCATCTGGTCCCAAGGATTTCGGATAAGGGATTGTCAACCTGTACCAACCAAACCAAGACTGCTGTGCACGCACGTGTAATTGTGTTCA
This sequence comes from Homarus gammarus, assembly GCA_958450375.1. Lineage (NCBI taxonomy): Eukaryota > Metazoa > Arthropoda > Malacostraca > Decapoda > Nephropidae > Homarus > Homarus gammarus. The sequence goes on from CAUDMG010002608.1 coordinate 118,035, forward strand.
TTTGAAAATACATCAGGCTGGGGGGGTGGGGGTGTACAGTAAACCCTCCCATTATTGGACTAATTCTTGCAAGCCCTGTCCGATATTGGGAGAATTCTGTTATAGAGAATATTCAGTAATGAAATGTCTGTTAATGAGAGGGTTTACTGTACAGTACTGTATGGTTCATAGTAATTGATGTAAAGTACTATACAAGAAGGTGTGCATTAACTGTAACCTAAATTATACAAATTAACGCAAAAAGTATAAAAACACGATAAACAAGACATTAAAAAAAAATTCTCATTTGTTTTTCAATTTTATTTGGGAGGAATAAAGAAGTAACTACTGTAAGGATGTGGCATGTCTTACGTCATTCTGCAGTTCATCATCACCCTTACTGCTGACCAGGAGAGTGAGGGTGCCTTTGCTCAGTTCTGCCACTATGCTTATGTCTGTGTAATATTTCAGCATCTCCATCTCAATCCATGACTTATCATAAATCTCTTTGGATGCCTGAAACCATTGAGAAAATAGTAATAGTGAAGACTATGAAGCAGATGGGTGCTGCCTTCCACTACCTGACACACCAGAGCTACAAAATTGTCTCGACATAAGTTGACTGACAAAATGAGAACTTGCTTGGTAAATAAATACATAGAGCATAGTGAAACCTTCAAAGTTGATAAAACGGTTGTGAGAGAAAGAGACTAACCTAACAAATATAATCAGTAAATAATTAAATAGTAATGAAACAACTGTTTAAGTAAATTAATCTTGTTTTACTTCAACACCACATATACCTAATGGTCACCCACTAATGAAGAGCTAATGACACAGACTTAGTTTACTTTCTCATAAAGTAAATAACGTTTGTACCATCACACACAAAGGAGTGTACTGTAGTAAGGTTAACAGACCAAAAATAAAACCATAAAATTAGAAACCTTTTTCTTGACTTGCACTTCCACTGGCTCAGGTTTATAGTCATCATAGTTGAGAGTTGCCTGAGAGACCACCTTCACTTTGGTCAGGTCCAGCAGCTTATCCATTGGCAGAAGTTCTGGTGTCTGGGCCAGGGGGCCAATCTTTCACAGCAAAGAGTTAATACATCATTAAAAAACATATAACATGAAGGTACAGATGGGAAAGGTTGGCTGCCAGACCACTGTTTCTTGGTCACACTTACAGTACAGACAACTTGTAGGTGGTTCACTTCAAGACCTAAAACTCCAGTCGTTACACTTAATTATCATTTATTGCATCCCTCGCTACCTTTTTTTCTTTCCTTCTATCTTCCTTCCCCTTTACCTCTAGCCTTTACTTTCTCTATTGTTCATGACTGCTGAGACAATTCATCCTAATATTTTATACATTTTGATTATTCCCACAAAAAAGTAGTTTTCTTTTTGTAGATTTAAGTAGTATAAAACACTTGCCCTACCCTCCTACCTTAATATTTGCCCCAAACATGGTTGATGTGTTCTCAGGTATATGAAGGTTGTTCATCAGTTCCACTAGGTCCTCCTCACTCACTAAGTCAGCAATATTACGAACTGCCTGAAAAGATGAAAAATGAATTGTAGATAACTGTTTAAACAAGTAAATATAAATTATAATACAATTGAATATTGTATATGTTACTGGTAAAGTGTGAAATCCAAGCATTGTATGAAATGCCTAGGCATTCTATGCAACACCAGGTTTGTTTTAGACAATGTGTGAAATGAGACCTGTTTATACATGTTTATTCTCATTGCTGGGTTTATTTTATGCAATGTGTGAAACAAGACCTAAGGTTAGGTTACATGAAACAATGTGTCATTTCACACATTGTTTATTTTTCCAATAAACAATGCGTATGAACATGTGTCACCTCCCATACCTGTGTCACCTACCATACCTCTGTGTCACCTACCTTGTCTCTGTGTCACCTACCATGCATCTATCACCTACCATGCACCTGCGTCACCTACCATACCTCTGCGTCACCTACCATGCCTGTGTCACCTGCCATGCCTGTGTCACCTACCATACCTGTGTCACCTACCCTACTAGGGTGTCATAGGAGGGAAGATCAGCTAAAACTAATGGCCCATCACTTTTTTGGTAGATTTTAGTGTGTATAAACAGAAAATAATTTCAGTTTCAATATTTTGCAACCTTTTGCTGGTAAATTTTAGAGTGAAATTTATCGAAAATCTAACGTACAGCTGCATTAGTGCATTACAATTAAATAGTGAACATTGCTTTCTGACTTCATTCTTTAACAACCCAACTAACAATATTTTTTTCTGTTTCAGATTCTGATGCATTTATAAGTTGATAATATTTGCGATGGCTGCTTGTGTCAGGACGAGGAACCAAAAATCCAGCCATCTCAGTCACTATCTTGGGTCTGGGAGAGAGCTCCTGAAGTCGGAGTTGCCTACATTGAGAGATGCTTTGAGATACGGTGTTTTAATCAGGCAAATCAGTGAAAAGAACCAAAGAACTTACACAAACAAAGACATTGCCAGTGATATGACCAAAGCTGTCTTGGCACAGTACACTCTGGCTAATGCTCAGTTCAAGCCTCCAGTCATAACAAGTCAGAAGAAGATTAGTGAGAGACTGCTAGCCAGTTGGGAAAAGGCAAGAGATATCTCTCTTGGGAGAGGAAAACTTGCAGTTAAGGACAGCTTTGCCAAGCAACTGGACCAGTTATTTGACATAATTACTTGCAAGTGCCCAATTGTTCTCTGTCCTGAGTTTGGATGCGATCGTGACTGTAAATCCGAGACCCACATCTCCTGTATTTGCAAGCGTGAACTGAAGATTCCTGTGATCGAACTGGCATTTGTCAAAGCACAGAGAGAGAAGACTGGCAGTATAGGGGCTCTCATGATTTCTAGCCAAGATATTCCGGAGTCCAAGAGACAGGAGGCTGCCACAGAGAGACAGAAGAGGAGAAGAGACTTGAGAAGGCCCAGGGTGAGGTAAAAAAGGCCGATGATTGGAGTCAAGCTGATTCAGAGTTTAATGACTTCCCCATGGCTGATCCGAGTGCTGACCAGGAGAATGGTGACTTTGTCCCTAACCCAGAAAATAATGATCCCAAACCTTCCAGGCATAAGATTCGAAATAGGAAAGATATCCCGAGCATAGCTCTGGCCAGCATGCGACACCACACTGGTCTCAGAGAAACTGCAGAGATAGCAACAGCTGCCTGGATTGACGGTGGTTTGATAACACCTGATGATGTTCACCTGGTGTTAGATCATAACAAAGTAAGGAGAGCTCAGGGGAAAGTTGTCAGTAACCTAGAAGAGGAGTTTGATAAGGGGATAAGAGAAAATGGAATCAATTGTTTGTTCTTTGATGGGAGAAGGGATGACACTAAAGTGTTCATGAAAGTTGGAGATTCTGAGAAGTTGCTCCCTGCCATGGTGAAGGAGGAACACTACTCCTGCTGCAGTGAACCAGGAGGGAAGTATTTGTGGCATTTCACTCCAGAGAAAGATGACATCAGGAAACCAGCTGAGATAGTGGCAGATAACATTGTGAACTGGCTCAGAGAGAGGAACATAGACCAGACCCTGCAGGCCATTGGAGGGGACAGCACCAACACGAACACAGGGTGGCAAGGGGGGGTCATACAGTGGATGGAGCGGAAGATTGGGAGGAAGCTGGTCTGGATTGTTTGTGACCTCCACACCAACGAGTTGCCACTCAGACATCTGATCCAGGAGCTGGATGGCAAGACTCTTTCAAACAACAGATGGTCTGGTCCTCTTGGCAAGATGCTGGACTCTGCCACCGAGTTAGAAATAAATCCGAGCTTTGAAAAAATCACAGTTGGCCCTCCACTCGTTGAGCTTGCACATACTGTCATTGACGACCTGAGTACTGACCAGTACTATGGTTACATGATTTGCAGTGCCATCAAAACTGGGGTCATGCCTGATAGACTTGCTTACCTGCAGATAGGTCCAGTCTCACATTCTAGGTGGCTCACAATGGCTCTCAGGTTCTGCAGAATTTGGGTCGCTCATCATAAACTGAAAGGGAACCAGCTTCACAACCTGAGACTTATTGTCCAATTCATCGTGAGTGTCTACTTGCCAAATTGGTTCAACACCAAGGTCAAGTCATCGTTCTCCGAAGGTCCGAGGCATGTTCTCTTCCAGCTTGAGCTCCTGAGGAGTCAGCCAAGGAAGGTTGTTCAGATTGTGGAGCAGACTGTGAGGAGATCTTCCTGGTATGCTCATCCCGAGGCAGTTCTGCAGACAATGCTCTGCAGTAAGGATGAGGAGGAGAGAAGAGTGGCAGTCAAAAAGATCTTGGATATGAGACTTATGAGAGGATCTGGGCATGACGAATCAGTTGGTGACGATTCCTTCAGGGTCAGGAAGACTCCTGAAGTCAATCTAGGTGCCAAGACCCTCACTGATCTCATAGATCTGGATAACATCCAGGCTGGCAGTGAGCCCCCTCTTACCTGCAGCCTCACCAATGTTCAAGTCAGAGCTTTCCTGGACAACTCCATGCATGTCCCTGCCTGGCCCTCGCACACCCAGAGTATAGAGCGTTGTGTACAGCAAGTGAGCGAGGCCAGCAGTCACGTGTACAGCCAGGAGAGGAGGGAAGGCTACATCCGAGCTCAGGTGGTCAGCAGGGAGGTGATGAGTAGAAACAGAAGCAAGAAAGACATGTTCTCTATGGTGTGCAGCAACACCGGGTCGTAGTAGTAAAACCGCTTTTTGTATTTGATGATTTTGTTTTCTAAAGGAATATTAAATTTAATAAATGTGTCAAGATCATTCGTTTCACTATTCTGGATCATTTTCATCCTAATAAATTAACCTGATACATTTACTTTACTTTAAATAAGCTATTTAGTGGTGTTGGTAAAAGGGTGGGAATACTGAATTTTCATAAGATTTAAAGTTAAAATTTACCTAGCAAAAAATGAAAACTTTTCAAATCTGAAGATATCACATGATTCTGCACATAGAACTACATCATTAATACCATGGGCCGATTTTTCAAACTCAAAAAAAAAAATTCGCCTCCGTATGACACACCCTACTACCATACCTCTGTCACCTACCATATCTCTGTGTCACCTACCATACCTGTGTCACCTACCATGCATGTGTTACCCACCATGCATCTGTGTCACCTACCATGCCTGTGTCACCTACCATACCTCTGTGTCACCTACCATGCATCTGTGTCACCTACCATACCTGTCACCTACCATACCTCTGTGTCACCTACCATGCATCTGTGTCACCTACTATGCATCTGTGTCACCTACCATACCTCTGTGTCACCCACTATGCATCTGTGTCACCTACCATACCTGTCACCTACCATGCATCTGTGTCACCTACCATACCTCTGTGTCACCTACCATGCATCTGTGTCACCTACCATACCTCTGTGTCACCTACCATGCATCTGTGTCACCTACCATACCTGTCACCTACCATGCATCTGTGTCACCTACCATGCATCTGTGTCACCTACTATGCATCTGTGTCACCTACCATATCTCTGTCACCTCCCATGCATCTGTGTCACCTGCCATACCTCTGTGTCACCTACCATACCTCTGTCACCTACCATGCATCTGTGTCACCTACCATGCATCTGTCACCTACCATACCTGTCACCTACCATACCTCTGTGTCACCAACCATACCTGTGTCACCTACCATGCACGTGTCACCTACCATACCTCTGTGTCACCTACCATACCTCTGTGTCACCTACCATGCATCTGTGTCACCTACCATGCATCTGTGTCACCTACCATGCATCTGTGTCACCTACTATGCATCTGTGTCACCTACCATACCTGTCACCTACCATGCATCTGTGTCACCTACCATACCTCTGTGTCACCTACCATATCTGTCACCTACCATACCTCTGTGTCACCTACCATACCTCTGTGTCACCTGCCATGCATCTGTCACCTACCATGCATCTGTCACCTACCATATCTCTGTGTCACCTACCATACATCTGTGTCACCTACCATACCTGTCACCTATCATACCTGTGTCACCTACCATATCTCTGTCACCTACCATGCATCTGTGTCACCTACCATATCTCTGTCACCTACCATACCTCTGTCACCTACCATACCTCTGTGTCACCTACCATACCTCTGTGTCACCTACCATACCTGTGTCACCTACCATGCATGTGTTACCCACCATGCATCTGTGTCACCTACCATGCCTGTGTCACCTACCATACCTCTGTGTCACCTACCATGCATCTGTGTCACCTACCATACCTGTCACCTACCATGCATCTGTGTCACCTACCATACCTCTGTGTCACCTACCATGCATCTGTGTCACCAACCATACCTCTGTGTCACCAACCATACCTGTGTCACCTACCATGCACGTGTCACCTACCATACCTCTTGGTCACCTACCATACCTCTGTGTCACCTACCATACCTCTGTGTCACCTACCATACCTCTGTCACCTGCCATACCTCTGTGTCACCTACCATACCTCTGTGTCACCTACCATACCTCTGTGTCACCTACCATGCATCTGTGTCACCTGCCATACCTCTGTGTCACCAACCATACCTGTGTCACCTACCATGCATCTGTGTCACCTACCATACATGCTTCATTCTTCATTTGCAGTGCTGTTATTGTTACTTTTTTACATTTAGTAATTACATGTATGGGTCGATAATCTTTTATTGTTGTATTTTTGTAGGAGGGGGAAAGTGCCTCAATAAGTCATAATTTGGGATAACTCAGCAAGACTAGAGCCCCATATGTGCTGAGCTATCAAGTGTTTACTGTATAAAATATCAGATTAAAAAAAAAAATTCAGACTTTGCCCAATACAAACCCAGCATTGTATATATTGCCTAGGCATTTCACACAATGCCCGATTTTCACACTTTACCGGTAACATGTAAACTATATATTTAAATACAGTAAAAGTCCAAAAATCCGGTTGCCAGAAATCCGGACCACGCGAGAATCCGGACTTTTTTTTTTTAGCTGGCTTTTGTGTGTATGTGCGCATGCATGAGCGCCACAGCTGCACAGCAACAACAAGCGACCACGCGGTCGCCACTTTAAAACGAGTAATCAAACTGTGACAACATATGTAATTTTCAATCCTACTCTTTCCATTTACATTGTACTGTACAAACCCATAAAAATGGCTCCTAAAGTAGATAAACTTCATTGTGTGAAGAGAAAGAAGAACACGTTGAAATTGAGTGACAAACTTGAAATAATTAAGAAACTAGAACGTGGTGTGAGTAATACTTTTCTAATGGAAACATACGACATTAGAAAGTCTACAATTTATGATATAAAAAAGGCAAAGAATAAAATTCTAGAATTCACAGCTTTTTCTTTAAAACTGCTCGTTTTGATAAATGAAGCATGCTATATTTGCTAATGAATAAACTATCAAAATGTACCTATTCATCTCTTCTTTATTCCTCCTTAAATTTGAATTTAAAAGTACTGCCTGAGAATCCGGAAAATCCGAAAATCCGGACCGACCCAATCCCCAAGCTGTCCGGATTTTTGGACTTCTACTGTACGAAGGTTTTTCGTATCTTGTACACTGTACTCTCATTAATTCGACCAAAAAAGGGCTCTGGGTCATTCGAAATACCGAAAAATCCAAATTCACCGAGTTCAGAATATTTTGACATTATTTGACAATTTCCAAATTTCTGTTCACTTATTTGTTTGTTTGATTTTCAGTATAATCTACATACAATACAACAATAATAAAGTAAATAATAATAATAAATAAATGTAACACTGCGAGGCGAGAGGTGAGGTGACAGGGTGAGGGGTAAGGAGACGAGTTGAGTGGTGAGGTGAGGTGACGAGGCACTACACACATTAACAGAACTACTAAACCATTGTCTTTTAACGTTTTAATTTCTACTTTCTATTTTAAAATTAATTGATACATATTGCTCAATTTGGCTACTTTTGCACTTGGACAACTAATCAGTGAATAAAGCAAGGCATATGGAGATGTATTATACACTACAATAATGTTTATTAGGTTTTGATAAATATGGTACAAAATTATTTATTAAATGCTCAAGACAGACTCTGTGGTCAGCACCAACCCTCTTGAGCAGTGACAACAGTGCTTGAGAGATGGTGAATGCTGGCAACAATGATCATCTGTTACCAGTGTAAAGAAGAGACTGGGAATATACTACGGCACAATAACTCAACTGGGATTGAGTGTTATTTTTGGGGAAAAATTAATAATTTGTTTTTATATTTTATTAAACCGGCACCAACTGGACCTAAAGAATATGGGAATTATGGTGAATTTGCATTCTTTTGTTATAAAGGAATCGCGGGCTGATGAGTGCGGGAGGCGAGTTATCCTCTCGCTGCTCTGTCTAACCAACACTCCCTCCCTTCTCGTCCACCACCCACACCTCCTCTTCCTGGTTATGCACCCAAACGTAGTTTTGTAAGTTATATAATTCTAATTTTATTCTTAATATTCATTAATCTTAATCTACTTCATAATATATTCCTATATTAATCGTTCCAGCCAGATGGCAGACACCGCACAGAAAACACGATCATCCAAGTAGGATGACACCTGACCCAAGCCTGCTTAGGGAGCCACTAGAGCAGTTAAATTGACGAAACTGAAATTTCAAGCCCGTCGCTGCCCAACTTTTTGGAACCTCTTGGTTGTTTCGGATTCATTCCGAATTAAAAATGTTTAATTCATTTTTGAAAAAAACATACGAATTAAGCCGAAATCCGAATTATAACAATCCAAATTAGCGAGGGTACAGTGTATTGTGAAACCTGTGAAACATTTCAGGTGTTTCAATTTCTAGCAACATATAAACTAACGTAAGGCATCCTATTACTCTAATATAATTCCAAAGTTCTGTAGCATTTAATTCTCTTCTTAATAAAAAAAAAGGGGGGAGGGTGTTATGCTTCAGTTTGAAGCAGAGGGTGACACAGTCAGTTGTCTGGTGATAAACCTCAGACACACATCCTGACAGCAGGGTCTGGTTGATGAATGGATAAATGGATTGAGAAAAAAAAAAAAACTAAACAGACAACTATATAAAAAAAACTCATTCCAAATACAGTCCTTAAAAAGAGTCACCTCCTGCACCGACCTTGTGAGCCCTCTCCAGCAGAAGAGGTTTGACATCGCCCAACATTTGCCGTAGCTTCAGCCTCTGCTTGACAGTGAGGACACTGCGGTCGTGAGATAGGGTGAAGAGCAGTGTGGCTGCTTCATCCCGGGTATCAAGCTCCGGAGCGACCTATTGTCGGCAACTTGTTATTCTAATGCAAAACTGGCCCACACAATACTGCACATGAAGTAAAGGATATGGTACAAGCAGCTTTTATAAATCATCAAAAAGGAAAATAATGAAACAGATCGAAAATGTAATACAAATTGAAAAAGTAATATGCTTGTGTAGTGATGAGTCTCACCTGTCGAGCCACTTCCCACACTTCCCTGAGGTAACATTCCAGATTAACATTATTATGTTTACCCAGGTGCTCCACTTGGTCCTTGATGCGAGGCCACGTTATTCCATTTTCTCTGACAAGAATCAACAGAGAGATGTTAAGTACTGTATGAAGAAGCTACGAGTTCATAATACAGTAATAAAATACCAATAAAATAAACACAAGGTCAGTAAAATCAAGTGACAGGACAGAAAAACACTAACATGGCCATTTTTTCTCAAGGTGATCTTCTATTTTTTGAGGGGGCATGACCTTAATCAGACACATTACCCTAATTCACAACACAAGTCTGGATATACTGTACTCTAATGTTCACACTCATCTTCAGCCTCTAGACTTACTTCATACGTTTGTTTCGTTCTTCTCGCTTAATGGCCAACACCTGTGCTAGATCATACTCCTCGTCTCCACCACTTCGGCTAACATTAGCATGCGACCGCAGGAAAGATGTCAGCCGAGGCAGACCTGTTACTATACATCAGAGAACAACCTATTTTAAAACTACATCTTTATCCACTCATCATTAAACTACATAAATTAAATTTGAACAAAATATTAGCAGACCATTATGTAGTTATCAAGATTGCAACATATACACAAAAATAGTTTTGTATCTACATGTTCATATACAGTACGGTACCAGAGTTATAAAGTACTATAACTAAATAAATGTTACTTGAGTACTGTACAATATACTCAAGTAACATTTTGGGGTATTTACTTTTTAAAAAATACTATTTTTTTTTTTTTTTTTTTTTTTTTTACTCTTACTTAAGTAAGGTTTTCTAATACTCTAATACAGTACATTGAAAAAACAAAACTTGTTACTCGTTAAATGCAAACTAATTCTATATTTTTTAAATAATTAATTACTAACCAGAGTAAAAAGAGTTGTGTGAGTGGAGGGCATGGTGTGTGTGAAGCCGTGAAGGGTACAGTGTGGGTGTGGGGAGACACCACGCACTCACATACCTAGAGATCTCATGAGGTGAGATGAGGTCAAATTAGGTCAGGTAGCAGTGACTATGACAGCAAACTTTCCCTTTGATCTTTTTGTGCCCATTAGTACCTTGACCATCCCCCCTCCCCTCTCTTCTCCCCCACCTTTCCATCAGGGACTTGGTCTTACCATTAGATGTCAGTTGCTCTTTGCATATCCCTGTACCTAAGATGAATTTAAAGGAGGCTGTGATTCTAAAATGCTTTACATAATTCCGTCTTAGATGTATAGCTTCAAAACGTAAGTTGGATGGATATACGAGCGAAAGGGGTTGGGTGTAAATGGGACTGCCCAGTATGGGTCAATAGTTCCGCTGCAGTTTCCTCAATTCTTATGTTAAAGCCTGTATCTATACATATGTGTTAGACTGAGTGTATTTAAATTCTGCTTAAATAACTAAGTTCCCACCCCCCGCCAAATGTTAAGTGGTGTGAAAAGTTCAGCCACCTCATCAGTTAGAATCAAAAAGTGATATCACCACAGCCACACCCCAATTAGAGGAACAGTTCATGGTGAGTTTTAGTCAGACTCGGTCACTATGGAGGCAACAATCATCCACAAACTCCTTAACTGAAGGAGCTCGATAGCTACTTGACATGCTCAGGGGATGGAATGGAGCTACTGAGGTCTTTCCCGACATTATGTGACACTGCTAAAACTTAACACCCCACTCCCTGCATCTGCTGCTTGTGAACGTCTGTTTAGTCATGTTGGGCTTATTACTTAATTTATTTATTACAGCCGAGGGGGCGATAAGCCTAGTCACAAGACCATGCAGTAAGACTAATACATTGGTATTCATATCTCGCAGGACACGCTATGACTTGTCAGACTTGTGATATAGAGACAATATTCATATGATTTTAGGACAATGGGAGCTAGCACCCACCAAAGCGTGGGTAGCGTACAAGAATTAAATTTACATTAATACAAATAAGTAGGTGCTGATATATAGTGGTTAGTGACTTGTCCTGTGGTAGGAAGTCCCTGACAGTAGGACAGTCAGGGCAATAGTGTTGAAGGGTAGGTCATATCGTGTTTCACTCCGCGTTTCTAGTTTATTGTGGAGGTTTTGAGGGAGAGACGATGCACGAGGCTCCAGGTTTATTGTTGTTAATCGTAGCCTGCCCTCTAGCGGTCAGTAAACAAAACATACACTTTGGCGTAGCATCTTCCAAAAATTAACACAGTGTACATCTTTCAACATTCACCTTCTAATAATGTAGCACATTACAATAGCATACTGTAACATATTGGGCTTATAATTAGGCCTAAGAGATCCTGATTGGACAGCCATAATTTTGAGAATCAGTTACCGATTAATCTAAATAGAAAGTTTTGCAAATAAACACGTGTAATGCTATGTGTCTTTTAATTTTATCTTTAGTTAACTATTTCTTTTATAATTAACTGTGGATTTATTTTAAAATTTGAGAAAAAAATTTTTTTTTACTTTTTACTTTAGGTACTTGAGTACTTTATGAATGAGACTTTTTTTTTTACTTATACTTGAGTACCTTGAATTTTGGATACTTTTACTTCTACTTGTGTAACATTTTGTCAATGTAACAATACTTTTACTTAAGTATCAAAGACCAGTACTTTTATAACTGTAGAGTACTAATTTTAATCCATATACAATAACCAATGTACAAGAAAATATCAACACTGACATAACAGTAGAATGATTAATGTACTTGTATAGTACATACTAGCAAATGAAAAATACCATAAATAATTATGCTAACTATGCACTGACTAATATACAGTACTACAACACCAGGTAGTCGTCGACTTACGACCTAGATTGGTTACGGCCGACCGGTCGTAAGTTGATCTGGTCGTAAGTCGGCCTATGTTATAATTACCTTACGTATATTATACTGTAATGTGTAATGATAATATAATCATCTTTAAGTCATATTTTATCAACATTTTCTTTGTTCATTATTGTTACGGTCGTCAGGTTTAAGTAAATCACTGCATACTACAGTACAATTGGTTTATTATTTACACTGGGGCTGGGGCCAAAACTGTCGTACCGCCGGTCGTAAAGTCGAACAGACGTAAGTCGCATAGGTCGTAAGTCGACGACTACCTGTATTTGTAATGTTTCTTGGTGAGTGAAAGGTTATGACATCACTGTGCATAGTGTTACTTCTGATAAAACTCAATACTGTAGTAGTATACAGGTAGTCCTCGACTTAAGATCTACTCGACATATGACCATATGACCGCCTCGGTCGTACCCAAAAATTTTCAAACTCCGTACGTATTTTCTAGGACTGAAACGTATCGATCCCGTACGAGAGCGTCGCGTGGGCTAGGCTGCCTCGTGGTGTACAGAAAGAAAGAATGGATGACCCTAGTACTGTTTGAGGATTGGTTCTTGAGTTGTTTCATTCCACGAGCCAAGGAATATTGTCTGCAACAAGGGGTTGCGTTCAAGATTTTACTAATTTTAGATAATGCTCCTGGACACCCACCACACCTGGATGACCTGCACCCTGATGTTTAAGTAGTCTACATTCCACCTAACACTACCTCTATCATCCAACCCATGGATCAAGGTGCTATTGCTGCTTTTAAAGAGTATTATTTACGTACGACCTTCGCTCAGGCTGTTGCTGCTACTGAAGGTGAGAAAACGCTCAGAGTTTTGGAATGACTACAACATTTTGAAATGTATAAAGAACATAGCTGCAGCATAGGATGAGGTTACAGGTCAGTGCATGAATGGAATATGGAAGAAAGTCCTGAAAAGATATATGAACAGTTTCAAAGGATTTAATGAAGATGAAGAATTTCTGAGATTAGTAACAAGATAGTGGAGTTGTGTAAACAGCTGGAGTTAGAAACTGATAAGGAAGAAGTAGAGCAGTTGGTTGAAAGTGTAGCAGAAGAGCTAAGTAACGAGGATCTTATTGAACTGGATGAACAGAAAATTGCAGAGGAAGAAGAGTCAAAATGTAGAAGAACCTGCGCCCCCAAAAAATTTTCAGTGAAACAAATCGCAGAGGCATTTGCTAAAATTAAGAAGGGGATACAAATGTTTGACAGAATGGATCAAAATGTTGAACGTTTTACAAAAGTTGACAGAATGATCCAAGATGCACTTGCTTGCTACATGGATATTTACAATGAAAAGAAAAGGCAAACTGTGCAGTCTAAATTGGACATATATTTTAAGAAGTCCCCCATTGCTGTCTCCTCACACCCCACCAATGCTGCCTCTTCACTTCCTAAAGATGATCCAATACCTTCAACAAGCAAGTATCCCCTGTAAGTTAACCTGTCTGAAGAAAATGACATTGATGACCCACCCAGCCCAGTCTCTTCCTCTGCTTCATCGAATTAATGTAGTCTCCATGTTTAATTAAAAAATTATTGGGGCCCCGTGTGCATTCAACTGACTACATTAAAGGTAAGTGCAAAGTAACACTGTATTCATTCTTCATTATTGATTACTTTTACTGTATTGTATTTCATTTTAGATTTTATATGTATTATTTTTTGCATTTTTTACTTACAATCAATTCGACTTACGACCTGGATTTGGGTCCCTAACCCCGTCGTAAGCCAGGGACTGACTGTATATGAATAACCTACACTTCTTATAGTTTATAATTATGTTTTATACAAAGTGGAAGACAATGATGACAGCTGTGTGAGGCAACAGAGCTTGACTCACCTCTACCACCATGGGGTGCCATCCTGCAGTGGTGCTACAACACTTCTGCTCTGTGGAGATATTATAGTAAATATTAACAATTCACTACAGGGACGTCACTTTTTATAATTTATTTGGTTAACGTTAGACGATTTTATTCAACTCAGAGAGGAACCCATACACAAGGGGTTAAATTATTAGGATTCAGTGAATTTTAAAGATTAAATATCCATTTCTCAACAACAATAAGTTATTAGTGTATAATTTATTTCTCACATGAATAATAACCTAAATCAGGCAGAGGAATTGCACTTTTCATATTTTTTCTCCCCAGTTTTCTTCATAAAGACACACTATCCCATTCACCCTACAACAACATGTTTGTGCACCATCTAATTTTATGAAAGCAGGAACGTTTCCTAGTCAGTGACGTTTTCATTTCATGCTCAGTTAGAAAGAGCAACTTAAGATTAGTTGTCTATAAACAATAATAAATTCTTTTTTACATTAAGAAAATTCCCCAAACGGGATAACGATTAGCAATTTTTTTAACATTTCCTTGGCAATATAGTACAGTACACACAAACACTTGCCAATATCATTTCCATACATATTAATAGCTACTTCCACGTTACATCAAGTTTGGTTAGGTAGGTTAGTTTAGTGTTGTTTAGGTTAGGGTGCTAAGATTTTAATTCATATTGAAAGGTCACTGGAAAACATTTGTCAACAGTTCAAAGACACACATGGTATCGTCAGGTGAATGGGCACGGAGTGTCATTATTTATGGAAAAGATCGACAAAAACCTGAATAGGAAAAGTACAGCACTATTCCTCCACCCAATTTGCTTAGTCTTGAGGTAAAAAAGTCAAGTTATATGTAGTAGTGCACAGTTCTTTCGGTCTTTTAATATTAGTGCACCGTTCTATCTCCCGGTGTCAGAAGTGGACAGCCAATAAAAACACTTTTTAACACACTTACCATAACTACGACAATGTCCAACATAAAATACACAGTGAAATTGCAGTTCTTAAATTCGTTTTCTATGAAAAATCAGCGGTTATGAAGTCGTACATGATTACCGAATATTTACAATTATCACACAAATACTTGAATCATTCATTACTAAAACCTGGCGTAGGATAACTGCTGAACTACAAGTTACTGTACCTTTAACTACTGCGACACCTTCTGGTCCAGCTGCCTGGCTCTAAAGACTGACGATAGGTCCAGTGTCCTCCTCTGTCAGTCAACACTTGTTAAAGTTTCTTTAAGATTTACTGCTTTCTCAATATTCTTCTTATTACATTACTGTACGTATACTTAAATTAAAATTGAAGTATAGTAAGAATATTATTATATTTCATTTATATTGTGTTATCTTAATGCGAATGTTACAATAAATAAGTCATAAAAGATAATAAGAATTTTGAATTTAACTCAATACAAGGAAGATATTCGTAAAAGAACGTTACGTATTACATCACCTTATGTAAAGAATATTTTGTTGTTTTTGCTTCATTGTTGTGTATATTTTGGGTGATGTGTGAGAACAGCACTACCACTAGAAGGAGTAAATGTTGATGTATTGTGAACTTGTATAGCAGTTTTGCTAAAGTTTCTCCGAGCAGTGGGTTTGCTACTTTACTTTAGGCAGTGGATATTTTGCCGTGACCGGGGGTCCGACTAATTACCCAAATGTTGCCGCAGTGAAGTCAAATAATGGTCCTACATGAATAAATCGGGTTACTAATCACTTCTTGACTAGTATTTGGTGTCACAAAGTAAAAAAAAAAATTGGAAAACGTAATTTAATTATGAGTTAATAGATCGCGTGCATGTACCGAGGGAGTGAGTAATTACCCAAATGTAGCCAAATGTAGTCGCAATGAAGTCAAATAATGGTCGTACAAGCGTAAATCGGATTGTGAATCACTTCTCGACTGGTATTTGGTGTCACGAAGTCATAAAAAATTGGTAAACTTAATTTAATCTGAGTTAATGGATCGAGTGCATGTACCTAACCTAACCTAACCTCGACTAGTATTTGGTGTCATGAAGTCACAAAAAATTGGTAAACTTAATTTAATCTGAGTTAATAGATCAAGTGCACGTACCTAACCTAGCCTAACCTAACCTAACCTAACTTAATCTAATCTAATCTAATCTAATCTAACCTAACACAACACAACTCAGTCTCATTTTGAAACTTTCCAGAGTTCCAGCACTTACTACATAGTTGCTAAGCTTGTTCCACTTGTCCACCACCCTATTTGTGAACCAGTTCCTTCCTATCTCCCTCCTAAACCTAAACTTATCCAACTTAAATCCGTTGCTTTGAGTCCTATCTTGCTCGGATATTATAAGAACTTTATCTATATCCCCTTTATTCATTCCTTTCACCCACTTAAATACTTCTATCATATCTCCCCGCACTCTTCGTCTTTCTAGGGAATGCAAGTTTAGTTTCTTTAACCTATCCTGATATGGAAGGTTTCTAAGTCCCGGAATCATTTTCGTCATTCTTCGCTGCACCGACTCTAGTGAATTGATATCCATTCTATAATAAGGGCACCACAACTGAACCGCATAATCGAGGTGCGGCCTGACTAGCGCAAGATATAGTTGCAATAAGACCTCTGCACTCTTATTACTTACACTTCCAGATATAAAACCCAATATACTCTGTTTGCTTTATTTCAAACATTAACGCACTGTTTTCTAGGCCGTAGGTCTGGGCTTACAAGTACCCCTAGGTCTCTTTCACAAGTCGACCTCTCTAGGTTGATGTTGTTAAGGCTGTATACATTGACAGTATTTGTTCTTCCAATATTAAGTGTGCTGCACTTGCTGGTGTTGAATTTCATTTGCCATTTTTCAGACCACCCCTGCAGTTTATTTAGATCCTCCTGTAATGCATTTGCATCCTGCCCTGAATTAATTTGCCGCCCTATTTTGGTGTCATCCGCAAACTTGCTTATGTCACTGCAGATCCCAGTATCTAGATCGTTTATGTAGATTATGAACAAGAGTGGGCCGTGTACTGACCCCTGGGGAACCCCACTGGTTACACATCCCCACTCAGATTTAACACCATCTATGCCGTCAAGGTTCTCCTTGGCACAGCATTCCTTCATTGCAGGGACGGCGTACATGTTTAACCACTGGCTGAATATGGTGCCGGTTATCCATGCCTTCTTGTTTGCCTTGTAAATGACAGGAAGGTGATCCTTAGAGTAACCTTTCAGTGCCCGTGGGTTAGCAGTGCGAGAAATCAGCATAGTCGCCAGCAGCGTTCGCACCAAGCAGCAGGTCAAGCGGTCTTTTGTCGCTTTAAAACCTGGCGCTCTTTTCTCCTCCTTGGAGATATAGGTCCTCTCAGGCATCCTCTTCCAAAAGAGACCAGTCTCACCCACATTGAAGACTTGCTTCGATGAGTAGCCTCCTTCCTGGATAATCCCCAATGTGCTGTACAAAGTCTTGCCAATATTTCTCCCTTGCCTGGCCACATATTTTGGCTATATCCATGACGATTTCCCTATCTTCTTTTCTTTTACCATTCTTTGTCCACTCTTTATGTGCATCCCTTCAACATTTTGTCATTAGTATAGCAGTGTTTCCTAGCCCATGTCTCTTATCATTTATCTCTGTTGACTTAGTTAAATATCTTTCAATTTCCCCAACTAAATCACTATAAAAGCTATCCATACAGACTGGTGTATAATTTCTGTACCATTTCCCTATATTTTCCTATATTTTGGGTAAACACTTCTGTGTCATCCTTGTTTAGTTTAAACCTCTTCCTCCTATATCTCACCTGTCTCTTCCCTAATGGTAACTGAACATACACAACAAAATGATCACTGATTAGCTCCCTTATTAAATCACATGCTCCCTGGACTTCCTGACTGCTTATCATGCAAACATAATCTAACTTCCCTTAATATGAGTCACTTCCTTATTTCCTAACAAATATGCATCTGAGTGATGTTGCAAAAGTTTATACTGTTACTATTAACTTTCCCCATTGTTCCCAGTCTTGTATGTCGAGCGTTAAAATCTCCTACAGCTAAAGTTGAGTCCAAAAACATGCAATCTGGTAAGTTGAGGTCGAAACAGCCTCCAGAAATACATAAATTTGCTAAGTACAATTCTTCTTCCTTCAAATATATCTTTATAGACACTTTCTATTCCTTGTACTCTACTTAGGTTTCCAACTATATCTGCTGGTATGGAATTTTTACTGTATGATGAAACCTCTCTTATACCTTCACCTGAATAGAGATGAAATCCCTTATATCCAGACAGTTTAAGCAGGTCGCCTTTCCTTTTCCCTGTCTCCTGAAGGGTAATTACAGTATGTCAATATTATTTTTAAGGGCAAAGTAATGTACAGTCGCTAAAACAACTATGTGTGCATACTTTGTGGGAAACAATATCAGACCATGGATGATAAATTTTGGTATATGGGGGCTGTCACTGGTCACACATAAAATTTTGGAGCCTATCGACCCCCACCTGCACAGATAGTTGTTTTAGCTACTGTACATCTGTAACTCTATTTTGTAGACCATTAACATTTCAGGACATTATCTTAAGCCTAGCTAGACCCATTATTAATGTTTACACACTTTACATCCTTTCCAATCAAACTCAGTTTTTGAAGTGCATGCATTTGTACCCATTACATTTACAGAAACCTTATTAAATAGCCACTCTTATGAAACAACAACTCTTAGGTAATATAATATCACCGTATAACATAAGACTTAATGCTAATTAAGGGAAAAATGTATTAAATTTGACTAAAATAGCTAAAATTCCTTATGCTCCAACACAATAAAGTTCATTTTAACATGTTATTGATAAGATGGTTACGACTATGCAGTATGTCCATTGAGGGCATGCGCCTTATCCTTCTGCATGCATTGAGGGATGCTGAGTCTCCTCGACCTTCCAGAATGAAAACTGTGAAGACTCTAAAATTAAATCTGCATCATTGAAGATCCTATTTAAAAATATATTTGGCTTTCCACTAGGCATGCCTTACATTCATTAAGAATACGCCACCGACACATACCAAATTAGGAGCTTTACCACCTCATGCAATGAAAACAACAGATTTGGAAAATAAAATGGATATGCCATTTGATGCATTTAACTCCTCTCCAATAAATTACTTCAAAAAGAACAGGTGTGCAATTAGTGTAAATAACAACCATACAGATGATTTAAATGCTTTTCAGTCTTGGATAAGTTTATGGAGGGTAGTTGGATCTAAATGTTCAATTCCTTGTGTTGCTGGATGGCTAGTAAATATTAATACCTTCTGTAGTTTAAAATTGCTTTGGCAAGATGTTCACATTGATTATGAATTTAAATAATTACTTACAAATAGACTGAACCAAGATTGTCTTGAAAACTTATTTAGTGTAATCAGAAATTCTGGTGGAAACAATGATACCCCAACAATACCAAAGTTTTCTAATCTGATAAAATCTGCCATCAGTAACCAATTGATGAAAAAGTAAATGAACAGTAATTGTATTGATGATGCCACACCAATTCTAGAATTATTAAAAAGTAGTGAAGCTGAGGAATTGGATATTGAAACTAATGCAAATATTCAGATGACCAAGGAAAAAGAAAATAGAACAGATAATTTTTTTTAGATAGTTTATTGTCAGTAGAAGAAAATAATGATGCATTAAGTGATTTCTTTGCTTCATATAATCCTTATGAGTATGATAATCTTAGAAACCCTCTTCCAGATGTGAAAGCCCTCGGTAATTTTTTCTTCTTATAATCCCTTTGAAAATTAAGATTGTATTAATGATTTTAATGACAGTAACTGTAATACTATAACACTAATACAGTAATGTTAATCAAACTGAAAACAGCATTTCATAAAAAAATAGAAGAAAATGCTATAACATATATTGTTGGATATGTTTCTCACAAGATATTAAAGAATCGTGATTGTGAGAACTGCAGATCACGAATCCTTGATGACCATGCTCAAGACACAACATATAGTAATTACTACCTGCACAAAAAAGATGGAGAAAATGTGTCTTACAGTGATCCCTCGGTTAACGAACTATACGGCTAGCGAATTACCTTGCATAAGATTCTTCACTTCGGTTAACGAAAAAATTCGGTTAACGAATTCTTTACAAATTTTTCCCGACATGTTTTCGCCTGCTCACCAGCTGTAGTATAAGTCCGCCAATACAGTAATCAGTTTTAGGGCTTAAATTCGTTACCATTTGAGTAAACATCAAGAAGGTTGTACTATTCAATAATTTTCCAAGTCTTATATTAAAGTTTTTAGTCATTTTAACAATTATTTAACATAATTGAAGTACAGGGAACTAGTTTTTAGCGCCCCAAACAGCCACTCAACACACCCAAAATGGCATCAGTGTGTGTCCCTGCTCAGTGGAGGAAGCTTCTTGCTGGAGACTCTCTTGAACAAAAACTATTTTTACAGAACAATTTTTGGTCATTCTGAAGTTTAATTTACATATTGACAATATATAATGCAGTGCAGTGTTGATTTAAAGAAAATAATCTTGAATTACACCAAAAGAACTCAAATTTTATGGGTGAAATGGCGGCATGGGGTGACTTCTCTTCCACCCCAATGCCTTCTCTTCTCCCTTCTCCTCCACCCCCATTCTAATTCCCATCATCATCATCAACCAGGAGCCTTCTACATGCACACCTCAAAGTAAGTGTATTTACTGCATTTATTTTTAGTTTGTATGTAATTTTTGGTGAGCTGGAACCAATTACCCAAAATCCCATTAAAACAATGGTTTTGGTTAACGAACGACCTTCTGGAATGAATTGTGTTTGTTAACCGAGGGACCACTGTGTTTACATTATGTAAGCCAACCTGCCATTGACATATTTAAACAATATGAAAACATCTTTCAAATGTATGTAAATTACCGTATTGTATTTTTCAAGATAAGATTCAAGAGAAAGTGATACAGAAACTGAAGGATATTGAAATATTATATATAGATATATGTAAGGAAGTGAAAGAAAAGCTTATGAAGTTATATACAAATTATCTTATGGTGATTTTATAAGCATGTTTCACTACTGTATCACCAGTAGAACCATGTTGGAAACACCGCTTCTTTTACGATCAGCAAAGTTAAGCAATGTTGGGTCTGGTTAGGACTTGGATGGGTTACCACCTGGCCCTAAGAATGCCAGATGCTGCTGGCATAAGGACTACTTGAAACAAGCATGTCATGACTTTGTCAGCTGTTCTTAGTCAAATTGACTGAACATCAGTTATTAATATTGTATCACTAGTAATAGTGAGTTTGTTTATTGACACAAAAATTACAGTAGTTGTGTACTATTTATCTTTTGTAAAATACCTGTAGGTTTTTCTTGTTTGTGAACTGATTTTGTTTTGGGGTTATTTTTGTCATTGGGGAACCAGACCCTATTTTTCCCATTTGTTCTGTTATCCGAGATACAAAAATTCACTTAACAAATAATTTTAACCTAACCCATTCATATATCAAGGGAGACCTGTATACAGTAAACCCTTGCTATTCACGAGTTTGCGATTCGAGATTTCAACTATTCGCGGTAAGCAAAAGGTGGCTAGCTTACGAGCCTCTCCCACATTGCAACGAGCCCGCAGTCTCTCCCTTTGTTTGTGCTCAACCATTGCCTGCGACGCAGCATCTCTTGTGTTGTACTCAAAACTTTAGTGTTTCTGTGTGAAATGGCCCCTAAAAGACTGCCTAGTGTCAGTGCTAGTGGAGTGAAATGTTTAGAGACCTCAAAGCCAAGAGGAAACAACTACCAATCACAATGTTTTTCAAGAAAGAACCAGCCGCTTGCCCAGCTGATTCGTCTCTCTCACCTACTCGGTCAGCTGCTGCCACCCCTCCACCATGTGCCACCCGCCTCCCCACCACGTGCCTCTCCACCAATCACCACTGCATTACCCTCTTCCAACAGTTATCCTGATGATCTCCTGTAACCAGATTTCATCCTACTGTACGGTACACTTCATCAAGCTCCAAACTTCCACATATGAAGGAGAGTTGTATTGGTGACTTAAGTTTCCCATACACAGTATATGTATATGCTGTAGTGCACTAAGGTAGCATAAGTTGCTATTCTCAGTTATGCCAATTCGCACCATTCCTTGGAACCTAACCCCTGTGAATAGCAAGGGTTTACTGCTCGAGCTTGGCAGTACAGTTCTTGGTGGAATATTCTTGTTAAAATTATTCAGTTTTCATTGAATTGTTCTTGTCATTTTATGAAATTGCTGAATGTTATGATTTTGCATTAGATATATATTTTATGTGTTGGAACAAATGTCTTAATGAGAAACACTAAAGAGTTCAAACCACTGTTACATCTGCAGTCATTCTAGACATGCACCCAAATGTTTACAGTTATTACTTGGCTTGGTGTGGAAGACACGGACATGTCTCATAAAACCATTGCAAAAGTACAGCACCAAAACCTTATTTAATATCTTGTTCACTGGTGAGAAATAGTACTTATTAAAGTCAGAACTGTACATGACTGCACAGAAAGAAGTTATGTCTTTATCGAGCTGTAAAATATACAAGATCAACATTGAGCTGAATTGTTTGTTTGTGTGGAATTAAAAAAATATGGATATCAGTTACATGGTGTGTATTTATTTCCAAATTAATTCATCCAAGGTTTAACAAAAAAATGTCTAATGTAAGATTAGCCTCATTACTGGTGGTTTTATAAGTAATACTTAAATAAAAACACTTCCTGTCAGAAGTCAATACTGTACCAGTATTATGCTTTAAATGATAATCTTTTAAATATTAAAATTGATTTTTAATTTCAACATATCACTTAAAACAGAATACAATACAATACAGTACTGTACTATATATCGTAGTGGAGGAAACATGACTCATAACTAAGAGATGGAGCTTTATTCCTGACATTTCATCACAAGACTTTTAGAAGGAATGATTACACAACACAGATTACTGCTATTTATACAAAGAATTAGGATTGCCATGGTGGGCGGAGCTATGGTACGTCATTTGGCGTCATTGTCTCTTCTCCATCAATCAAGTGCCGCCATCTGAGCCACGGTGTGCGACCAAGGCCACCCAACCTGTTTTGGCATTGATGCTAGGAGGTGGCATGTGTAAGCTGCTTCAAAGGCTTTCCTGGTCTTTTTTTTTTTTTTGTGCCCTTGTGTAAGACATGGGTGCCTTCCCATCTAGACAAATGTCCAGCGGCATCTATTTGACTGACAAAGGCACTGGTTGTCCTGTGGTGTCTGACGTCCACTCGGTGTTCTCATACTCTCGTCTGTAGATCTTTGTTTGAATTATCGCAGAAGCCGCAGGGTTTACAAAATGCTGTCGATGTTTGTCTGGTCTTTCTCTCTATTTCCGACTGTCTCAAATTTTGGTTCCCGATGTACTGTAATTGTTATCTTGAAAGTGGAATGCTGTAGGTAGTCTGTAATGAGTAGCAAAGGAAGAGTTTGGTATGATGCAACACAAAGTAGATACATAGTACAGGTTGTACCTCTCTAGTCCGGCAACCTCGGGACCTGACCGGTGCCGGACCATGGAAATTCACCCTTTTCCTGGATAGATAGTGACTTGTGCTTATGCCTGGAAGCACTAGCACCACTTTCTCTGCGTCATGGTCTCTTTGAAGACATATTGAAGGGTTAAATGTCGTATAGTAGCTTCTCAAATTTCGCGAGTTATTAATTCTTAACGTATTTTATTGGAACACACAAAAAAATAAATAAATAAAAATTTTGACGGCGGAAACTTGAATGGGTTTGAACGGCCCGCCAACGTGCAGACGACGTGCATAATCGTGTAAACAGCGTCATTTCTCATATGTACAAAAGATTCATTATTGTTTATTACTGAATGCCTTTTTTATTGAATTAATGTTTATATGTGCAAAATGAGCAATACAATTCATTAATAATACGTAGAAAATTAAAACACATGAGGAAATGACACAGCATTGTTTTCGTTGATTACAAAACCAGTGACTGACTGGTTCTACATATAAAACTGAAGAAAATAAGACCTTGGTTGTAGCTGTAGTAAAATTAATATGGTTGTTTTAAGTAATGTTATTTAATGTTCATAAATGGAACAATAGAAGTAGCTAACGATAATGGTAAAGAAAAAAGAGAGATCACGTATGTAAGTGCGCATGCGCACACGTGAAAACATATCGTCATTACTTTACATAAGAATATGAAAGCAACACTTATTTACTGTTCATATATATTTTAATTAATGTTTCTGAATTTGTTTTATTGAATTAATGTACGTGTGTGCAAAATTAACAATACAATTTATTAATAATACGTGGAATATTAGAGGAGACGAGACCGCTGCCGGCATTGTTTATGTTAAAGCTTACGAAACCGGTGACTGATTGGTTCTACATATAAAACTGAAGAAAATAAGACCCTGAGTTTAGCTGTAGTAAAATTAATGTAAAATTGAATATGGTTGCTTGAAGTACCTGTAATGTTATTTAATGTTAATAAATGGAACAATATAAGTAGCTAACCATTAATGGTAAAAAAAAAAGTGAGACTGCTCGTATGTAAGTGCGCACATGTGAAAACATATCTTCATTACTCTACATAAGAATATGAAAGCAACACTTATTTACTGCTCATATATATTGAAGGGTTAAATGTTGTACTCTGTATAGACAAGCAGAGAGAGAGAGAGAGAGCAGCTGAACTGCCGGATGTAAACAAACCTTAATTTCCCGCGGCTTTTTTTTTTTTAAGGGGATTAGCCCACCCGGGCATAGGTCACTGACCCACATTAGGACCTGAGGGGCAAAAATTTAATACTCCTGTAATAATAATAATATTTCAGATAAGTAAAAAAAAAAAAAAAAAAAAAAAAAAAAGAACTGCCTATCTACCTATTGGACAAACTAAAATCGTTCCGGACCACGGGAGTTTCCAGACCACAGAATGCCGGACTAGAGAGGTACAACCTGTAATACCAAACTCACCCATTGCTACTCTCATTACAGACTATCTACAGCATTCTGCCCTCAAGATAGCCATAGCCCACCAACGCAATCCTGATTCTTTGTATTAATACCGGTAACCCGTATTGTGTGTGTTCATTTCTTTGAAAATGCTCCATCTCTTTGTCATGTTTCCTTTACAACCATCTGCCCACTATGAACAATGTTCAGCACTGTATATATTAAAAAATACATCAGTTTTTGGTCTGAATTGACAGTTTTTCAGTTGTTGGTGACATATATAGGCTAATAAATGGCATTTTTCAATCTGAACTGACAGTTGTACAGCATGAACTGACAAGTATAGCAACAAATGACAGAGGAGGCATATAGTACTTTGAGTTTGAGCATTCACATGGACACTCAAGTATATGCCTCCTATGTCATTTGTTGCTATATTTGTCAGTTCATGTTGTACAACTGTCAATTCAGATTGCAAAATGCCATTTATTGGCTTTTGTATGTCACCAACAACAGAAAAACTCGATTCGGGCCGAAAAGTGGCGTACTGTACTACATATATTTTAAAATTAATTGGGATTTTATACTATACTGTCTAATGATCTTTTACTTCAAGTACAGAATGTAGTATTAATACACTATATAAGGTGACCTTAACAGTGGATATAAAAGCTACTATAGGAAAGCTCCTAAATTTCTCTAAACCAAAAATATAAAGGGCAAATATTTATCAATTCAAAACTGATCAAATTTAATTTGACAAGACAATGAATTTCTTAGAAAGTAAAATATAAAAACCTTAAATAACAGCATTGTATATAGACACAACTGCTGCAGCAACAGGACAAGCAGCCAGCACCTTACAAAATAATATGGAATAAAGTATGATTCACATAATTAGGCCTGCTTCACACGAGCATCTTTGTCACGCAAGGTAGAAGGCATGTGTTGACACAGGTGTGTTTTGCACCTTCAGTTGGCCTGCATTTGACAAAAATAATCACAGGCACTTCCAGCCCCATACCAGAGATCCACTACATATGACATGCAGGAAAAACATGCTTGTCTGAAGTACTGTACTCCAGTGCCACATGAAGAATTCTAGAATGCTTGGTGTCTTTTTTTTCACTACGCCCTTTGGAAGTACAGGCGTGGGGTGAACGTCTCCCGGGCGTGAGTTTTCCCACTCAGACTATGTGTGAACAGCCCCACTGAACTTCATTAATTTCTAAACTGAGTGGGAAAAACACACTCATGTGAAGCAGGTGTTAATATTTGGATCTTTGATGTCTGAGCAGCTGTCACGTGTAGAGTAGGAACAAAGGAACCCTAATGGTGGTCCATCTTGTTCAACATAACATCTAATGGAAGAAATTAATTTACATAAAGTATAGAGTAGTGAACACTCAATCATCAATTCAGATATGTTTCTTCTTGACGTATGCATCATGTGCTACACTTTCTTCACAACCACACCATCACAATGAACATGTTTCTCATAGCTTGCTTATAAAATTTTTATTATTGGTTAATGTGTTGATGTTTCTTTTACCTGATTTATATCTTCAAAACCTTATGGTATATTGCATCTATATAATTTAAAGTAAGTGCTCAATTAGGTTTTCTTGTATAGTCTACCATCAAAGAGTACAGTACAATTAGGTCTTCTTGTACAGTATAGTACTTATCCAGAAACCTGCACATTCTCTATATGGCAACAGAGTTCTTAACCCTTCTGCTGCAACTCACAGTAGTATGTGGAATTTTCATGAGAAATTAAAGTTCTTAAAAAAATAAATTACAAAAATAAAGATATGTATACGAACTAATGGGAAATGAAACTATAAATCATTTATCTACCTTGGTTTAAATATGGTGAAGGTCATCTTGGTGGGGGCTCAGGCAGACTATATGCTGAGGTGGCAGTGGGTGTGTAAACATGAGGCAGGGCAGTAGGTGCAGTCACTGAAGATTTAGTTGTCTGTTGTGGGTACTAAATTTCATTCGCACTCCTTTAGCTCATGAAGTGGATGGTTTTGTACCACCAGGAGATGAGGACAACATATTTCTCCATGACAACTGTGTGTACTGAGGCATGTGAGTGAAGGCTAGTTATACAGGGTGGAGAAGAGGGGCTCAAAGACATGTGGGACAGTTTATAAATGTGCCACTTAGCAAGTTAAATGATTTAATTCAGCTCATGGCAACCCCAAACACAATGAGTTAACAGGTGACCATTCTACACTGGCTCATCACACTACAAAAGTTTAAAGTTAATTTTACTGAATGACAAGAATGAAACCCTTTGTACTGTAAAAGTCATAATTCATCAAAAACAGAAATTTACACTAATGCAACAGAAATTTACATTACTGTGTGTGTTAAAATTAAAAATGCAAAAAAAATTCCATCTTGAAAATTAAACTACTTCCACAAACTTACATACAGTAAACACATCCATGTTAATGACTTTCTTCATTACCCTGGCTGTTTTGCCAACACTAAAATTTTCAACAAACACATAAAAGAGAATGTAAAAAAGAAGACAGTAAAGAACTACCACATATCTGATGTGATTTGGTGGGCTGTACAAATAGTTACTTAAGTGAAAGAATACAAAACAGGTACTGCACAGTCATCCTCAATTATGCTGGGGTTGCATTCCTACAGAAAGCTGTCAAACAAATACAGGTTCTCTAATAATAGGGGGTTATGTTCCCAGCCAAAGTTTCCCTTTTGACAAAATTTCTACTTCATTAATTTTTCATACAAACACTAAGGGTAACTTTATATGTAAATACTATGCAACCAAATACAGTGACCCCTCGGTTAACGAACTCAATCCGTTCCAGAAGGTTGTTCGTTAACCGAAACCATTGTTTCAATGGGTTTTTGGGTAATTGGTTCCAGCTCACCGAAAATTTCCTAAATTCAACAAAAATGGTAGAAAAGTTCACTTACTTTGAGGTGTGTATGTAGAAGGCTCCTGGATGATGATGATGGGAATTAGAGTGGGGGTGGAGGAGAAGGAAGAAGAGAAGGCATTGGGGTGGAAGAGAAGTCACCCCATGGCACCATTTCACCCATAAAATTTTAGTTCTCTTGGTGTATTTCAAGATTATCTTCTTTAAATCAACACTGCACTGCATTATATATTGTCAATATGTAAAATATATTTCAAAATGACCAATACTTTGCTTGGAAACACAGAAAAAATGCATTTAGTTGAAGAGAGTCTCAAGCAAGTTATAATCCCAAAACATTATCAGACCTAACACTGAAGTTCTCAATGATTTTTCTTCTTCCCCTTTCTTGTATTTAATAAAACAAAATTATAATATTTCAGCCAAGCATACATCACTCCCAGACCACAGTACACAGATATGAGCATCAGGGGTAAGAATGGCATCTTTTCTTCCAGACCAAACATACTGTGACCTAACTGCTCATAAAGGAATACTGGTATGAGGCCAATTAAATACACAGTTTCTGCCAAACTACAGAGAGGAATCCGTGGAATGAGAGGACTTATTCTACCTTCCATCCAGTGGTTGTACAGGACAGTAGTGGTATATACAGCATGTAACAAGAAGGCAGAAACCTGAAAAATGAAAGATAACGATATACAGTACTGTGCAATATATCATATAGTAGTACATTAAAATAAGTATTATGTAATTCAGAATACAAAATTTGGGAAAATTCACAATGATGATGGCACAAAAATATACATACAGTTGTACCCCGCTTTACGCGGTTTCACTACGTGATTTCTCATATGCGTGGTGCCTCGACAGAACCGAACTTTCACTTTACGCGGTCCATATACGCATGAAGTATAATTTTTTTTTTTTTTTATTTAACTCATAAAATTCATACAAATTACCAGGCCAGAATATAATTTACATTGCTGGAATTATTACAATTTGATGATCATTTTGAATATAAACATCATAGATTTTGCATTAGACATACAAATTTTAGATGTAATGTTTACTCTGAGTAAATATGTTATCTTTTGTGCAAAATATATGACATTTATATTCAAAATATTCCTGGTCTAACAAGGAATCCAGCAATGTCAATTATATTATCCTAACTTTAGTCTGAGGTATTATTTATTACTAAAAAGGTAAATATTCTGGTTTTCCCACACATTTATCTGGTAGGGAGGGACCGACTGACCATCTGGCACAGTGTGAAGAATTTTTTTTTTTTTTATTAACTGAAGATATTTGTTTTAGCTCATAAAATTCATACAAATTACTGGACCAGAATATAATTTACATTGCTGGAATTCTTACAATATGATGATCATTTTGAATATAAACATCATGGATTTTGCATAAGACATACAAATTTTAGATCTAATGTAATAATTTGGTTTACACAAAGCAAATATTTTATCTTTTGTGCAAAATATATGAAGTTTACATTCAAAATATTCCCTGACCTGCAAGGAATCCAGAAATGTCAATTATATTATCCTAACTTTAGTCTGAGGTATTATTTATTACTAAACGTTAAAATCTAGTGTTTCACCCAATCATTTCTCAGAGAGATAGGGGCCAGTGAGCTGGGAAGAGGTGGGGGGGGGGGGGGGGGGGATTTGAGTCTATTATTTGAATGGACATTAACCTGGCGACTGTATTTCTCTTGAATATTAATTGTGTGAGCATACCATCATAAAATTTAGATGTTATTTTTACTACAACATAGGTATTGTGTCGGAAAAAGTGGAGTTTGGGGGTCGGGCCAGTCTCTATTGGAATTAATCCCATATGTTCTGTTGTTCCATTTACGCGGATTTCACTTAACGCGGTACCCTGTGGGTTCAATTGACCGCGTAAATCGGGGTACTAATGTATTCTATTATTTCCAAAGCCTTCTTAGTAAACAATTACTTCATTCAAGGTAACATATATCTACATGGGGAAAACACTCTGTACACGTAGAAAAATACACCATGCTGGTACTGAACTAGAAATTATTAAGCAGTATGCATGATATCATGGGTAACATGGAACTACTGCACAGATGAGTTCAGTAGCAAGGCTCCCTGGTTTATATGGGGTTGTAGGCCCTTATTTAAGTGTTAACAGCAAACATTACTTTAAAATAGCACTGTATTGGCTCATAATCACTTTGATACATATAATAAACACCTAGTATTGTTAGCTAAATAAGATGTGGCCTAGTCGTGAAAACTCATACAAGTGACGCATCCCTACAGAGTGAAGAAGTGTAGAAGAAGCCACCATCTCGACAACTACACCCATACTTACAAGTCGTGTAACCTCAAGTGTAAGGAAGAGCAAAGCAAGGCTGGACAGATAACCAACAGCACTGTCTTAACATTACCCATTAATCAACAAACTGTATATCTCTCCTGGGTGGACAGCAGTAAACCTATTATGTCACTCTGTTTGAAAACATACAAACTTAAAAAAAGTAAGTTTAAATATTATGCACACATATTACTGGATCACAAAGATATTACTAACCTTAATAGGTGTCTCATGGGAGGTGTAGAACAGAGGAAAGAGAGAAAAGTGGCCAACTATGCTCATGATAACAAACACCTGAGCCTCAACCTTACGCTGCATACACAACAACCTGTGAAATAACAGATAGTTTCTTATGACGCCCACACGATTTTTTTCACAACTGCTGGTTCTCTCTTCCTATAGTAAGGGCTGGATGCTTCCTACATGTCAATACACCATAATTTTTGGTGTGTCCTTCGCTTCCTCCTTTTATCTCCGCAGTTAAAAATATATGGCTTATATTATATGCTTTCAAGAGTTTTCCTACTTATTTGCAGGACACAAACACACGCATACACACACACATTCTCCCTTCATTCAATGTGAGTCATACAATCTTAATAACAGATTACTATACAATAACATAGATAATCATCATGAGATATATTACACATTAATACTTTTATCAAATACTGTAGTACAGTTCATATCATCCAAGACTTTAAAGTTGTTGACGTTTCACCAGCATGCACTGTACTTAAAAAATAAGTCTGTACCCTACAGTGCTTCTTAGGTACAGTTTAACCACTATTTATTTCTATATCTCTGATGGTTGGCAACTCTCCTGCTTTGCGACGGTGATACATGATAAGTTTCATTCAAACATTTCTGCCGCTGACCATCACCATACTTCCTGTCAAAAGACTTTTATAGGTAATCTGAAAAAAATTTAGAATTCCATTTGCTGGTTTGACTATGAATTAGACAATTCTTGCTTGTATATAAGAAAAATTAATGTGATTTAGCAAGTAAATTCAAGAGGAGATGTCTATGAAATAAATATTTCTCCAGTATGATCAAGGTTACTTACCCAAGTGGCAAAATTACAAGAAAAATGGCCTTCTCATGAACATGCCAGCCAAACATATATGAACCAAATCCACACAGCACCAGGGCACGCACAAACTGCCAAGGGTTGTGTGGGGTCCTCCACAGATTTACCAAGCATGGCTGAAAGTTGAAATATAATTCATAAATTTTAAAATAGGTGTTAAAAATCCTAAAATGTAGGAAATTTTTTGTAGATAAAATAATTCTTCCTTAGATTGAAAGTAGCTACTGTATAACACAATAAGACCTTTGGTGAATTTGATAATCATTATTATTCATCACTACCTATTGTACTGGTATTGTTTAGTTTTGTTTCTTCAATATGGCTAATGGGAGTACAGGGGTAGTATTTATAAGTATACCTTACCACAATTGAAATCAATGTAGCTATAAGGGTGATTTGTGGTGATATGGATGGGAGAACAGCATGATCAAACTCCTGAACAAGTCCCCCTGTCATGGCAGCTCTCCCAGATGTTGTCAGCCATCCCATTCTGCCACCTGTGGTAACATTCAAAATGCTGTCATAGTATTTTTCTTTTTATTAATCTTGATTAGCCTTGAAGAATAAATTTTATAATATAATTTTCATAAGGTAAATAAACATGTGTCTGGTGTGATAATTAATCAACTGCCATTGTTGGTAACAGGACTGGAAGATGTTAACTAATAAATCTCTCGGGGTTTGTACCATCTTACCTCTCAATGATACTGTTCATTCATTGTCTATTATTTCCTCCAATATTTATTCACGCAGTTATTTCCAAGATAAACTAATATATACACATCCAATGGTTGTCCAGCCATCATATTCAAGGATAGCCAACCTTAATGCCACTTAAGCATGAATTTGTTTAAGGTGCAACTTTATTTACACGTTGTGGCAGGCCAGGAAAAATAGAACGTATATTATTGGATTACATCTTCATGAAGCATATTAATAAATGCCCTACATACCTTGCTTTCCATAGATAAAAAAAATCCGTCACAGACACAACCAAACTTACCAACAAACTCTAAGACTTTATCAGCAAAGTTATATAGCGCCCAGAAGTTTGGTGCCCAGTAGGCATGACTCAGACCACGTTTGAATGGGAACAGCCGGAACAACACCTGCAAGAAAACAACCCCTGTGAGATGATGATGTTCTGTACATTATTAACACAAAAGACTTAACTAAAAGCTATTTACCCCAAGACATTTTTGTTTAGTTAGGTTAGGTTATCATCTCTTCACACCACATAAACTTTCCCTCCTGATAAACAGTTTCCTTCCTCTATAAGTCTCTACACATTCCATTTTAAATTAAACTCTTAGACAATCACACAATTTTCATCCTTGGATAAACAAACAATATTAATTCTTGGAAAAACAAACAATAATTATTCTTGGACAAAGATACAATATTTATTCTTGGACAAAGAAACAATATTTACCAGTGTTCTTGAGAAACAAAATATATTTATTCTGTCACACCTTCACACAGACATTCCTCAAACTGCACTTTCTATACCCATTCTCTAGGTGTTAAGAGAATTCAGTACTTTATACTTTAATCAACAGTTCCCTTCATTATTACTCCTATGTTTAAACTACCATCCACCAATTCACCAAATACAAATTAAACTTTTCAGTAGTGAACAGAATTGTTGAATAAAATACTTTTTTTTTTATCCTCTTCACCACTGATTGGCTCGTTAGCCGCTTGAGCAATTGGTCACGTCTCTGTTACACAATGTTGGCAATACTGGGCATGCACCGGCTCCTAAATGTATCTGAACCTGCTCCAGTGTTGGTCAAGTCTTGTCTTGAAAGAGCTCACACTCAGTGCCGTCACAACACTCTCTGGCAGATTGTTCCAAGAGTTCACAACTCTCACTCCGAAAAAGATTGTCCTCCCAGTTTTCTGGACCTGCGGCTTCTTTAACCTTGAGCAGTGACCCCTTGTGGGGCGAGCGTCCGCCAGCTCCAGGTAAGGTCACTCGACTGAGTAGCGCCCCTTGAGATGCTTATACACCTCAATTAGGTCGCCCCTTGCCCGTCTGTATTATAAGCTAGGCAAGTTCAGGGGCTCCAATCTCTCAGGGTAGTTGAGGTGCTGAAGTGCAGGCACCAGTCTGGTGGCTCTCCTTCGAAAATTTTCAATCAATTGACAGTCCCTAGCATATCTCGAGGACCAGACAGTGACACAACTCCAGATGGGGAAGTACTTCACTCTTGAAGATCGTTACGAGGGACGGACCGTCTTAGATATCTGAACGACCTTCTTATAAGACCTAATAATTTATTTGCCTGATTTACCTTCCTCTCGCAATGGCCCAAGAACTTCAGCTCATTGTCAACATAGACACCTAGGTCCTTCTCACATTTGGTCTCAAATACTAGTGCAGTTTCTTTGTCCCGTTGGGACATATGATGCGCCTCCTTCCCATTGGTATGTTCCAGATACAGCCAATTACACTTCGTGACATTGAATCTCAGCAGCCATTTCTTCAACCATTCTTAGAGCTCACAGAGATCCTTCTGCATCTTTTCACAATCTGCTTGGTTCTTGATTTCCCGAAATAACTTGGCGTCATCTGCAAACATTTGTATGGAGGAGTGTACAGCATCAGGCATGTCATTTATGAAACAAACAAACAACAGCGGGCTCAATACACTGCCCTGTGGTACCCCGCTTGTGACAGGTACAGATGATGATTTCGTGCCATTAATCACCACACACACCGGTTGCGGTCATATAGAAAGTCTTCTGTCCACTCTCGGACATTTCCCCGAATTCCATACCCTTCTAGTTTGATTTTCAGCCTTTCATGGGGTACTGTCGAAAGCCTTGCAAAATCTAGGTATATATTGTCGATATTACCATCCCGATCCAGAATATGGGTTAAAATATCCAATATACCTTGAGCAATTGTGTTAAGCAGCAGCGCCCCGGCATTAAACCGCGTTGGCAATCCTTTACATTACAAGGTTGTTTCATAGTAGATGTTCCATTGTGCCATCTCTGATAACGCTCTCAAGTACTTTACATACTAGGCTGGTCAGGCTCACCGGTCTATAGTTGTTCGTGGAGTGACGATCTCCTTTCTTGAGGATAGGACTCACATAAGCCATTTTCCAATCACTGGGGACCTTTTGTTCATCCAGGCATTTACAGAACAGGATCTTCTGGGGCTCACAAGCTCGTTGCACAACTCTCTTAGCACTGGGATGCACCATGTCAGGGCAGGGACTCTTATGGACCTTTAGCTTTGACAGTTTATTTCTTATACCCTCTTCTGTTAACACAATGTGGGTCAGTGCTGTCGAACTGCCTGTCCTCAAACGCAGGAAGGTTAGTTGCATCCTCTCTTGTGAACACCGAGGAAAAGAAGCTGTTCAATGCCTCAGCTTTAGCCTGGTTAGAATCTGCATAACTACCATCTTCAAGCCTCAGATCTGATATTCCTACTCGCATTTTTTATTTTTATTTTGCATAGCGGTAAAACGCCTTTGGGTGTGACTTGACCTTGCTTGCAACCAGCCTCTGGAACTCCTTTTCAGCCCTTCTACACTCTGCCTTTCCTTGGTTTCTGGCTCTTGCATACATCCTCCTGTCCTGCTCATCGTTTGATCTAACCCACGTCTTGAATTTTTGGGTTTTCTTCTTAACTTCGTCAACCGCCGCATGGTTCATGTGTAGGGGTCCCCTCGTATTCCTAGAGGCACTGGGTTTGGTCTTGAGTATATATTTATCGTTCAAATGGGTCACTTTAATAGTTATGATATTCAGCATGGTGTCTGCGTTCTTATGCCTTAGTGAGTCATGCCAGTGAATACCCCTCATCTCTTCCCTCATTCCGTCGTAATTTCCCTTGTAATATTTGCACCTTGGCCTGGCTTTATCATGAACTTGGTTACAGTTAAATCTGAATGACAACACTACATGGTGACTGGTGCCAATTGGGGCTAGATGTTCCAGTTTGGCCACCATACCCTCTTCGTTTGTTATGAAGAGTTCTAGTGACTTGAGTGTTTGCTCCCCTCTGTAATGTGTTGGGTCCTTAACATGTTGGAACAGAAAATTATCTCTCAGAGTTTCTACAAAAAGAGTAGCAGGATTATTCAAGTCATTCGGGGTTGACTCGTTTCTCCAGTCGATGTCGCCATAGTTAAAGTCCCCCATGATAAGGAGGTGGCTAGGGTTGAGCATCGCCGCATTGTTTATTAAGGTTCTTAAGTTCCTTTGATTTAGTGGGCCACAGTTCGGGGATCTGTAGATACACCCGACGATAAGTAAGTCCCCTCCCTTTAATTTAATTTTACACCACTTGGACTCTTCAAAAACATCCTCTCCCTGTACCCTCGCCTGGCTGGCTCTAAGGTCTTGCCTAGCGTAGATAACCACACCCCTCCTGCAGGATTCTTGAGTTAGGTTCGTAAATGAGTCATATCCAGCAATACTGAACCCACATTCCTCTGGGTCGATTCTCCTGTTCTTGTACAATTCAATTTTCAATTTAAATTTCAATTGTTTATTCCTTGATAGAGGAAGCGGGATCCTAGTGCTGTCACTAGGTACCCCCTGTACAATAACACCAGAAGCATCTGGCAAGTGTGACAAGTATATACAGTATAAATATTATAAAGGGGCTTACTAAAGCCTAAGGAAGGAAGGATATTCCTTTAACACATAATCAATGTTATTTACATAAAATCTGGCCAGAATGGGGAGGATCATCGTGTCTCCGTCAGGGGGTCGTGGAGTACAACAGTTCTACGACTCCTACATTATCTGGTTGGTGTAACTTCAATAGTGTTTTAAACTCGTCTTTCTTATCAAGGAATGTGTCAGTATTAATGTACATGACATTTGAGCCAGAATTTGTTCTCGGTAACGTCTTTGCTCTTAGTAGTAACTCTGGCCCCCCTCTATTCTTAAAAGCTGCAGCATTTGCTAAGTACACCGTATTTTGCAGGGTTTGCTTAGAAGTGCCATTATTTACACGGCGTTGGTAGGCGGAGAAGGTGCTTACTCCCGGGTGGGGGTTAGAGCGGGTAGAGGGCGAGCTGCTGCCCCGTGGCTCTATGTCGGCACACTTGTTTCCACTACCCTCCCCCTGGATATAACCCATGTACTACACCCATCCCAGTTCCTCCTCGACTCCTCCCTCCTCTGCTTCAAGTCCTGCAGGAGCTTCTTGCGCTGTTCCCTCTGCAATACCGTGCGATCTGGGTGAATGAATACATTCTGAAACGTCTCGCTCTTTGCTAATTTTTTGCATGCCGGATAACCCCCATTTCTCCTCTTCACTCACTAGTGTGATCTTGAGGGTGCGAAGCTTGTACCCTTGTGAATATTTGTACAGAGGTTCTGACTATGCCATCCCCCCTGTACAAATATTCACAAACTGCATCTTATCGTGTGTTTTCCTATTCTCCGCTTCATCCGCCTGGCTCTCACGAACTCCATAGGAAATTACGGTGTTTCTGCGCTTGAGACGTTCCCGTTGCTCCTCCTCTCCCCTAACAGTAGGTCTGCTAACTGTCCTATCTTTGAAACCCTTCTTCGGAGTCCCTAGCTGCTGTAGAGCCTGTTTTGATCCTGCATTACTCCATGCTACTTCCCGTGGCCCTGCTAAGGCCTGAGCATAACTCCTCTTCGCTACCACCTCCATTCTATGAGCTACTTCCTCGATCTTAGCAAGGATCTCTTTCTCAACTTGTTCTTGTTTGGCAACCAGCAAAAATCCAGCTTCATCTATTTTCATCATTAGGAAACTCATTTCCCTATGGCTTGCAATTGCATCTCACCTTTACTATGCAGCCAGGGCAATACCAACAACAGCCTTCATTTTTTACAGCACGTTGTACCGTCCTAAACGTTGTATCTACCTCCGTCTTCACCCCGCAGTAATCACATGTCAACAGATTTCCTGGTACCACTTTAGCCCCTGGTTTTGGACCCCCCCATGGTTGTTGCTGTTTCGGAGGGGGGGGGGGGAGGGGGTAGACTCCGTACAGGTCTACTCAGCCTTAAGCCCACCAGTTTACCAAGCAATGGACTTCTAATTGTCGGCTTAATAATAATAATAATATTGATCCTTATTATTTCTGTTGTAATTTTTTTTTAATCTGTGTCCTGGTAGCAGGGCCTTAGCGTCTTGGTCCCTTTAAAAGCCCCATTCCCTTGCCTGGGTATAGGCCATTATGGCTAGGGTCATCCACCGGGCAAGCACAATTTATTTCATCTGACCAAGAGATATACACCTCAGTGGGATGACTTCCTTAATAATCACATCTACTAGTTGAAGTCTAAGTAAAGTGAGATATGAAGGTGATCGTGCCCTTATGGCAATTCAATGTTATTTAATAAGGAAGAAGAAAAGAAACAAATAAATAACCTAAAGAAACAAATAAATAACCTAACTGCCTTCTGTTGGTCTTTTAACCTCCTCGGTACTCTGTGCGTCCAGTGTTGCCTTTTGAGTTGTCTTCTGTTTTTCTTCTTTTTTTTTTTTGGTTACCTCGGCAAGTTGTCGGTATCCATGTGCTATCTCTATGTACACCGCATCTTGCTATGAATGACGGATTATACGCCCACTCAGTCCTTTTGAAACACAAAAAAAAAAAAAAAAACTTTCTTTGAGGCGGTAATAGAATGCCTTTCAGGATAGCCAAGCTTGATTTTTTTTATTTTAAATATTATTTCCTTATACATTCTTTTCCAGTTCTCATCAACGACTATATCTCTTTGTGCTTTCACTGTGTACACTGTATCTCCCTATGAATGGTGGATTGTAGGCACAATTTCAGTCCTTGAGAAAGCACACAAACAAAAGAAAAATAAAAGTCTTTGTGTCACCAATAATATGACTTGGTTACTGCTGGCAGTGGTGCCACTGATGACACTATAAACTGATTTAACTAAAGGCACAGTACTACACTCCCTGGTTGGCCTTTGGGTGGTCAATCACAGCCGTGACCACAACTTAGTAAAAAATAATATAAAATAAAAGTCTTGTCATATGGCAATGATTTTGTGGTTGTAAGCTTCTTGACCTGGGCTATACCTCCAAATCGGTGGAGATTGAGTTTTCAAATACAGTGGTCCCTCGGTTAACGAACACAATTCGTTCCAGAAGGTTCTTCGTTAACCAAAACCAATGTTTCAATGGGATTTTGGGTAATTGGTTCCAGCTCACTGAAAATTACATACAAAGTAAAAATAAATGCAGTAAAGTACACTTACTTTGAGGTGTGCATGTAGAAGGCTCCTGGTTGATGATGATGGGAATTAGAAGTGGGGGTGGAGGAGAAGGGAGAAGAGAAGGAAGTGGGGGTGGAAGAGAAATCACCCCATGCTTCATGCTGTCATTTCACCCATAAAATTTTAAGTTCACTTGGTGTAATTCAAGATTGTTTTCTTTAAATCAACACTGCACTGCGCTATATATTATCAATATATTAAATAAGTTTCAGAATGACCAATAATTGTACTGTAAAAATGTAAAAATACTTTGTGTTCAAGTGACCCACAAGCAAGATGTTTCCTCCACTGAACAGAGACTCAAACAGACGCCTTAGTGGGTGAGTGAAGTGGCTGATGGGTGCACCAAAATCTAGTTCCCTGTACAGCGGTCCCTCGGTTAACGAGATTTCGGTTAACGAGTTACCTTCCATAAAATTCTTAACTTCGGTTAACGAGCAATCCCTCGATTAACGAGTTTCTTACGAGCTGACCTCAACATGTTTTCGCTTGCATTTGGCGGTCCACCAGCTGTAGTACAGTGACCCCTCGGTTAACGAACTCAATCCGTTCCAGAAGGTCGTTCGTTAACCGAAACCATTGTTTCAATGGGTTTTTGGGTAATTGGTTCCAGCTCACCGAAAATTTCCTAAATTCAACAAAAATGGTAGAAAAGTTCACTTACTTTGAGGTGTGTATGTAGAAGGCTCCTGGATGATGATGATGATGATGGGATTTAGAATGGGGGTGGAGGAGAAGGAAGAAGAGAAGGCATTGGGGTGGAAGAGAAGTCACCCCATGGCGCCATTTCACCCATAAAATTTTAGCTCTCTTGGTGTAATTCAAGATTATTTTCTTTAAATCAACACTGCACTGCATTATATATTGTCAATATGTAAAATATATTTCAAAATGACCAATAATTCTCATCATCATCATCATCGAGGAGCCTTCTACATACACACCTCAAAGTGTACTTTTCTCAGACAGGAGAAGGCTGGTCTTCACAGCATCACGAGAGAGGGCGATATGTCTCATGGAGGGGCGGGCAGCCACCGCCACCAGTCTAAGACAGTCCACTCAGCAGAACCAGGACTTGTCTGTAAACACTTCTACACCTGGCGAGGTCACAGGTCGAAAGATTTAATGGCATCACACGCCAGCACTGTAGCTGAAGCCAGTGGCGATAATACAGAGTATGATCTTGAATACTTACAAGGGTAAAGGTGATACAGTTGAATGTGGGAAATACAAGGGTTTTTATTGAATAATTGAGAAATTAATAACAGAGAGAAGACATAAATTGAAATGCAGTTTGGGTTTATGCCAGGCAGGGGGACTATAGAGGTAATATTTATGACCACACAGCTACAAGAGAGAGAAAATTTTACTACATATTTGTAGACTTGGAGAAGGCATTTGACAGGGTACCACATAAAGTAGTAAAGTGGGCAATAAGAAAGCTATGCTTTAAGGAGTACCTTGTTAAAATGGTTATGAGGGCTCAAAAACCTCTGCGACAGTAAATGGTGAGGAAAGTCAGGAATTTGAGCTAATAATAGGAATCTTTCGGGGGACTATCTTGAACCCCCTTTTATTTATTATGG
Organism: Homarus gammarus; assembly: GCA_958450375.1. Taxonomy (NCBI): domain Eukaryota; kingdom Metazoa; phylum Arthropoda; class Malacostraca; order Decapoda; family Nephropidae; genus Homarus; species Homarus gammarus. The sequence goes on from CAUDMG010002608.1 coordinate 158,473, forward strand.
TACTGGAGGCAATATCATAGGAGTTTAGGACTGTCCTGTTCTGGGAGTTGTTGTATGCTGATGACTTAGTGATGAAGAGGCACTAAAAAAATTTAAGAAATGGAAAGATGAAACAAGCAAAGGACCTGATAGTGAAAATAGTAAAAACAAAATATTGATTAGTGGTATGGGTAAGGGACGAGTGGTGGAAAGTAAAATATAGCCACGTGCTATCTGTAAGAAAGATGTTGGCAGCAACTCAATGTGCAACGAGTGAGGAAGGTGAATACACAAAAGGTGCAGTGAAGTAGATGGTAGACTGTGGGATGTTGCTGACTGTAAGTGTTGTGTATGTGCAGGTAACCATGTACCCACAGCAAGGCTGGAGAAACTCAACATTGGGAATATATCCCTGGACTGTATCAATGAGTTCTATTACCTGGGTGGCATGATCAGTGGCGGCACGGGACTGAAGCCTGCTCAGTTGTAAGAGTCAGAAGGGGCAAGTTGGAGTTTAGGGAGCTGCTGACTTTATAGACAGTAAAAAAAAACCTTCCCTCCAAGTGTAAGGAAGAATGTATATGGCTGGTGTGAGAAGTGATGTTGGCAGTGAAGCATGGGTAGTTGAAGAGGATGACACAAGTAGACTTGAGCAAGCCAAAATGAGAGTGATGAGGTGGATGTGTAATGTGACAGGAGGCCTTGCTCAGAGCCAAGAGTGCAGCTGGGTGTCGAGAGTACCCTGTATTAGCAAAGTTCTGTATAGAGGCACATTGAGATGGTTTGGGCATGTGGAGAGAATGGATGAGACCAATTGGGTCAAGAAGTGCATGAGCCAAAATGTGGAGAGGGAGGAGAGTCAGGGGTGGTAGGCCAAGAACAACATGAGGAGAGGTTGTAAGAGATGACATAAAGACGTAGGGACCTGACAAGAGAGAATGCAAGAGACTGTGCAGCATGGAGAGTTACCATCAGGTAAACACGGCTACCCCACACAAGTACTGTATGTAAGATAGCCATAAAACATTAATGATAATGAAACTTGCCTAAGAACATACTTATATTAACAAACAAATTAAAAAATACTTTATGTACCTAGTCAGTTTTAGGTGTAGGACACACACACACACTCATCATCAGCAATACACGATGTACTGTACAGGTTGCTGAAAATTACAAATATTTGATGAAGTTTTCAATTATTAAAAAATATAATTTATGTTTAACAATAAAATCTTACCTGATTGAGTTGTCCTTTCATGATAAATGGTCCAAATGAAAGGCCAAACACTGTCACCACTGTTACTCCAAGCTTCACAAAACGAAACAAGGAGAAAGACTGCCATCTTATGTGGCCTTCAGGAGTGGACGAGAGGCAGTGGGAGCGTAAATAATATATGAAATACGCTGGAGCAATGTACAGGTAAATGTGCTTCAGGTTTAATAGCACAGAAAACCAAAATGCTGCCTCAATTTCTCTTCTCTGAAAAAAAAGGAGAGAAAATGTCCTTAAGTAATTAACTTATCACTCTAGACATATGAGTTCAATACAGGTATATTAATAAAACTGTGAACTGAACATTATCTTTCTCCAAGTAATGTTCTACAAGTGAAGTAAGACAACAATAACAAAAAAAATTTTGAAACAGATTATGACGGCACAGCGATAATGTATTTACAATATCTCTCACCACTGTGTCTTGGCAGGGTATTACCTCAGGAAGAGGTATCCTACACACACAAGTGAAGAACTCTGTGCTGTACTCCTCATGTAAACTGTTACTGTGACATGTTAGTGCTCTTTTTCATGGTCACTATATACAGTATTGTTTCATTTGTACCTTTTCATTTAAGTCATAGAACAGTATCTACATTTCTTTTTTTTTAAACGAACATCCAAGGATAACTGACATGCATATACAGTACAGTACGGTAGTTTCACGTTTATGGTGATGGAAATAATTACTAAATATGTTAGAAGCAACAGTAATGATCAAAGTCCCTACCTGTAGTAATCTTGCCACAGAGAGGAACATGATGCCATACAGGAAGCCATTATACTGGAAGTGAATATGGTCCACCAGAATGAGTCCGGCATTACCAAACAGAACGAGGAAGAGTGGATACACCACATCCTCTCGTCTACCACAAGACCGGCCAACCTGCTCACAACATCTGCAGACACATTGTGGGATGACAGGGAGGGTGACCTTCAACTACAGTTGAGTCTGGATTTACGCGGTTTTGGTTAACGCATTTGGTCATTTACGCTGTGCCTTGCCAGAATGAAATGCTTAAATTACGCGGCAAATTTGGTCATTTACGCGGGAAGCAGCGTGGGCAGGGTGCGCACAAGGTCGCCCAGTCGTCAAAACATTACCGAGTTCTTCACCCGCCACCCACCACAGCCGGCCCAAGTTAGTGATAGTGAGGATATGGACTTAAATGGACTTTGAGGGGTTTGACAAAGAGGCCCTGCAAGCCTCAGTGGTGGATAGTGATACAAGTGATACAGGTAAGGGCCAATAATCTGCCCTCTGCCTCGGGACCAACCCCCCATCCCCGTGTGCCCAGCCATCTTTTCTACTAATGTAAGTGTTAAAAAACCTAATATTGATATTTCTCTTAATTATTAATTGTGTGTGTGCATACCATCATAAAATTAAGATGTTATTTTTACTACAACGTACGCATTGTGTCGGAAAAAGTGGAGTTTGGGGGTCGGCCCAGACTCTATTTCAATTAATCCCTTATGTTCTGATATTTCATTTACGCGCTTCTTGTTTCACGCGGTACTCTGCGGGTTCAATTGACCGCGTAAATGAAGACCCAACTGTATATATAATTTATATTTTTATTAATATATATCTTTCCTGCATGTCAGTGTGATCAGGATCAACACAATCTTAGTTTCTTTCATACTTCACCATCAATCAGCCTCACATTTTGAAATACCTGGTACTGTACCTGTATCTATTGTTACTTATATCTATAAAAGAAGCCACTTACTAATTAAGAGAAAATTAATACAATATGAAAAATTATACAGTACAAGTAACCTCCAGTATGAAACTTATTGTATTTTTGGTCTTTCATACAGAGCTTGATACAACGAACTTCATATTTTAGTCAGTGAATCCATGACAAACAAAATTTCCAAAATTACAGTCAATGATATATAGTGTGTATATATATATATATATATATATATATATATATATATATATATATATATATATATATATATATATATATATATATATATATATATATATATATATATATATATATATATATATATATTAAGAGAAATAATTGAGACCCTGCAATTGTGTGTACATGAGGCAGAAAGTCAGATCAGCAACCTGGGACTTGGTCACATATGGAAGCAGGGTCTACCATTAGACGACACATTATGCTTCCAATATCTTACCAGGCAGTAGTATCTCCCTGTTTGATAGCTGCTTACTACCTACTACCTATTATGAACAAGAGCATGTACGAATGCACACACATATATATGGTAGGCTGGGCAGGAGATAAAATGACTCAATGGGTCAAGAGACATTAAGAGAGTTAATGAACACACCTAAAACTGAAACACATAACCCAGGCAGACACAATAACTTACATTTTACAACCGTATGCAAACACAAAGTCTGTAACTACCACCGACAGACGCTGGAAGAGGACTGTCATGTCTGAAGCATAGTTTAGATTCCTTACATCCAGCATCTTGGGGTCAAAGTACCAAGCTACCTGAAATAAAATGGCTACATTGAATTTTTGAAACTACTGTATAGTATATTGTGCATTATTTGTGTTGACAAGTACAGTACATGTACAGTATATACTAATGCATACATACTGACTTACAGCCATTATCCACATGTGAATATTAGCCGTTATTACCTGATGACATGTTATCCCGGTCACACATCAGCAATCAGCAGCTTGTCCACCATTATGAACCATTCAACACAAGGCTCTTGTTTCATTACATTACTGCACAGGTAACCTTGATATACAAATGTTCAATATAAGAAAATTAATTTTAACCAAAATCACAATTTGACACCATTTATCTCTATACTAAGGAAACATTTGCTTTAATGAATAACACAACACAATTTAATATAATTTTTTCTTTAGAAACTGCAATTTTCACTTTTAAGGATATTCTGCAAAAGAAAAAAATTCATATTACCTGCATAACTTTCACTGTCATACAGTCACAATCACAACCCAGGGTGTGCACCTGTGTCTACCACACTCACACCAGTAACACACAATTTTCTTACACTGCATCAATGTGTCCCTGTCTTATTATAACACAGGCCCCATATACTGTACCAAGATGCCTGGCCAACACAAGGCAGTACATTCCAGCACTCCTCCCACCCATGCCAGGAAGCAACACAAGATAATTAACCCTTAAAATTAAGTTAGAGCTAATCAAGCATCTCATTTGAAGCTGGTAAGGGCTGACAAGAATAAGGCAAACTCTTTATCTATCAGCATCTACTGTCAGCTTTTGTCATCATCTTCACCTTTAGTAATTAATATATAGTATATAAAAATCAGATTTCTTGTCAATTATTTTTTTTTATTTGCTATTGTCCTTATTATTATTATCTTTACAGGACACTTAGTGGTGAACTTTGTGTGGGAAAATCCCCAAGTTGACCAACATTTTCCCTCCCTGGAACAAAACCCAATTAATACATGGGTCCCATTATTTGACGTTTATTCACTCAACATATGAATCCCTGTACAGGTATCCCTTGCTATATGAACGTTCCAGATACAAAAATTTGCTTACCTATGTGAATTTCCTAATTACCATCTCTTTTTCGTGTTACGAAAACTTCCCGGCAAAAATTCAAACCGCATGCTGGAGTGGCCATACCCCCCTAGTGCTCTTCCTACCAGGCTGAGTTAGGGGTTATGTTATGGTTATTTTTCAACTCATAATTTTGGGAAGGGATAATGTTGCTAAGGGTCAGGAGGGGGAGTGTTGCTAAGGGTCAGGAGTGGGAGTGTTACCAAGGGTCAGGAGTGGGAGTGTTACTAAGGGTCAGGAGTGGGAGTGTTACTAAGGGTCAAGAGTGGGAGTGTTGCTGAGGGTCAGAAGGGGGAGTGTTACTAAGGGTCAGGAGGGGGAGTGTTGCTAAGGGTCAGGAGGGATAATGTTGCTAAGGGTCAGGAGGGATAATGTTGCTATGGGTCAGGAGGGGGAGTGTTGCTAAGGGTCAGGAGGGGGAGTGTTACTAAGGGTCAGGAGGGGGAGTGTTACTAAGGGTCAGAAGGGGGAGCAGCCCCAGCTGGGCTGGATTGCTATGGCAAGGCTTGAGGGCGGTCATGTATGACGCAGCCAGCGTCTATACAAATAGCAGCTGTGTTAAACTTTGATACAGTTTATCTTTTCCTTAATGGTTTTAGCTGCATATTTTCATATAGATAGTATTTCATTATTTTTTTAATGTTTGGTAGTAAGTTACAGTACTGTGTACTATGTACCATTATTTAGGTTGTTTTTTTGTTGTTGTTGTTCAGGAACTGATTTCATGTTTTTTGGGGCATGATATTGAGGTTTTCTTGTCATTGGGGAACTGAAACAAAATTTTGCCATATACAGTATGTCCCTTTATTCAATAAACAAAAATTCACTTAACGAATATTTTTCAGGAACTTATCCATTCGAGTAGTGAGGGATACCTGTATACAGTATAAGGAAACATTAGACTACTTATCAATAAAAAAAATCCCAATGGTTCCTTACCTTTGCCAGAAGCCACTCAAACCAGGCAAACAGAGGAGGATAGTCAAGAGTCCATTGTGACGTCTTCTCAAAATACCACTGATCAACCGGAAGACTGTGAGTAATGGCGAGCCAATTGCGGTGAACCTCGAAGTCCGTAGAGCGGCTGTAAGGATACAACTAGTCTTAACTTCCCAAGCAGGACATTTATTTTGAACCAATTATAAATTATTAACCTAACTGACAGATTCAATAAACACCTAGACTGTTGCATCTGGTCCACTTCAGCTTGTGCCCAGAATAAAATATTTACCATATTACAGGTTGACAACCCTTCATCCAAAATTCCGAAAACCGAAAAGCTCTGAAAACCGAAAAAAATTTTGGAGCATTTTTTTTTGTATTGGTATTAGCCCACCCGGGCACATGTCACTGACCCACATCGGGGCCTGGGGGGTGAAAATGTAATAGTAATAATAATTACAATATAATAATACAGGTAATAATAATGATAATACAATATTGTAATAATAATAATTATTCATAATAAATAAAATTTTTAATAAAAAATACACAAAAATAAAATAATAATAATAATAATAATAATAATAATAACAATAATAATAATAATAATAATAACAATAATACAGTTATAATGAAATAATAATAATAATAAAGAAATACAAGAATGAAAAAAAAATCAAAGTGAGAAACATGACCTAGACCCTTAGTATGAATTATTATTATTATTATTATTATTATTATTATTATTATTATATTTTAGCCCCCAGGCCCCAATGTGAGTCAGTGACCTGCTGTGCCTGGGTGAGCTGATCCCTGTGGGAAAAAAAAAAAAAAAAATTCTGAAATCCGAAAAATTCCAAAAACCGAAATGCATCTGGTCCCAAGGATTTTGGATAAGGGATTGTCAACCTGTATATAAAAATCATTAACCCAACCTTAATTAATTTCTAAACATGTAGATGATGATTCCATTATTCATTTATTGTTATTTGTTTCATTCATTTAAAGATAAATTTACTTAAGCTAAAGATCACTTATATCTTGTGTACTTTTTACCTCACTACATACAGCACAGTACAGGTAATTTCCTTGACTTGCCTGTACAGTACACCAAGTCTTGTTGCCACATTTGGGATAAAACTTGCATCTCCCAAATTCAACAACAACCCTCGTCAAATTACCAGAAGGATCTAAATACAGTAATCCAAAGTCCATTTTTTTCTAATTCCATCATTTTATTGAGTTTTTTTTTTCAGCAACTCAAGTGGATATTTTGGCCAGTACAAAATGACAAAGCCAATTCTAATATTGTTTTTAAACCCAGGTGTTGAAACTATTTACAGATCAGCCTAAAATTTTCCCAATTACTGAACAAAAAGTTCTAGGGCCATGACAACCACCAGTTTCTCATTAGTAGAAAACAGTTAATAAGAACAGATTAAACTTATTACAGGCACAATATCTCTCATTATTCAATGGGTAAGGTTCCTTGAAAACCATTCGGATGACAAATTTTCAGTAAGTGAATAATAGATCAAATGGGAAAAATAGGATTCAGTTCCCCAATGCCTCAAAATACAATAACATTGTACCTAAAAAAAAAGTTCACAAACAACAAAAAGCTACCTAACCAAGTCTGTAATTTAGTACCTCACCACAATACTGTATTGCTTTGTACCTACAAATAATGAAATCAGTTCATGAACAACAAAAAATCTACCTAACTACTGTAATTTAGTACCTAATTGCTAAACTAAATAAAATATCTTGTACAGAGGCCAGTCAGGGATCACCCACAGGATGTGATTGACTTTTCAAGTGAATCATCTTTCGGATAAGTGAGGATCGCTTTCAGATAGTGAAAAAGAGGTGTAAAAATAAAAATTTTGGTTCAGCAAATTTTCAGAGAGAATATTTGGATAATGAGGGATTCCCTTATTGTACTGAATAAAAAAGAATACCAAAACAGATTACAGTATTTCTAACACTAGACTATAAAGGTCATAATACAGTAATAAAGAACAGATCAACCAACAGAATGGCTTTTAACTGATAAGTGGTGAAATGATAATAAATGAAAGACAGGTACAGGTATCCCTCATTATCCAAATGAGTTATGTTCCTTGAAAGCCATTCAAATACTGAATACGGTAGAGTATTCAGATAGCGAATAATATAATACTGTAAATAGGAAAAACAAGGTTTGGTTTCTAATCAAAAAGAAAAAATATATACCTGTACAGTACAGTATATATGTCAGAGAAGCTTACAGCTTTTGGTTTATTTTTGTGCTTTATAAAATTACCAAATGATTGATTGAATGACTGATTGGGTAAAATATCTGGCATCACAGCCTGTGGCATTTTGATGCCAAAAATGAAACTCATAATTTAAACCTATGATATAAATAAAATAAAACCCTATTAAGTTTAAATATAAAATTTACAAGAATATAAAATCCTGTACGGGTATTTATTTAAATAGCATATGCGCTTAAGTATCTCTATTGTAATAACAAAATTAAAAAGCCCACCATCATGTGCTGAACTTCTCTCCCTGAGCACTTTTGAGATGGAGGAGCCATCCTCCTACTGACACTAGACCAGAAAATGACTCCTCAAGTCCCCTTGACTGGGACACTCTACCAGCAAGTGTCATACAATCTTTGGCACCAGGCAGTCATCATAATACATTTGTAGACCCCTGACTTGATCGTGAATATTGTCATCAAGAATATTATCCCTAATCCCCACCCTACCTCAACTCAGGAGATAGGTCATGTGACCCAATTCCTTGTTCTATGTGTTTCTCCCTTGCTTTGTTCTGTTAGTTGGCTGAAGAGGGTCCTAGTATACCAACTTCAAGATTTCGTCTTTTATTTCTCCTATACAGTACAGTACATTACAGTACGGTACATGTACTACCATAAGCTGATATGTGGTGAAAAAAAAAATAAAACTCACTATGCTGGAATAAGAAGAAGCTTGACACAAGAAATTCCCAACACCACAGGCCAGAACATCTTGGTCAGTGTTGGAACAGTCAACTGTAAAAGGCACTACTGTATCTGTCTTGAGTCTACAGTAAACTTCTCCCTCTGGAAAGAGAAAGAGAAATTAACAATGTTTAATGCATCCATTCGTGGTGGATATATTAACAGAACTGTCATCAACTGTTCAATTCCTAAACCCTGTATTGAGGAAACTTTACAGAAAAATGTTTCTTAGTTATATCCTTTGCATCAAACAAAACATCCCGGATGTAAACAGTGGATATGGCGTCCTTCCCATTTGGGAAGGGGAGGGTTGTAAGGTAAGAAAGGATATGAGGCACCAAGTGTGACAAGGTACCAAGCGTCAAAATCACAATCGAGAAAAACACTCTTAAAGTTTGTAAAAATTCAAAATTACGTAACTTTTGAACCAATAAAGATATTGAGTTCATTCAAGAGGCAGTGTGCAGAGCTCTTAAAGCTGGTTTCGCTGATACTCGAGTCATATTAATTGAAAAGATTGTATAATGTAATAATTCATTGTTTTTGATGGGTAGTGTTTGCAATTTCATTAATATACAGTACTGTACATTGTTGAGGTATAATTTTCATTATATGGAAGCAATAATGTATTAAGACCACACCAGAAAGTTAAAGGTCATTGTATTGTTTGCATAAAGGCAAACAATACTCTACAAGGTACAGTATTATCAATATTTTGACCGGGGGCCAAGTGCCAAAAAGTATAATAAAAAAAATGTGGGTACTCAAGTCTTAGATGTTATTAGAAAAATTACAGTGAACAATGACTTGTATTACCAATATTACCATCCACCCTCGCTCCCAGCCGCCTCCTCCTCCCTCTGTTTCTCCCCTTTGGTGCGATAACTCGTCACTCGGACAGGCCAGAACGTGACACGCCACAACCGTCACGTGCCACCAGTCCTCACTCCCACCCTCCTCGCCCTCCCTTCTTTCTGTATTGTTTATTTTTCTATCAATGGCCCTCACTCCATCCTTTCAGCCAGTTGGAAAGTAAAAAAAAAAGGTTCAAGTGTTATTACATAGCATTCCTATGACATTTTTGGAGAAACATGGACTCCCATTAGCTAATAAACCAGAAAATAATGAGTTGGTATGAGCAATAGAGACTACGATTGGGGGCCACGGGCACTTGACCCCTTCTCCCCTCAGCCCACCTCGAGGCGCAGACCACCGATGAAAATATAATAAAAATATGAACATCAAAACAAATACGCAGTGGATATTTTGCTATGACCAGCTAAGTTCCTACTATCACTATTTTACCATGAGTGCACCGAGTGGCTAATCGTCCATTACCGGCAAACAACGCGAGAACGATATGTGATCGTGACTCTGGTGGAATTTGACATCTATTTCGGTGTTAGTCGATCACTGTGTAGCTATAAACATACCTAACCAGGAGTTGTTCAATTTTGTTTAATTTTTTCCACAGATGTTCTCATCATTAGAAAAAAGAACTGCAGAAGGACCTCTGTGGGCTCCAGGAATGGTCGAAGAAATGGCTGCTGAGATTCAATGTCACGAAGTGTAAGAGGATGCACCTGGGGCGTACCAACGGTAAGGAGGCGTATCATATGTCCCAACGGGATGAAGAAACTGCACTATTTAAGACTGTGTGTGAGAAGGACCTAGGTGTGTATGCTGACAATGAGCTGAAGTTCTCGGGCCATTGCGAGAAGAAGGTAAACCAGGCAAATAAATTATTGGGTCTTATAAGAAGGTCGTTCAGATATCTAGACGGTCCGTTCCTCGTAACGATCTTCAGGAGTGAAGTGCTTCCCCATCTGGGGTACTGTCACCCCATCTGGTCCCCGAGATATGCTAGGGACTGTCAGCTGGTTGAAAATGTTCAAAGGAGGGCCACCAGACTGGTGCCTGCACTTCGGCACCTCAGCTACCCAGAGAGATTGGAGCGCCTGAACTTGCCTAGCTTATATTACAGATGGGCAAGGAGGGACCTGGTTGAGGTGTATAAGCATCTAAGGGGGCACTACTCAGTTGAGTGTCCTTCCTTGGAGCTGGCGGACGCTCACCCCACAAGGGGTCACAGCTCAAGATTGAAGAAGCCGCAAGTCCAGAAAACCGTGAGGGCAAACTTTTTCGGAGTGAGGGTTGTAAACTCTTGGAACAACCTACCGGAGAGTGTTGTGACGGCACCGAGTGTGAGCTCTTTCAAGACAAGACTTGACCAGCACTGGAGTGGGTTCAGTTACATTTAGGAGCCGGTGCAAGCCCAGTATTTGCCAACAGTGCGTGACAGAGACGTGACCGATCCCCCGGGCGGCTAGCGAGCCGATCTTTTGGTGAAGAAGATAAATGAAAAGGAAAAGTAATCAGAGACGTGACCGATCGCCCAAGCGGCTAACAAGCCGATCAGTGGAGAAGAGGATAAAAGTAAAAGTAACATTTACTAGAACATAAGAACATAAGAATGGAGGAAACTGCAGCGGGCCTATTGGCCCATAATGGGCAGTCCCATTTACACCCAACCCCTATTGCTCATATAAGCATCCAACCTATGTTTGAAGCTATCCAGCGTATTCTAGTTAATGATGATATTTGGTAACGTGTTCCATTCATCCACTACTCTGTTTCCAAACCAATGTTTACCTATTTCGCGCCTAAATCTAAATTTGTCTAATTTAAAACCATTGTTACGAGTTCGCTCCTGGTTGGATAGATTGAGCACCTTTGTAATGTCCCCTTTGTTTAGCCCTTCCATTTATATACGCCTCTATCGGGTCGCCCCTCGCTCTACATCTCTCGAGGGAGTGCAAATTAAGATGCTTTAACCTGTCTCTATACTCAAGGTTCCTAATGCCCGGGATTAGTCTTGTCATTCTCCTCTGAATTCTTTCCAAGGATTCTGTATCCATTCTGTAATACGGTGACCAGAATTGAACTGCGTAGTCCAAGTGAGGTCTCACAAGCGCAAGATATAGTTTTAAGATGACCTCGCTAGTCTTGTAACTAACACTCCTTTGTATGAACCCAAGTACTCTATTAGCCTTGTTTCGAGCAAAAATATATTGTTTACTTGGCTTAAGATTCCTACTTATCATTACTCCTAAATCTCTCTTGCAGTCGGATTTCTCAATGGCACCGTTGTTCATCTGGTATCTGGTTTCCCTGTTTACATCTCCTGTACTGAGTACTTTGCATTTCTCCACATTGAATTTCGTCTGCCATTTTTCAGACCATTCGAAAAATTTGTTTAGATCATCCTGTAGTTTTGCGGAGTCATCGTCAGATTTAATTACACGTCCTATTTTAGTGTCATCAGCAAATTTACTATGTTGCTGTCTATGCCAATATCAATGTCGTTTATGTATACAGTGATCCCTTGGTTAACGAGCGCCTAGGTTAATGAATTACCTTCCAAAAGATTCTTCACTTCGGTTAACGAGCAAACCCTCGGTTAACGAATTCCTTACAATTATTGAACATAATTGAAGTACAGGAAACTAGTTTTTTGCGTGCCAAACAGCCACTCAACACACCAAGCTTGGCGTCAGTTTATTTACCAGTTCAGAGGAAGGAACATCTTGTTTGAGACTCTTCAACATAAACGCTTTATTCTGTGTTTCCAGTCAAATTATTGGTCATTTTGAAATATATTTTACATATTGATAATATATAGCGCAGTGCAGTGTTGATTTAAAGAAAATAATCTTGAATTACACCAAGTGAACTAAAATTTTATGGGTGAAATGGCGGCATGGGGTGAATTCTCTTCCACCCCAATGCCTTCTCTTCTCCCTTCTCCTCCACCCCCATTCTAATTCCCATCATCATCATCATCAACCAGGAGCCTTCTACATGCACACCTCAAAGTAAGTGTACTTTACTGCATTTATTTTTAGTTTGTATGTATTTTCGGTTAACGAGCAACCTTCTGGAATGAATTATGCTCGTTAACCGAGGGACCACTGTATAATAAATAGAGCCCGGATGTTTAGGCAAAATCCCATAAAATGCCTTTTTTACCTATTTTAGGGAATTGCGAGTGATAATGCCTATTCTACTAAATAATAGCCTATTGTGCTTTTTTGCACATATTTCCACAAAGAAACACTCCAAACACGAAATTAATGTTTCGGAACACCATAAAACTTAGCAAACCATACCCATAAAACATGGCAACACTGCTTTTGTCAGCACGAGAAGTATATGAGTCGACGCACTGCCTCAGTACAGTACTAGGCTAACAGCAGACCTGAGTGCTGAGGGCAGCGCTCCAAAAAAAATAAAAATGCCCAAAGTTAGTGTACCATCTGGCAAGAAGCTGAATGATCATGTTCGGGAGTTTGGATGTGATATTTTTTCAACTGATGGATCAGTGCAATTTTGCAAAGTCTGTGAAAAAGCAGTGAATTTCGAGAAAAAGTACTTTGTTTCGCAGCATTTGCAGACTGCTAAAGTTCAAACTGCTGCTCAGAAAAAGAAACCAGGAAGCCAACAAACGAGTCTGCTGACTACATTCAGTGCCTCCTTCAGCCGCAAGTCTACCTTTTCATTAGATCTGTGTAAAGCTTTTGTTGTTGCTGGTATTCTGTTGTGGAAGCTGGAGAACAAGTCTCTGAAGTTATTCTTGGAAAAATACACAAAACAGCAAATTCCAAGCGAGTCTACTTTATGGAAGAATTAGTTATGGAACTTATGTACTTAAGTTATATTTCTAGTTTTATTTCTATAATTGCTCTGGGAATAAATACCTTTTTAATGCCTATTTTGCCACATTATTTTGCCTTTTTGCCTGCCTATTTTGAAGTTTTTTAGTGCCTAAACACCCGGGCCCTAATAATAAATAATAATGGTCCAAGTACAGAGCCTTGGGGAACACCACTAGTGACGTTGCTCCAATGGGATTTAGTGCCGTTAATGCTCACTCGCTGTTTCCTGTCCTGTAACCACGCCCTAATCCATTTTAGAATATCTCCTTTAATGCCATGAGCCTCCACTTTTCTTATTAGTCTTTCGTGGGGGACTCTGTCGAAGGCTTTGCTAAAGTCGAGATATACCACATCGTAATTGTGCCCCTCGTCCAATTCGATAACTGATGAAAAGAATGTTAATAGATTAGATAGATATGAAGGCCCGCTTGTGAAGCAATGCTGGGAATCATTGATCAACTTGTGAGTCTCCAGGTGATTTCGAATAGAGTTTGAACCTAACAGAACCTGACCTAACTAACCAAAGAAATGTACCTAACCTTACTTAATTTCTTAGCCTGGGGACAGACCTCCTGTCATATTACACAGAAAGTACTTAGCCAATTAGAGTGCACTCACGGTAAAATAACGCTAGTACGAACTTAGCCGGTCACAACAAAATATTCACTACGAACAAATAACACGTCGGCAGGCTAGTCCTCAATATTAACCAAAAAATTAATGTGAAATTCATTCAAAGCACATTGAAATACTGTATACCTAAATACAAAATATCGTCCAAAAAGTCGTTGATGGTTAAGGTACCGTACATATGTATAACATGTCCAAAGTGGAGGTGATGCCTGACACAGCTTTCTATTACTCTGAAGTACGGTACGCTGTCACTGTTGTTTTTTGTGAGAATTATATTATATATGTATATCCATTGGCACATTTGAAGGGGTCAGTATTCATAAGAACCAATAGATACGTGTTTTGAGGTGAGGACAAGACAGCTTGACACAAGGAGGTTCTCATGTTGTCCCTCTCCTCTACCATGACAGTGAATAATACTACCTCCTACTGGCTCATACTCCTCCTCTTCTCCCCCCACCAATAGTTGCAGGTGTTAAGAGCCACTACTACCACAGGAGAGACAGGTGTTTGTTTATATGTGGTGACGCTTCCCTCTGCTCCCTTGTCACACCTCTCACAACTACCACCTCTAACCTCAATAACACATACAATTAAACATTACACTATCACCATCGCCACCAAAGCACTAAAAATATAGAAAATTATAACAATAAAAAATCTATTGTTATTATAGGAAGTTTGATAAATACGGTGTAATACTGGTGAGGTGTAGTGGTAGTGTTGGTAGTATGGCTGTGTGTAAGTTGTGTCACCTGTTAGTTTGAGGAGTAACACGGTGTGATGTGAACCACAGCCACTTAGTACTCTACATCACCAACATTATGGGGGTCGGCAGGCCAACTATGGGTATCACCAGCCCCGTTAAGGTGACAGCCAACATCTTTGTGTCCTTCATTGGTGCTGGGATGTTGGGGCTGCCATATGCCTATAGAGAGGTGAGTGTAGGTTGTCAGACCAGATGACTCATCTTGGCTAATATTGACAACGAACCCACATGCGCATTATATGTTTTAAGGTTTATATTCTTACTATATTTTCATCAGTGAGGTCTTAAATAATAATTATTTTTGGGGAAATTGCTTCCTTTGGTAGAAAATAAGGCAACTATGCGTGCACTACTTTGTCTTTCTCAGCAGTGATATGCTGTGGGACACAGCCAATCATATCCGATCAATGCTAGTCGCCAGTATATGTTTATGCTCTCACGTCCACGAAAAAAATAAAAATTAAATCATTTAGTAGTATTATTTTTTCCATTTAATATGCCGGGGGGTCCGGAGGATTGAGCTTCATGGCTAGCAAGTTAGGTAACGTTAGGTGGGTTACTTTGGTGAGGTCTTCTAACAATACTTCTGCCACTTATTTTTTCTTATCAACCAAGGTTAGGTTACCGGTAAGTTTAATTTAGAAATATCCTCTTTTTAACATATTTTTTAAAACTATGACAGTGTCCACTATAAAACAATGAAATTGCAGCATTTTTTTAATTCGTTTTCTATGAACAATCAACGGCGGGTCAGTCATCAATAATTACAGTATAAACAATAAACAAAGTGAGGAAGCTAATTCTTTACAGTATTAGTGTTTTATATGCACAGCTGACATACTTGTTTTATAATGTAAAGTTGAGATATTTTTCAGTAAAATTTTATGGCTAATATGCCTGTCATGATCGTCAGTGGTTCAGTAATTATGGGGGTGCTTTTAGACAGTGTTGTATGCTGATTTCTTTCAGTTCTATTCATTTTCTTGTGTAAATGCTTAGTTTTATAGATATAGACAAGTTAAGATATAGGTTAACACATGATTTCAGTCATTTTTTATATGTTTCCCAACATAATACAGTATCCTCTAATAAAATCAGTGAAAACTGGGTATTTTTAAACCCATTTTCAATGAAAAGCAGCAGACGGTCATGACCAATGTTAGTTTGTCTTCCTTGTATTTAGATATCCAATCTAACCTAATGTAACCTAACCAACCTAACCTAGCCACAAAACCCAGGAACTATATTTAACATAATCGGAGAGACTTGACCCCCCATTCTGGTGGGGGTTAAATTCCTAAGATGGTCGAAACTAAAATATACCTATTTGGTCAGTTTATGATAGCAGCCAGGTTTTGATTTTTCCGTAATTTTTTTTCTTATGGTTCTTTTTGTGATTAGAATGAATCTGACCTTCGTTTCTGGTGCTGACTGCCCTAACCTAACCTAACCTAGCCTAACCGAAACCTGGCTACTATCCTAAATTGACCACCTATTTTGGTCTTGGTTTTATTTGTTACATAAATATGACATAAAATAAAAAGGATGGGCTGTGTTGTACAATCTGACCAGTTTAGAGCACACTTATGCAAGGAGAGATCAGACAAGTGACAGTATTAGATCTATTCATCAAGGCATCTTCTTGCTATAAACTGAAGTTATTAAAAGCAAGTTAAAGCATTGTGGATATTAGTGATGACCTCGACATGGATGCAAAGTCCATTTTTTTTATTAATATAAATTCACCTGAATACGTAGAAGAAAATGGGCACTGTCCCAAGGTACAAGGTCGTCATCAGTATCAAGAAACTTACATTCATTTCAAGGGGTGTATGTTGGGCAAATGCGCATTATGTCAGTGTTAGGCTCGCTGACACCAGCGACGACCTGGGAAGATGGCTGGGCCTTCCACCTCCCCAAACATGTTGATGTACAGCTCCTCCCTGACTTACGACCTACTCCACTTACGACCACCCGCACTTATGACCTGCCTCAGTCATACAAAAATTTGGTCAAATTACGTATTTTCGAGTCCCAACGTCAGTACACAGACAAAATTTTTATTTGTAATTCACTTTAAAATTGCTGGCAAGCTTAAAAGTGAAAGTTTTGTGGTGCTGAGAAGAAAAAGAGACACCCGCTTTGGATTTTCTATGTACTGTATTATTTAAGCATTTTCGACTTACGACCATTTCAACTTACGACCTGGATTTGGGTCCCTAACCCTGTCGTAAGTCGGGGAGGAGCTGTATTCTCACAATAAGGTAGACACCTTTCTAAATATCATGTTTACTCAATCCATGACAATGACTCATTTGGCTGAATTATTGTAATTTTCGTGTAAATAAAAAAAAAGGGCAAATTTTCTCAAACCATGATTTTTGCCAGGTTGTTCACTTATATCCACAATGCCTCATATGAACTGATAGACCTTGTATGGCACAGACAAAATACTCTTAGGTAGGGATTTTCTCAGTGTTAATATAAGTAAGTTTTAGGAGACAGAGAATGTGTTTATTACAATTTCAGTAGAAAAATTGTGGGTTCTCCCAGATGCCCAAATAGGCCAATGAAGGGTAGGTGGTGGTGGCACTATTGAGTGTAACTCGTCAAAACACGAACTGTGAAATTATTTGTAGAAGTTATCCTGTAAATGTGCGATGTTGAAAATTTCCTAGTACTCTATATAGTACTGCTATAATGTTCCTGTTACTGATTGTTTTGATGTTTTTTTCTTTATGGATTTGAGATGAAGTGCCTCAACACCACACCTAACCCACAAGGTTAGATCAGGTTGGGTTAGGTTTGGTTGATTCATGTTGTAGGCCATTTTAAATGATTTACACTTCATCCACTTTTCAATTGAGGTTTTCAGAGGCTTATACAATATTAATTTTTTATATGGTACATTTTATCTGCTCATTATTTCATGTATGTAATAGCTGTGGTTATTTAAAATCACCTTAGGTCATGTTCTGCCACCAGGTACTGTACAGTCTTTTCTCTGCATAAAACAAAGGTATCAGAGAAGATCTGCCAAAATATGTCAAGAAATAAGGGAATGGAGTTTTAGTGATGATTTACCTCTAATTTGGAGACAGAACCTTAACTAATCCAGAGCTGTTTGTTAGTTTTTCTGCATTGAATGTAAATCTAGTGACAAGGAAAGAAAGGCAAGTGGAATCTTACAATTTAATTTTTTAAATATCCAATCAAAGCACCACAGTCTTGTTTTCAGAGCTGGTCCAAGGAATCCATGACCAAAGACTGATAGCTTGGTTAGGTTACAATTAGTTTTTATACACACACATACACACACACTCACACACATACACAACAGCCGACATGGTTAAGCTTGGTACACAGAACCTGACTGGAAATAGCATACTATTGGTAGATTCCTCTTATTTCTAAAGAAGCTTCATTTTGCAAGTGTCAGTAAGGTCATTTACATCCTTACCACATCTGTTAGAGATTCTGTATGTAATAAAAATGTTAAAGTGTATGAGGACGGACACCTGTAGCACACTTGTGGCACCAGCACACCTGTAAATAGAGAGAGAGAGAGACGACCTATGGTGTAATGGTCAGCATGCTCGCCTAGACAACCTATGGCATAATGGTCAGCATGCTCGCCTCGCAAGCGAGTGGATCCAGGTTCTATCCCCGGGCAGGGTGAAACTATGGTTAAGTTACTTTAAGCCATTTGCCTCTGTCTGCCCAGCAGTAATTTGAAACCTAGACGTGAATCAATTTGTGGATCGTGTTCCGGGGTAATGGTTAGCCAATGCAGTTGGCAAGTGTCCGGTCTTCTCTGACTATTCCTTGACACTGGGTCATGCAACTCATAAACTTAGGGTGTGGTTGTTGTGTTGGCAACAGTGTCTACACCAGTGGTTCTCAACCTTGTTTGCCCCATGCACCCTTTTCACCATATGTCAGAATGTCATTCCCCCCTCCTTTCCAAGATTGTCTGCCTCAAAAAGTGCATTCCAAATAATATGCATATAATACTGAAAATCCTTTATTTTTTCCATATTAGTATCAGTTTCCCCCCCCCCCCCCCTGAAAACCTGAGGGGGGAAATTCCCCCCTGGTTGAGAACCCCCTGGTCTACACCTTAAACAGATTCACCCCTAGGTGGCCCTTGGGCTGGCCATCCTCGTTACACGAGTGGCAACCATTATTATGAACCATTTTTTATATAGTGTATACTGTATATACTGAACATTATAAGGCAGAAAACTGAGTACTGTACTATTAAGGTACTGTATGTTATTTTATTTACTTTTCGCAGTTTTCTTAGATCTGTGTTCATTCTTCTCAGTTTTGTACACACACACACACACACAGATTTAAAAGAGAATTGTCATTGGTTAGTATATTGATTGGCAACTCAAGTTCTGTAATTAAAAATTCATATGCTGTACTGTACTGTATATAGTAATTATAAAGAAAAAATAGATTGCTTCTTGAAACAACAGTGTTGTATGGAGAACACTAAGTTTTTGATGTTGACAGTACAGTACTACTTTTGTACCATGCTCAATAAACAGGAAACAATCTTAGATAATCAACGTTTATATAAACTTGAAAGTGTTGCTAAGGATAATGACAGTACAGTACCTATCATTATGAAGCATTTTTGTCCATTCTAAGAAACTGTACTTCTAATTTTTTTATGTTCACTAGCAAATGCTTTTTTTATGTGTGTAAATTTAATGTTTAGAAGAGAATTTTGGTTATTAAAATGGTTGCTAGTGAAGAAGGAATTCTATTTCATGTGTAATAACTGTTGTGACCTGATAAGATAACAAGTCTTGCTTAAGTCACCATTACCTGAATCATGATCACCCCTTTACTACATATAGCTATGCACACTACTGTACCTTCACTACATATAACTATGTACTCTACTGTATCTTTACTACATATAGCTATGTACTGTACTGTACCTTCACTACATATAGCTATGTCCTGTACTGTACCTTCACTACATATAACTATGTACTGTACCTTCACTACATATATGTACTGTACTGTACCTTCACTACATATTGCTATGTCCTGTACCTTCACTACATATAACTATGTACTGTACCTTCACTACATATAGCTATGTCCTGTACTGTACCTTCACTACATATAACTATGTACTGTACTGTACCTTCACTACATATAACTATGTACTGTACTGTACCTTCACTCCATATAGCTATGTCCTGTACCTTCACTACATCTAGCTATGTCCTGTACTGTACCTTCACTACATATATGTACTGTACTGTACCTTCACTCCATATAGCTATGTCCTGTACCTTCACTACATCTAGCTATGTCCTGTACTGTACCTTCACTACATATAGCTATGTCCTGTACCTTCACTACATCTAGCTATGTCCTGTACTGTACCTTCACTACATATATGTACTGTACTGTACCTTCACTCCATATAGCTATGTCCTGTACCTTCACTACATCTAGCTATGTCCTGTACTGTACCTTCACTACATATAGCTATGTCCTGTACCTTCACTACATATAGCTATGTCCTGTACTGTACCTTCACTACATATATGTACTGTACTGTACCTTCACTACATATAGCTATGTACTGTACTGTACCTTCACTACATATATGTACTGTCCTGTACCTTCACTACATATAGCTATGTACTGTACTGTACCTTCACTACATATAGCTATGTCCTGTACTGTACCTTCACTACATATAGCTGTGTACTGTACCTTCACTACATATAGCTATGCACTGTACTGTACCTTCACTACATATAGCTATGTACTGTACTGTACCTTCACTACATATAGCTGTGTACTGTACTGTACTGTACCTTCACTACATATAGCTATGTCCTGTACTGTACCTTCACTACATATAGCTATGTACTGTACCTTCACTACATATAACTATGTACTGTACCTTCACTACATATAGCTATGTCCTGTACTGTGCCTTCACTACATATAGCTATGTACTGTACCTTCACTACATATAGCTGTGTACTGTACTGTACCGTACCTTCACTACATATACCTGTGTACTGTACTGTACCGTACCTTCACTACATATACCTGTGTACTGTACTGTACCTTCACTACATATAGCTGTGTACTGTACTGTACCTTCACTACATATAGCTATGTCCTGTACTGTACCTTCACTACATATAGCTATGTCCTGTACTGTACCTTCACTACATATAGCTGTGTCCTGTACTGTACCTTCACTACATATAGCTATGTACTGTACTGTACCTTCACTACATATAGCTATGTACTGTACCTTCACTACATATATGTACTGTACCTTCACTACATATATGTACTGTACCTTCACTACATATAGCTATGTACTGTACTGTACCTTCACCACATATAGCTATGTACTGTTCTGGACCTTCACTACATATAGCTATGTACTGTACTGTACCTTCACTACATATAGCTATGTACTGTACTGTACCTTCACTACATATAGCTATGTACTGTACTGTACCTTCACTACATATAGCTGTGTACTGTACTGTACCTTCACTACATATAGCTATGTACTGTACTGTACCTTCACTACATATAGCTATGTACTGTACTGGACCTTCACTACATATAGCTATGTACTGTACTGTACCTTCACTACATATAGCTATGTACTGTACTGTACCTTCACTACATATAGCTGTGTACTGTACTGTACCTTCACTACATATAGCTGTGTACTGTACTGTACTGTACCTTCACTACATATAGCTATGTACTGTACCTTCACTACATATATGTACTGTACTGTACCTTCACTGCATATAGCTATGTACTGTACTGGACCTTCACTACATATAGCTATGTACTGTACTGTACCTTCACTACATATAGCTATGTACTGTACTGGACCTTCACTACATTTATGTACTGTACTGTACCTTCACTACATATAGCTATGTACTGTACTGTACCTTCACTACATATAGCTATGTACTGTACTGTACCTTCACTACATTTATGTACTGTACTGGACCTTCACTACATATAGCTATGTACTGTACTGTACCTTCACTACATATATGTACTGTACTGTACCTTCACTACATATAGCTATGTACTGTACTGTACCATCACTACATATAGCTATGTACTGTACTGTACCTTCACTACCTATAGCTATGTACTGTACTGTACCTTCACTACATATAGCTGTGTACTGTACTGTACCTTCACTACATATAGCTATGTACTGTACTGTACCTTCACTACATATAGCTATGTACTGTACTGGACCTACACTACATTTATGTATTGTACTGTACCTTCACTACATATAGCTATGTACTGTACTGTACCTTCACTACCTATAGCTATGTACTGTACTGGACCTTCACTACATTTATGTACTGTACTGTACCTTCACTACATATAGCTATGTACTGTACTGTACCTTCACTACATATAGCTATGTACTGTACTGTACCTTCACTACATATAGCTATGTACTGTACTGTACCTTCACTACATATAGCTATGTACTGTACTGTACCTTCACTACCTATAGCTATGTACTGTACTGGACCTTCACTACATTTATGTACTGTACTGTACCTTCACTACATATATGTACTGTACTGGACCTTCACTACATATAGCTATGTACTGTACTGTACCTTCACTACATATATGTACTGTACTGGACCTTCACCACATATAGCATGTACTGTACTGTACCTTTACTACATATAGCTATGTACTGTACTGGACCTTCACTACATATAGCTATGTACTGTACTGGACCTTCACCACATACAGCTATGTACTGTACTGGACCTTCACCACATATAGCTATGTACTGTACTGTATCTTCACTACAAGTACTGTACTGGACAGTATGGTATTTAAGTTGAAATTTTCCATTATTACTGAATGTTTGATATTACAAGTCCATTTTTTACCTTTATGAATGAACTTTTGGCCCTCATATCTGTTCCCTCTTAATTAAAAGATTGGTTAACTTATGGCTGCTCATATTAGTTAAAGGTCTTTAACGAGGAGAGAGCTCATACTGAAAATTTATGGCTTAGGTAGCTAATAACTTTAAGAAAAGAGAGGGACAGTTACCTGAGCTGTAGGGAATTTAATTAAGTGTAAAAGAAAAAGAAAGTGACATCGAGTTGGCCATCAGCATTGTTCAGTCACACTTGGTAAATATTCCCTTTTCACAATATACAGTACAGTAATATTTTCAGTTTGTAAATAAAGGCAGGCATCATGCTATCATACACAGCCAAACACATGATCTGAGCTGAGGTGTGGCATGGCTCAATTTGGTCTGTTAGTGTATGGTGAAACCTCCATATACCTGTAAACCAATGTACTTCTGTCTCCATATAATCCGGTAGATGGGGACGTCACATCTAGTGGGCCCTCAATATAACGGACTTTCCTCTCTGCATAATTCGTTAGATGGAGGTTTTACATTTAACAAACCCTTGATATGTAGCACCTCTGGGCTCTGTGAAGGTGCAGTGGCTCTGGTATATTTTTGTGTGTAGAATTTAATGAGAAAATTGATGAGGAAATGATGTGGAAGAAGACTTGTACAGTATTGGCTGTCTTGATGTTAACTTAGAAAAGTGTCTCATATTGTTCAACTTATGTGATAATTTTTCCCATCTCCTGTAAATGGCTTCATATATACAGGAATGTATACTACAGTGTAGTGTCTAATATTTGGTTAGTACAGTACCATCACGTCATTCTGTGTATACTCCATGCACTCCTTATCTCTTCATTGCTCCTTGACTTATCTATTGCATCACACCATATTCTTTATCAGTAAACCTGCTGTTCTCCAATGTCTCCTCCAAGTTTACACATGTTCTGTTCATTTTGTGTCACTGAGGTACATATTGTGTTACCCATGTCTGTACTGTATACATCCCATTACAGTATTGGTTTTATTTCAATAACTAAGGAATGTTTATGCAAATCTTGACTAATATTGCTTTATTTAATATTCATTAATGATAGGCCAGTTATAGTATATTAATATAATATGTTTATTGGTGAGAGAGAGAGAGGGTGAGGGACATGTTGGGTAGAGATATAGAGGGAAGATGAGAGACAGGATAGGTAAGAGATATAGAAGGAGGGTGAGAGATGGGAAAGATGTAGAGGGAGAGTGAGAGGCAGGTAGGTGAGAGATGTAGAGGAAGGGGGAGAGGCAGGTGGGTGAGAGAAGTAGAGGGAGGGGGGGGCAGGTGGGTGAGAGATGTAGAGGAAGGGGGAAAGGCAGGTGGGTGAGAGAAGTAGAGGGAGGGGGAGAGGCAGGTGGGTGAGAGAAGTAGAGGGAAGGGGAGAGACAGGCGGGTGAGAGATGTAGAGGGAAGGGGGAGAGGCAGGTGGGTGAGAGAAGTAGAGGGAGGGGAAGAGACAGGTGGGTGAGAGATGTAGAGGGAGGGGGAGAGGCAGGTGGGTGAGAAAGGGAGGCAGGTGAGTGAGTGATACAGTAGTTACATGTTTTCTTTTCAACTGTGGTAATGTAACTCATTTATCTTCAATCTTCTCTCCCTGTGACTGCACCTCTCTTTCTCTCTCTCTCTCTCTCTCAAAAAAAATATTGAAAGTGGCCCTTCATTTTATAAGCACTAAGCTTCAGGTGAAATTTAGTTAATACAGTATATGCCTCAGTGTTGGTAGTATCTCCCAAGTTATTAAATGAAAAGTGATGGTGAGTGATAATCTTGTCCATTTTCTTTTTGGATGTAGTAATGGTAGGTACTGTACTGTTGTGTTTCAGGCTGGCATTATGGAAGGAGCGTTGATCATGGCATTGGTTGGCTATCTCAGTGTGTCAGCCATGCTCATGCTTATCGACTGTAAGTATGCTATCCTCACCTCAGGTGGTAGGGCAGGTGGCCGATCTATTGTCATGGATACAAAGGTAATCTTTCCACCTCACCTTTTAGTTATTGTTTAAGTTATAATTATTAAAATATGTACAGTACGCCCGGATAATTCATGGATTTTTATTTCGCGGTCCTCTATTATTCGCAGATGACACCCTGGATGTACCCAAGAATGTCTGCGGTTAGTTTTAAAGTTGCCAGCATTTTCGTGGCCGGGACAGGGAAACATTCGTTCTAGAGACAGTAATTTCCTTTACATGTACAGTGGTCCCTCGGTTAATGAACACAATTCGTTCCAGAAGGTCGTTCGTTAACCGAAAATTTCGTTAACCAAAACCATTGTTTCAATGGAATTTTGGGTAATTGGTTCCAGCTCACCGAAAATTACATACAAACTAAAAATAAATGCATTAAAGTACACTTACTTTGAGGTGTGTATGTAGAAGGCTCCTGGTTGATGATGATGATGATGATGGGAATTAGAATGGGGGTGGAGGAGAAGGGAGAAGAGAAGGCATTGGGGTGGAAGAGAAATCACCCCATGGCGCCAATTCACCCATAAAATTTTAGTTCGCTTGGTGTAATTCAAGATTATTTTCTTTAAATCAACACTGCACTGCATTATATATTGTCAATATGCAAAATAAACTTCAGAATGACCAATAATTGTACTGTAAAAACGTAAAAATAGTTTATGTTCAAGAGAGTCTCAAGCAAGAAGCTTCCTCCACTGAGCAGGGACACACACTGATGCCATTTTGGGTGTGTTGAGTGGCTGTTTGGGGCGCTAAAAACTAGTTCCCTGTACTTCAATTATGTTAAATAATTGTTAAAATGACTAAAAACTTTAATACAAGACTTGAAAATTATTGAATAGTACAACCTTCTTGATGTTTACTCAAATGGTAACAAATTTAAGCCTTAAAACCGATTACTGTATTGGCGGACTAATATTACAGCTGGTGAGCAGGCAAAAACATGTTGGGAAAATTTCGTAAGGAATTCGTTAACCGAAATTTCGTTAACCGAGGGATCACTGTATTGTATATACAGTATATATATAAATGTGTGTGTGTGTAGACATTTACACAAAACACATACAAATAAATAATAATGGGAAAATCCTCCCACGATTAATCAGAAACAAATGTAAATTAATAATGTTGAGTCTACCCTCAAGTCCACTCCGTGCTTTGTTATTAATACAGCACGGAGTAGACAGGCTCTAGGCGTAACCAAACAAAAAGAAAAGTGAAGCAAATCAAAAGGGAATAAAAATAAATAAAGTAAACCTTTAAGAATTTAATGAAATAAAATACTAAGACAATAAAGAGCCTCGGAGGCTGTCACAACAAATTAATTCACTATCGAAACCTTTAAGACACAAATGATACTAAAACATCGTAACATCAAAAGAATAAAAATAAAGCATTGGGTTACGTTAACACTGCATAAACATATAAAAACTAACACTGAAATTAACTACAGGTAGTCGTCGACTTACGACCTATGCGACTTACGTCTGTTCGACTTTACGACCGGCGGTACGACAGTTTTGGCCCCAGCCTCCTGGCGCTGCCGGGAGCTGGAGCCGCGCGCATCCCCGCGCTCAATTACAAACACGCTCGCTGGTACAGCACACTTCCCTCCGTGTCTGTTTGCCTTGTGCCTTTCTTTTGTCTTGGAAATTTTTCTTGAACCACCACCCCCCCAAGATGTCTACCAAGAGGAAACTGTCTTCATCTACTCCTCAAAGATGATTATATTATCATTACACATTATAATATACTGTACGTAAGGTAATTAAATTGTACTGTAGTATGCAGTGATTTACTTAAACCTGACGACCGTAACAATAATGAACAAAGAAAATGTTGATAAAATATGACTTAAAGATGATTATATTATCATTACACATTATAATATACGTAAGGTAATTATAACATAGGCCGACTTACGACCAGATCAACTTACGACCGGGCGGCCGTAACCAATCTAGGTCGTAAGTCGACGACTACCTGTATTGTGAAACAACACTGAATTACTTAAATGTAACTAAGCAAGCACTAATGGACACAAAAGAGACATGAATAGGTACTCACATAGATATACCATATTGGTGGCAACAGGAACAACACAGAAATAAATTTAAGTACAAGTAACAGGTGATGGGTGACACTCAAAAGAACGTGAACTGAATGACAAGAGGACTGGACTGAACTCCGTCTGTTCGTGGAGTACTATATATAGGGTCGGCTCCCGCCAATGCGACCCGCCGGTGAAACATGGGTCGTTTAACGATACAGATGGTCGTTAGAGAAACAAAGAATGCTTGTTACAATACTAAATGAAGAAATAAGATGGGCTTGAACAAATAATAACAGTTAAAACCTTAACAGCACAGGGTAAAGTGGCTAGATTATATAATAGTAAATATAACACATCATTACAGGAATAATATGGAACAACATGGAAGCATGTTATAAAAAATAATAGAAAAAATACGACACAGTCGTAACAGTCTACACACACACATATATACAGTACAATACAGGTAAAAGAAATAGTTGTCCTAAGGGCAAACACACAAAGGGAATATGCATTTCTTTGTACTTGAGTAAAAATGACCCCCCCGCCCGCGCGGTAAGCAAATGTTATTTGCGGATTTAGCGATTCGCGCCAATTTTGAGAACCTAACCCCCTCGAATTTGAAGGGCATGCTGTACTAAAATGTGGCCCTTTTTTGCTTTTGTCTAACATTATATATAGTGTATATAAAATTTTTTTGCAAAATACTGAAATGGATTTTAGACAATAAGTGCCATGTTATATAGTGTGGCATTTTGTAATTTGATTGTACGATGACAACTATTGTGACTGCTGTATAATGTAGTACAGTACATGGGAAGTACTGTACATAATATTATACTCCCACAGGTACCACTCATTCCACCAGACTCATCAGACGACGAGGACGATGATGAGCGACATCCTCCCACTCCCTCAACAGATCTGACTTATGGGGATGTGGGACTGTATGCTCTGGGGCCAGGTGGCAAGAGGCTCGTAGACATTGCAATTGTTGTCTCTCAGATTGGTAAGATAAAGCACTGTCTCAAGGTAGTGGAGTCAAGGATGATGTAGACTAAACACACACATTTATTGTATGATAAGAGAAGATTGACTTAGACTACAGTACTCTTTGGATAAAGACTCGCTGGTAAAAATAAGAAAGTTTACACTGGTGTGAAAGAAGGTACAGTAGACTCGCAACTTGCGCGTATTTTTCTTACGCGATTTCAACTATACGCGGAGTAAAATTAGGTTACAATTTCCAATTTCAAGGTCAAAACTTTCAAAGTGGGTCGCAAGCCCACCAAATGCACCACCCCACCACCTCTGTCTGTCTCAGTTGCCGTGCGTGTAGTTGTCCGAGTAACAGCTGCCTCTCGTGTGTGTCAATTTAGTGCGCTTAAACCTCTCTCATACTCGTTAATGATGCCCAAACACAAGCCAACCTCTGCCTCTGGTCCTCCAGTGAAGAAACAATGCTCTGTGATGACCTTGGAAGAAAAAGTGGCCGTGTTAGACTTAATAAAAGGCAGCATGTCGATCACTGCTGTGGCATGGAGGTACGGGCAGAACAAATCAAGCTTGAGATCCATTAAGATTCAGAGTGGGAAATTCGTGAATTTATGTCTACAAGTGCCTCATTTACTGCTGAGGTGACTAGCCAGGTTAGAGACATAACTCTAGTGAAGGTGCAGAAGGCATTATATCTAGGTGGAGGATATGAACCAGAAACGTGTCCCCATCAACGGCAACGTGCTCAGGGAGAAGGCACCAAGTCCTTATGACCGGTTTAAATCTGAGGTTCCTGAGGACGAAGCATCCACCAGTTCTGAGAAGAATTTTAAAGCCAGTGCAGGTTGGCTCAGCAGTTTCAGGTAGCGTTTCAACTTGAAAAATATTACTCACTGGCGAATCGGCATTGGCGGACGAGGCAGCTGCACGGTTGTTCCCTGAAGAATTCAGGAAATTGATTGAGGAAAATGGATATCTTCCAGAGCAGGTCTTCAACGCTGATGAAACAGGTTTGTTTTGGAAGAAAATGACAACCAGAACCTACATTTCCAAGTCTGAGAAGCAGGCCCCTGGGTTCAAGGCTGCGAAAGACCATGTCACCATCCTGCTATGTGGCAATGCAGCAGAGCATATGATAAAGCCAGGCTTGGTTTATAGGTCTGCCAACCCTCGTGCTCTGAAGGGAAAAAATGAGAATCTTCTCTTCGTCTTCTGGCGGTCAAACAAGAAAGCTTGGGTGACAGCAATGCTTTTCCTTGAGTGGTTCCACAAGTGTTTTATCCCCAAGGTAAAGAGCTACCTAGAGAAGCTGGGCCTGCTTTTCAAGGTGTTGCTGGTTGTTGACAACGCACCAGGCCACACGAATGCCATAAAATTCGCACACAGTGATGTCGAGGTAGTGTTCCTTCCACCCAACACCACCTCCAGCCTCTCGACCAGGGCGTGATTCGGTGCTTTAAGGCAGAGTACACACGCCTCACCTTTGTCTGCATTCGCAACGCCATGGAGGACGGCACTAACAAGAGTGTTATGTCAAGCTGGAAGGATTTCAACATTGCCAATTGCATCAGTTTTGTGAAGGAGGCCATGGATACACTGAAACCAGAGACAGTTAATTCGTGTTGGCAGGCACTTTGGAGTGATTGTGTGTGTGACTTCAAAGGATTCCCTATGATCGACTCTGAAGTAAGGCACATCGTGAAGGTGACCAGGGCTGTAGGTGGTGTTGGGTTTGAAGACATGGTCGACCAGGAAATCGAGGAATTAATTGAAGGGCACATGGAAACTCTGACTGATGGTAAGTTGGAGGAAATAGTGAGAGCAGACGAAGAAGGCAGCGATGGCTGTAGGGACGATGATGAAGAACAAGAAGAGCCAGCATATTGGGATATACACAAGTTTAGTGAAGTGTTTCAGGTGGCCAAACACTTGAAAAACTTAGTGTCTGAGTATTTTTTATTTTATTTTATTTTTTTTTTACGGAAATTAGCCAGCCGAGCACAGGTCAAACGACCCACAACGGAGCCTGGGGGGCAAAAAAAAAAGAACGGAAAGAAATTGAAAATAGAGAAGAAAAAGGTTATACAGTACTGTGTTAATCTACACCATGAAGATGCCGGAAAACCAGCTTTTTAAAGTGAGACATTGTAAGAGTGTGGAAACACAGAAGAAGGCAGAGCATTCCACAATTTGGCTGTGTGAGGAAAGAAGGAGGTACTATAACAGGTTATTCTCGTGTGACCGACATCCACAGAGAAACAGTGGACAACGCGGGCAAGACGTGTGTTACGAACCCACGGCCTTGCTGGTGGTACACAGGATGCCAAATCCACTGAACATTGCCCGTTAAAGTACCTGTAAAAGAGAGAGAGTGAAGCAACATTGCGGCGAAAAGAAAGGGAAGAGAGATTGTCGACTAAAGGAGGAGAGTTAATTAAGACGAAATGCCTTTGATTCCACCCTATTTAGTAGTTGGACAGAAGAAGAGCCACCCCAGATATGAGAGCAGTACTCCTAGTTAGGACGAATGAATCCCTCAATGTAGGATCATGTTCCAGCAGCTTAAGAAACAACAACGACAGCTTCCCATCACCATGTTCTTTAAGAAAACCTCAGCATCAACATCGTCAGCAGATCAGCCAATGCCCTCAACTTCTCGCAGTGACCTTGAGCTGCCTACATCCTCCCCTGCATTGTTATCTGAGCTTGACGATCCCCCCATGGTGACGTGGGAAGGGGATGAATAATCTCAAAATAACAACACGTGTCTGTCTACATGTCTGTTACATACAGGTAGTGTCTGTGTTCTTAATGCTGCTATGCACTTGTTACTGATGTTGATATTACATTACAGTAGTGATTTTTTAGTTCTGGTGTATATGTATATATATTTAGTGATTTAAGGGCAATTTAGGAGATTTTTAGGAGTGTTTCTGACTGTACGCATTTTTGGGCTTTACGCTGGGTCCCAGGAACATACGGTAACCCCCGCGTAAGTTGCGAGTCTACTGTACAAGTAACTTATTATTGCAGTACTGTATACTGAAGTAATAGTGTAGTTAAAAATACCATACAGTTTTATCTTCATCATTGATGATAATTTCATTACAGTCTGACAATACAATATACAGTACAGCTGTATAAACTTACCATCTTTAACAGGGTTCTGCTGTGGGTACCTGATATATTTATGTAAGAACCTCAACATATACATACCAAGATTCAGTCAACGATTATGGCTGATGCTACTGTTACCTCCTCTTTACTGCCTCACGTTACTGAGGCACCTCAACAAACTGGCCATATTCAGGTAAATTTTTCTGCCTAGGAATAATGTGATGTTTTGATGGGGTCCTGACTCATTAAATCATACCTGTATTTGAATGTCTTGACCTAGGAGTCACACAGCCAGGCAGGGTTGTTGGCCCTTAAACTATTGTATGACATGGTGGGGACACTCATTTTAACTAACTTTTTACTATCAAGCATAACTACATTTTATTATGATAGTATACAGTAAAGCATTTACAAACTCTGATCATTATACTGTACTGTATACTTTTCCAACAGACACATCATCTTCACAAAGGTATTAATGTTTGTTATTATTATTGTACTTTTCAATTAAGAGTACAGTACTGGAGTGTAAACTTTGAGGAATATGTTCAATTTGGAAATATCTTTGCACTGTACAGTATTATAAATAATTCATTAGAAACTATATTCAACATCATTCCTGTATTGTCAACACCATTTGCTGTATTGTGATGTGTGCTAACAACACGTTCACTGGGTCCATCTTTATCACCACACGCGCACACACTGTCACTCGCAGCTCTATACAGTGGGGTATGCTATAACGAATCTAATTGGTTCTAGAACCTTGTTCGTTATAGGATTAATCCGTTCCAGGCCCCCAAATACAACCACTCAACACTGAAAAATATAATATAAAATTGTAAAAGTGCCTAAATATGCTTCTAAACCCCTGAAATAAAGAATATCATTAATACTTGTAATAAAAAAAACAATAAATTAGTAAAAAAAAAAAAAAAAAATTTAAATAATATTCGTAGTAGGATCCGTTCGTTATAGCATACCCCACTGTATATAGTACACATCATGTCTTGAAGGTTATTATTCATTGTTGTGTGATAATTATTGATATGATTTTCATTCCCTTTTCAGCCTATTTGCACAGGTTTCCAATGTGCTCGCTCTAACAGTGGTCTTCTGGTTTGACTTCTCTCACTCAGAGGAGGTGCCTTTTACTCCAAAGGAGTTTTCCATAAAGGGGTTTCCTTTCTTCTTTGCTGTAGCTATCTATTGCTATGAGGTAAGAACTATACATGTACTGTGTGTTTCATTCAAGAGTTTTAGATAACATTGTACAATTCTTCAGTAATAAGCTAAAACAAGACTACTGTTCTGTTCTATTATCCTCAATACTAACTTTTCTGTACAGTACAGTCACACATTATCAGTTGCTCAAAAGATCAACAAGTTGCTAATGTTGACACTGCAATAAATTAGTTGTTAAGAATTCGTATAACAGCAAAATGTGTAAGAAAAAGATGGATGATAGTAAAACAGTTAGCTACCTGTACTTCCAGCCTTTTACTGTATAATCAGTCATCAGGTCATGTGACTTTATGTCAATTTGCATTGATTTAGTGTTGTGTTATTAGAGGCTCGGTTGTGTGTGCAGAAAACTCAAATGATGTTAACTACAACAACAACCCACATATTCATCAATATTGTCTAGTTTGTAAGTTATTAGCCCTTTAGTATTGTACTGTATTTCCTTGAAATCATTTGTACCGTGATTTAATATTTACCGTGATAACTTAATCATTGTTTTATCACCTTTCTCCTGTGACACTAAATACTTTACTTTATTGTTCAATCTTAAAATTATTTTGTTTCCTGTGATTGTTTTTCTTAAGTACTGTACAGTAATATTCACTGAACAACATACAGTACAGTAATATAAATGAAAACATTCTTAATGTGTAACAACTACATTAAGCTTTTTCTTCTCCTCCTCCAGGGTGCAGGAATGATCCTCTCACTTGAAGAGTCAATGGCAGAGCACAAGCGTGATAAGTTTCGCTCCATCTTTGTTTGTACCATGTCGGGACTAACAATGCTCTATATCTGCTTTGGAGTGTCTGGCTATGCATCATTTGGCCCGCGTAAGTTTCCAGAAAGATTATTCTTTTTCTCAATTCTCTGAATTTCATTTGCAAGAAAGTTTCTTGTGGGTGTAGGAGCACACACTAAGCAGAGTCAAGAATTAATATTTAGTCTATGTATTGTAATAAAATGGTGGAAAATGGAAAGTCAAAGTTTAGTGAACATGGCTGAGTCTCAGTTAATCAGACCCAACTTCCTTCCTGCCTCCCAGATACCAAAGACATCATCACACTGAATCTTCCTCATGGAACTGGAGTAGTGAACTTTGCAGCCATGGTCAAGATCTGCCTTGGGGTCTCCCTCTTCTTCACATATCCAATGATGATGTTCCCGGTTACTCACCTGATGGACAAAACTCTGGGAATTGTCAACATTTCATACAGAGGAGTGAGTAGATAATTTTTCCAGCTTGTTTCATGATTTTATGACTTCATTAAGTCAAGTGTCAGTTCAATTTATGACTATGAGTACTGTGTAGTTATCTTTCATTTAGGAATAAATGTTGTTTTGCCAAGGAAAATAATTTTAATATAAGTTCTAACAGGATTCTTGAAGGTGAGATGGGCTTAAAAATGATGACAGTATAAGAAAATTTTCTATCTTTCTAGAGCACTTCATGAATACTTCCTCACTGTGTAGATCCATATAATGTACTGTACCCTCTTCATCTATATCAGTATATCCTCCTTGTCTCTGTGTGTGTGCAGTTCTAGTCACCCTTCATTTTAGCAATAAAGGGGTTCAAAAATAATGGAAAAATTTAGTTTAAAAGTTTTATCTACTATATCTTAGTGTAAGGAAGCAACCTTCAGTACAGTATATATCTTCATTTTAAATCACTCTTGTGTTTGTTATGTATTTACAGAATACGTATGATGTAGTTATTTTATTTTAACACACGGCAGTAAGTAATAAATCTTCTTACAGAATATATTGCGGTTAATACTTGTTGTACTGACTGGATTGGTGGTGAGCGCAGTACCCAACTTTGCTATTCTGATGAGCTTGGTTGGTGCAACATGTTGCACTCTCCTGGCCTTCATTCTTCCAGCTGCCTTCCATCTCTCAATATTCAAACAGTAAGTGTTAGTTCT
This sequence comes from Homarus gammarus, assembly GCA_958450375.1. Classification (NCBI taxonomy): domain Eukaryota; kingdom Metazoa; phylum Arthropoda; class Malacostraca; order Decapoda; family Nephropidae; genus Homarus; species Homarus gammarus. The sequence continues at coordinate 192,637 of CAUDMG010002608.1, forward strand.
TGTTCCCACTATTACACATACACATACCCTCTCATCCTCATCCCTTTTCTGGGTCGTTGAGTTAACTCTCCAAAGGGGTACCCGTTTCATTGGTTGCTTCAGAATGTGTAGTACAATACCACTTTTCGTTTGTATGACTCAATGATATGAGAGCATTGCTGTGCAGTCTTGTGAGGAACTTTTTAACTTATTTGTAGATTTTAATTATTTTAGTAAAAAATTCCGCTTCAAGAATGAGCGTTGTAAGAATTTTGTCTACAGCATCACACTGATACCAGCCAGTAATATTATTTTAATACTGTACTGTAAACTGAGGATGTAGGCGAGTGGCTACAGCTCTCATGTTCTGTCCTGAGGGTCACTGGCTCATACCCAAGGCACCTCACAATTATTACTGCCACCTTGTATACCAAAAAGACTCAGTCCACGGTGTGTTGTATTCACAGTCCCTCAAATGAGCAGTTAAGGTTACAGGACCCACTTTCAAGTGACCTTGTTAGGGTCATCATCAACCAGTACTGTAGTTATTATGTCCTCAATAATATGTATTTTTTTTATAATTCTTCTGATGGCAAATGTTAAAAGCATTGAACCATTAAATCAATTTGGTTAAAGTTATATATTTAGGGTGTTGGATTAATTAGTTGTTTGAAATGATGAACAACTTATTTACGTCACCATAGTTTAAACAGTCATGAGGTTCATTACTTGGTCTCGGCTTACTTTTCAAATCTTTTTAGTTTTAGTGGCATATTAATTGTTAATGCAATGTTCAAATTTACAGGCGACTCTCCAGGCGACAGAGGTATTTCGACATTTTGTTGATAACGCTGGGTGCTATTGGATCCGTCGTTGGTCTGTGCGATGCTTTCAACCGCATGAATCAAGGACACGACTCATTGATTGACGTCAATGAGTTTTCATCGGTAAAAAATGGCAGTCTTCACAATGTTCATACACCTTTCTTTGTTGCTCCTGACAGTAAGCTGGATAACATGTCTACCTCAGTGCTTTCCACTATGTCTACAGCACAGGAGAAATTTGGTAAATTTAATAAAACTAAAAACTTTAACAAAGAAAATATGCAATCAAAGACACAATCATTTGAGAGTAAGGTAGTTAGTGACAATACAGATAAAGGTGCAGAGGCCAAAGAGAGTGTTACCACAGCAACACCAGCACACATTAACACATCTGGGAATTCTAGTGTAACTAGCACTGGACCACCAGGAAAAACTTCTCAAAATGGGGTAAGTAAGGTGCCACATAATGAGTCCCAAAAAGGTACAAGTATAGATGTGAAACAATCTGGAACACCTGCTCAGAAGCCTGCAGGTGACACCCCAACACTTAGGCTACCTGTTGCACGAACCTCACAACAGCCCATTGCAGAGGACACCAAGACCTGAGAAGTGCTCACACATAGGATGTTAATAATGTACATACTTTGCAAAATAATGTAAACATTATAGCACGAATATTTAAAATCTTTTGTAGTTTTGGAGGGTTTATATGCTTGGATAAACTTTTAAATGTAGATAAGTTAACAATAAAAAGGTTTATACTCGGTTGACAAGTTTATAGTAAATTACTGGAATTTTGTGATATCACAATACTGTACCAAGACTAAGTAGATGTTTTAATGGTCTAGTCTTCCTCTAAGCTTCGCTCATCAAAGGGTCTAAATAGTTATTATAATGAGCATAATTTTATTTTGGTACAGATGATCATTAAGGATAGCTAAGTGTAGCAGATGGAAGTTGACTTTAGGTTTCAGGTAGTACTTTTAGCCTTTATTTAGACAATGCTGATTCTTTCATCTCTAGCTTGTTGTCAGCAGCATAGAAGTAAAGTTTTGCTGCAACATGAACATTGTGCCAAACTGGCACTCCATAAATCTAACTCGAGGTTTACACTTATAAAATTATTGTTTAAAGAAACACTGGTAGTAATGATACTACAAATTTTTAAAAGTAAGTTTAAATACCCCTGTATTCTAATTACTTAGCACCACATATGTTGCTATTTTTAAATAGTTCATACAAGTTTGTTTTGAAAAGAAACTTGAGTACACCAATTCCCCCATTAACATTATTTGTCAATGTCGTTGAAAAAATAATGTTTGAAAATTATAAATATACAATAATTTAAAAAACTTAGTACAAAGGTGTTCAGCGCCTGACTGTGATAACAGCCTGCTATGTAAGCGGCCAGCATGGGTGCCATATTTGTTTGATATTGTTTTGGTGGTTGGTTGATGCTCTTCCAGCATTCACTTAGAAACCAATTACAGTGGTCCCTCGGTTAACGAACACAATTCATTCCAGAAGGTCGTTCGTTAACCGAAACCATTGTTTCAATGGGATTTTGGGCAATTGGTTCCAGCTCACCAAAAATTACATACCAAGTAAAAGAAAATGCAGTAAAGTACACTTACTTTGAGGTGTGTATGTAGAGGGCTTCTGGTTGATGATGATGGGAATTAGAAGTGGGAGTGAAGGAGAAGGGAGAAGAGAAGGAAGTGGGGGTGGAAGAGAAATCACCCTGTGCTTCATGCTGTCATTTCACCCATAAAATTTTAAGTTCACTTGGTGTAATTCAAGAATATTTTCTTTAAATCAACACTGCACTGCACTATATATTGTCAATATGTTAAATAAATTTCAGAATGACCAATAATTGTACTGTAAAAACATAAAAATACTCTGTGTTCAAGAGACCCACAAGCAAGATGTTTCCTTCCACTGAACAGAAATACAAACTGAGGCCTTGGTGAGTGAGTGAAGTGGCTGTTGGGTGCACCAAAAACTAGTTCCCTGTACTGCAATTATGTTAAATAAGTGTTAAAATGACTTAAAAATTTTAATATAAAACTTGGAAAATTATTGAATAGTACAACCTTCTTGATATTTACTCCAATTTTAACGAATGTAAGCCCTAGAACCGATTTATGTATTGGTGGACTAATCTTCCAGTTGGTGAGCAAACCAAAGCATGTCGAAACGTTTTAATAAGAATTTCGTTAACCGAATTGAATATTCTTATGGAAGGTAATTCGTTAACCGAGGGGCCACTGTATAAATTCATTTAAGCCCTAGAACAGTGAGTGCTAAATGTGCATTATGCACTATTACTGGTTGTGGTCACAGAAAGAAGAGGAAAGTGTTAAATTAGATGTGGTAAAGAGATTTGAAGGACAGCGAGCTGTGGACATAGTAAGAGCTGTCGGTTTGCAGCCTACAACTGTACGAACACTATGTCCACTACTGCATCAGCCATCAGGGAAATATTATCTTATTTGTGTTTATTACTCTTATTTGTATGTGTAGTACACATTTATTTATATTTAGAATATAGTAGTGTTGTTTTTTATCTTTATTCAGGAACTGTGTGAAAAATTTTTAATCAGAAATGTACCCAAGGAATATAACCCCTATTTATATCATTGTGTCTATGGTAATATCTGTTTCACTTAAAGTCGTGGTTTTCAGGAACCTAGCAACGATGTTAATGGGGGAATTGGTGTATAGACTAATTAGCTACCTGCAGTAGAAATTTTTGGTGCATTGGGATTCTTCTTATTTTTAAAAGACAAGCAGAAGGAATGAAGGAAAGGTGATGAAATGTTAAGACAAATACTAAGTTTTTTCTCATTCAGTTGTTAAAAATCAAATCACAGTTACTGTACCTTCTCACAAGAATCCCTTACTTTATATGTTGATTGTATGCAAGTCATGTAAACTGTAATGTTTGAAAAATCATTTATAACCAGTCCCATGATACAGCTGTTAATGTTAAGTGTTTATGGTATCTGGTCATGTTGTGTGAATACAAGTGTCTGTCTGGATACAGTTCATTGGGAGCAAAACTATTATTTAGGTATATCAGATAGTTTATTTTTATAGTAAAATAACAGTAAAGAGGTACAGTATGGGTGTGCTGCACTGTACTGTGTGGGGCTTTGATGGGCAGGATTGTTAATGAGAAGAACAAACATTAAGAGGGTTTTGGAATATGAAATAATTGACTGTTGGGGAAGTAACGGCAATAAGATACAGTAACTGTTGGAAAGCTGGAATAAGTTTATTGTTATGGGACCAACGTTGGTCAGTAAGCTCACCCTTAAGTGCCCTCCCTCTCAATACTGTACTGTAGCTACCATCATGAAGGAACCATTACTTTCAAGGTTTTCTTTGGTACTGTATTCTGCTCTACTCAACTTTACAGTACAGTATGCAGTACTGTACTACGAAAAGTGCTAGTTTGTATGTATGAATTTAAATAAGAATAATTTCAAGAACTTTTATGACGTAGAAAAATATTGTTGTACTGTACAGTATATTTTTAATTGTGGTTCAATATTATTAATTTCAATCATTCTAAAATACTAATGCAGTGATATCTCCATTAGCCAGAACAGCTGGTGTAGAGCACTTCTGGGAATGAGAGATTTCCTGGTAAAGAGAGAACTTTCGAAGCCGGAAAAATCTCCCATCCCCGGAATTCTGGTTAACCAAGAAATTACTTTTAATATTTATAAATGCAACAGACATGCACAGAAACTTACATTTGTTTGCTCACAAAAAATATGTACATGCCCTTATGCTTCCACATTCATTCTTTTCCAGCCCTTCCCTCACTTACTTATATATAGCCAGTTAATTAGCATATAGGATCTTATGTAACTGTAGAGCTATAGCTTGATCTCAAGAAAAAACTGTTTTCTCCTCTGTGCTGTGCACTCACAGAATAACTTTCTTCCGAGATCTTTTTAAAACTTTGCATAAGTTTACTGAGCATTAGATGTAAGTTTTAATAAGTGCCAATAGTTTGCTTACGATGTAGATACAGTTATTTAATTCACATAAAGCTTAGCATTACTGTCAACTGCTTAATTTTTCATTCTGGGAGAGTAGTTCCCAGGTACAGTATATAAATAGTGTATGTATGGAGACATTCAGGGTGTGGAGATTTGCAGCCTTTTGTTATATTTTATATAAGAAGTATTCATTTGCTTTGCTGCCATCGTTGTTATGACAGCTTTAATTAAGTTCCTCGTGGAACATTTTAGGCTATAATCTGCAATAGAAATGGTTGTAATATTGTATAATTATTTTACTATACAAGTGTTTTATAGAACTATAAACTTTCAGCTGCATGATAATTTAGCTTCCAAATAAAAACTCAAGTCTTGTTTTCAAACTGGTGGTTGTTGTTGGTGTTCAGCATAAACTTGGTGACTTGTGGGGTAACACCTTTCTTTTCATGCACAGCTTTTTATGTGCTCAAAAAGTATGTGCAGGAGTACAGTACATTTTAAAAAATTTTGATCTTCCTTCTTTTGGTTGTGTTGCTGTTATAAAATTTTATTGTCACAAATTGACTTTACAGTTTATATTTTCAGTTTGAATCGGTAACAAAAGTGTTGTGGTAGTATGTGCGACCGCTGCTGTTTCTGATGATGGCAGACTTTACGCTGGATCACATTTTTGTCATGTGTCGGAAAAGAAGTGTTTGTGGCTTCAAAATGTATTACTGCACGTTAAGTCACAAGTGGCATCCTTGGTTAATATTATATTGATGGTACTTAAGAAAGTCCAGATTGTTAGTGATATTCCAAGTTAACAATGTACAGTAGTTCTATCACCCTATGTTGACCATACCTGAAACAAGATGAAGAAAAGTTAGCTGGTTAAACTTGAGCTTCACTTAGACTATCTTCTCATCGTATTTGTAAGTGACAACAAGTGACTCATCATTTTATCAAATACAGTACATGTCAGCTTAACCAATCACTGAAGACCAAACTCAGGTTTCCTAGTTGTGAATACAAAGTGTAGTTAGTTTCTTCTACAAAGTTGTAGTACAGTATTTATAAAACAACGCGATTCAACACCATGACATACTGTCAGGTGCACTGTTGTTCAATTTCGACTCCAGACATGACTTTATTATCACTTCACTCTGTAGCTGTTTAACCATTGGTTAGTAGAGAAGTACAGTATAAGGAATGATGGTAGAAGCTTTTCACTAAATGATATGAAAGGTGCTGTTTGTACATTGTATCTAGTTTAAGTATTTTCCATATTATAGTCATTTTTGGGGTAATAAAATGATACTGTATATGGATAACCAGACGTCTGAATCCTGCTGTAACAGTTTTTTGGTACAAGTTCGATATATAATTTCCAACTAATCCAAGTTTATCGTTTATTTACAGTAATTTCAAGATGAGGTTTAAGGAAGCTTAGATACTTCAAACTACTGCTCTTCTTCAAGCTCTGTGAGGAAAAGAATGTCACCCATTTCATTACAGTCTTGCATATCCTGTGCCATCACTAAAACAAGACAGCTTATTCAGAACATCATCCATTAACTTTGATCAAGATAAATTCTGTGAATCTGTCCATCAAGATGTTCCTCTTAATCACAATATTTCCTCATCCTGTTGTGCAAGTAACCCTCACTGCCTGGTACTTCAACAAACACTCCACCAGCTGTATCTCATAAACATTTCCTCTCCTCCATGCTCTACTTGTCTACTTGCTGTACACCCTCATTATTAACCCCTACGCCCCAGGCTAGGGTGCCCCTGGTCGTATCATCCACGCGGGGTAAATCGAGAAAATAACTTTTCCTAAAATAATATTGAACCTTTTTAAATGATAAAACAATAAAAAAATAATTAAGAAAACTCGATATTGACCCTCTAGAAACTTCCCTGGGGCCTCAGTGGCGAGGGAGATAAGGGGACAGTGTTCTTTTGACGGCTAGCACCCGTGATCACTACGCACTTAACGGCCATTTTTTGCTTGTCTTTGTGTCTGGGATGGCCAGTAATGCTTATATTTACTGATCATAATACAGTACTTATTTCTTAAAAATAATAAATTTTGAATATTTTAGTTGTTGTTTTTTTATAAAAAGTGCTCGGTAACACACACGCAGTCTGTCGCCAGGTTGTATTTGTGTTTGTTAGAGCAAGTAATGCATATAAAGGATTATCGGAATAATAATTCTACAAATAAATACATTTATAACATAATCATAGAATTGTTTTCCAGTAATACTACACTACTTTTAGCAATAGTACTTTGATACAACATAATAAAATGGACAAAAAATGAAAATGAAACAAACAAAAGTAGGTACTTACATTCAGGAAGCTCCACTGTGGCCGAGCGTGTGGTGTGACACGCAAATAGTCACACTGGAACATGATAACCCACGCTGGGCATTCAAACAATGCAGCGAAAAGGCACACGTTCCAGAACATCAACTGGGGCGTAGGGCGTTGATCACTATGTAGTCTTTATTTATCTTCTGTATTAAACTTTCAATGTTGCTCCTTGAACTACAAACAATGACTGTAGGATTTACATTATTCTTTGTAACATGCACACACCACTTATCATCCAGCTATGATACAATGGTATGAGTTATTAAGGATGTCACCTTCGTTGGCGAGCTCAAGGTGACTCGAGAGGCTGATCCGGGATTGGCAGGGCCGTCCGCCGATGTTGCATGTGTGGAGGGCTACATCTAGTGTGGGAGGGGTGGCAGCGTCTTACTACCACTGTACACAATTGCCACCCCCACCACATTGTGAGGATATGCCTTGACAGTGACCTGTAGTCTAGTAAGGGTTACCCAATATTCCGTGGAATTTGAGTCAACCCAGGACACCTGCCTCTTAGGCCTGGCATCATATTACAGATTGAAACAGGATATGTGAACCAGTTGGGTTTTTCCTATAAGCTGGTGAGGATATGGTCCTACTGGTCTCAAGCAGGCAGTCCCCGGGTTACGTACGAGTTCCGTTCCTACGGACGTTCTTAAGTTGAAGCACACACCGTACTTATATAACAAGGTCTAAAATCCCACTACTGTATATTATAGCCTAAACCTTTATATACATCTAAAATCAATTAATTTATGAGAAAAGAAATAGAATGACAAAATACAATAAATGAAAGTAATAAATAAGGCCTCAGGTGTAAGTAGTGGGCAGCTATCAAACAGGTACGACTGCCTGGGAAGATATTGGAAGCCTAATGTGCCTTGGTGGGCTAATCTCCATAATTTTTTTTTTTTTTTTTTTTTTAAACTTTACAGGACCTTGTTCGTAAGTAGGCTGTACATAACCTGTGGACCTCCTGTATTGGCTTACACTGGATATAAATTACATGTTACCTCTGGAATGGGAATTTGAATCCACAACCAGTGGATTGCCAGCCAACCCAGTATGGTAACCAGTCTGCCACCATACAGTAGTGCACCTCTCTCTCTCTCTCGCCTTCAATAATCATATGTTTTCTTTTCAGCAACATGTATAAATATTTGGTTATATGGAATGTAATGTAATGTTTGGATTTGAAGGATTTCATTTGAGTTGTGATTGGTTGATAATTTAATTTTTGTAATTGATTTCACTGAACAGAAGTTGATGCCTGTACTGTATTTGATGTTTCTACTGAATGCTTCTTGTGTTCTAGTGTAGTGTACTTTAATCCAGTTATTAAGAAAGCTATTTTTGTTACAAGCTTCTGGCATTTCACTGCGCACTTCCTGCTCTTGTCTTTCAGTTGAAAGCTACTATAGGAAAGCAATGTAGCATTAATCAGGATGTAATTATTGCTTCCTTAGATGGACTATTTCAGAGCTCTCTATTTTTTGTAATTTGTAGTCCTTTGACACTTGACAATCTTTTCACTTTTTTGTGAAGTAACAGAGTTCTCTTACAAAGTGTACATACATAAGTCTTACTGCTTTTTAAGCAAGTATATTTAGCAATAATATATTTTGAGCTTGCAAAAAGATTGCATCAAAATAGAGTACAGTACAGTAGCCTCTAACTATGATTGTCAACTTGTTATTTAGATATTTATCCTTTTAAGAAATTAAATGTATATACATTACAATATTCTAAAGGAGTTTTATCACTGGTCACGTAAAGACTACAATATTGTAAGGCTGACCTCGGGTAATAACCACTTTACCACTAGACCCAACATTGAACCTTCTGCTAGTCTAGGGTGTGATCCTGATCCAAGGATATTAGTCACATTAATATATGTAGATAATGCTTATCTATGACATGAGTACTGTACAGCACACAGTTAATGTGACCAGGTTCAAACTTGGAGGTTACAGACTCGCCTTAGAAAATGCTTATTATATGTCATGGGGTAACAAAATTTACAGCAAATTAAAATCATAGTAAAAAAAAATGTACTGTAAGATCATCAGAATGTATGCAAGCTAGTTTAACTAAACCTTGCAGCTGGTCCACCCATTACAGTATAGGCCTGTTGATAACATATCCATTATCTTAGCGTTTTTTTTTTTTTTTTTAATAACAATGCAGTAGTTGCTTGTTTTGCTACTGCAGAACATACACCTCCCCTAGCTAGTTCAATGGCTTGGGCAGCTGATACTCGTTCCAAACAATATTTCACCTGCCGGTTGGTTATTTTTTTTTTTCCACAATTGACTTATCTATGTGGTTCCAACCACTTTTGGCATCCTTAAGGCCTGTCCACACGATCGAGCAGTGCCCGGCGGGCACGCGCTAAATGCCCGTTATCGGGCAAACCAGCAGAGTGCCCGTGCCCGTCGTTGAGCGAAATCATGGTCCGCCTGCCTGGTGGTTTGCTGCCCAATATGGAGCGACGACTTTAAGTACTGCAAATGTGATGCGTGTATGTTACCAGCTCGGTCCAGGTGTCCAGTGTATAACCAAATAAGCTTATGCAATGTACATTATTGGTGTGACAATAAACGGGAGATTGTTTATGTATTATGTAATGAGGACATTCGTGTGTCTTCGTTCCTGCCGCTTTCCTCACTCTAGTCCCATAGCTTCCTGTCTTTGCATACCATAATTCTAACATTATTCAATGAATTTTTTTGTACTAAAAATCTCACCTGCAAGTAATCTTCCTTGAGTACTTCATACATGGCTTGACAAGTTGCAGGTATTATGCGAGACAAACTTTGTTTTGATATCCTCGTTCTATACTGAAGTGATGTGTAGGTGCACCCAGTTGAAAGATATATGAGCGTTGCCTCTAGACGAGCCTCTGCAGATATACTCTCCCTCATATTGGCATCCTGTTTTTTTTTTGTTTTTTTTATTTGTTTTTTTTTAAATATATGGTTCCACTTTCGCTCGAAGTTTGTAAAAGGTGTTGGGGTCCATTCTCATGTAATTGGTGAAGTCTTGCTCATGTCCATCTTGCAGTTCATGTAAAATCGTGGCATGACTTCCCAATACTTTTCTTCGACCTAAGCACTCTTTGCACCATTTCCTTTTCTACATTTGGTTCTTCTTTTTGCACAGAGCAACAATTATTATAGTACACAACGCTATGCGCTTCACTTTAACTGTCCGGCGATTATTCCTGCGACACACCACGGTGATCGTACCGCACCCGCCACTGTCGACCACCTACTAGCTACCGTTGCCCGACTATAACTGCCGCCAACAACCCCCGTGTGTACAGCAACACACAGGCTTTGCTACCGGGCAAAGCCCGCCGGGCACTGCTCGATCGTGTGGACGGGGCTTTAGTGACCATTAAGGTTGTGTACAAGTTGATGGGTTGCTAAGTTAGGTGTTGCTATCATGTCAGTGAGGTGTGTTGCCACATCACTGACTTCACCATCACCAGCTTTTTTTTTTTTTTGATGAATATGTTCTTTTCATCTAAAAGAAATTCACTGTATTGTCTTAAACATGGAAAAAAATGGCAGTGAATTTTCAAGTGTGAGGTGACTCACTTAACAACGAGAATCCAAATAGTTTGTGAATCTTGTTCATTGGTAAGAGTGACACAGAGCTGCTGTGCTAATGGTCATTATGGTGTGGTGTTCTTACGATTGTTTCCCTTCATGTAATAAGTCTACCAGGGCTTTTGTTTATATGGACAACTCTTAATGTACAAGATAGTGTGTTTAGGTTTCTAGTGTTGATGGCCGGTCCATCAGTTTTCTAATCTTTATAAAATATTTTCATTCCATTATTGTAAACCCTCTTTAGGGCAGCCATTTTAAGACTAACTCGGTTTTCCAGCAAATTGTCACCAATTTAGAAGTTATTCTTAAACTCTATTCCCATTATTACTCTTGACAAACCTGAACCAGGATATATCGTTCTCTGTATAAGTTTGCATCAGTTTATTGCTTCACCAAGACACAATGAGAGAGACTGAAAACTATGTACCTATCCATCATTGTGTCTCTTGACTTCAGTTAATGTAATGACAAGAAGTCCTTTGTTTTAAATTCATTCAGATACAGTATAAGTATCCTTTCTAGGGACCAGAATTTTCAAAATATGACCATCTTGAGAACAACAATCTCCTGAAATTTCCCGTTTTTCCTACAACTCTTAAGAATTTTATGAAACAGCTGCAAGGTTACCATATGTTAAATTACTCTTGTATGGAGACTACTCCTGACAGAGACTAAGTTAGGGCCTGGCTATTAGCTAGATGCGCCCAAGATCAATGTCCAGAATGGTTATTGACATCCAAGAAATCTATTACACCTAACCTACAAAAAAGACCCTTACTCCTCAATATAAATTACCGGTAATATTATTAGGATAACTTCATCAATTATGTAAGGTGCTACAGTTGTGGTGTGTTTACTGAATACTAATAAACATTATTAAAGTGTTCAGATCTGGTGCAGCAAATCCTCCTCACAAAAAAGTCAAAGGTTTGGGTAACAGGTGTAGCTTTGCTGGTGTAACACTGAATTGCAATTTTGTGGTTCATATTTTTTACTCTGGTGGTGGATATAATGCATAATTGTAAAGAACAGAAATACTAAATAAAATAATAAATGCAGTACTAGTTTGTTTGTACTTACCATTTACAACATTCAGTGTACAGTATACTCTTATTAAAAGAATTGGACATGAAAAAAATAGTTCAATGTGTGTGAAGCCAAAAGAAACATGTAGACATTATCTCAAAACCTTTAGAGACAAATTTTTCATCCGCACAAGTCAATCAAAAGTAGTGAAAATACAAATAATTTTATTAAGTAGAATTAAGGCTCAAAGCAAAGCACTGGAACCAATATGTGCTTCACTGTCCTAATAGCAACCACCTCTTGGAGTCTTCTGCTCCACTCCACACAACAGTGGCAGACAGGTATGTATGTTAACACATACAAATAATTTTTATTCCAATTTATTACACTAATTATATACCAAAGTGCCTGGAGGAACTACTGTATTCAAAAATACATTTTACGGATAGTAAACATAATTTAGATATTCAAAGTGTACGGCAAAATTTATAATACGACAATATTAATAATTAACTAATGTACAGTATATATCTACAGTTAATACCTAAGAGAGGTTCAGTTCACTCTGGTAATCTAACCAAGTACCTGTAATACAGTGTGTGAAATAAGCTGACCTTTCTAAACCCCCAACTGGAAGAGGACACAGTACAGTAGTTGCATATCCTAGATCCTTCCTCTTGGATATGAAAAGAGAAACCAACTGTCCACATCAGGCTTGCAGCACAGGGCGGGCTTTTTTACTCATCAGCTGATCATTAGCTGTTGTGAAACCAGTTCCTCCCTGCCAAGTGAAAAAATATGCAGGTTGTTATGAATTACAGTTCAATATACTGTACAGTATAAAAAAAACATTAACACAACTATAGCAAGCAAACTAAGAAGTACTTTTTCAACACTCAGAAATTCTGGAAGAAAGTCTGTGAAATCAATTATAAGTTCATTTAGTTTGAAATAGAAACAATAATTTGAAATAAGAGGTACTGGTAACATATTGAATGGTGATGATAGTACATTAATATTGTACAGGAAATATAACTGATCATGTGAAGCAACAGTTTTGTCTAGGTAATCAAGGAATTTGGAAAGAGTTGAGAAAATTTTATTGAGTAAAATATTACAAGAAAGTGAGCTTATGTAAAAATAAACAATGTACAGAATCAAGATGATAAAAGACAATTTTAAGGGATATTGTGTACACCTGAGTCAAGGACGGACCAGCATTTTAGCTTCAAGTCCATGTAGGTAACAACAACCCTGAGTCAACCATGTGTGGGAGTAGAAATAATGTATACATTACTGTACCTATTAAAGAGGCAATACAGTAGACTCACTTACCCAGTGACTTAAGTGATAATTGATTTGTGTAGTTTTGAGGACAAAATTCCATGTCAGGGCAGACATGGCTACTGTAAAGTTGTGCAGAAAAGAAGGCACTTTTCCATATTGTCTCCTCAAAACATTTTGAATGCAAGTCAGTTTTATCAACTAACTTACAAACCAAATGCAACCTAATATAACCAAACTTAACCTAAACAAACTTAACCTACCCAAATCTAACCCAACCAAACCAAATCTATCCTAACCTTACTTATCTATACTTTACCTAACTTATCATAGTTTAGTTTAGTTTATTAAAGAAGTACAGTACATACCCTTTGTAGTGGTATTATGTCCTTTTCAGACAATTTGGCCCCAGTGAGAGGATGTAGCATGTCCTTCTTTATCAACTTTTCCACACACTCTTTTGTCACAACATCTCCCCTGAGGAAACAAAGTGAATAATTTTGTTTATCTTACAAACATTTTTACACAATATTACAGGGTGGCCAAAGAAAGACACTCTCCCTTTATACATGATACACTCACACTTACTGCTGTAACAAGTCTTCCCTTCCACAACAATGCCTTAAGTTATCTCATCAGTCTTTCCTTGTTACTTCACACAAGGACCCTACTTGGAAAAAAGCACCTGGTAACTTTGTTGGCTTTCCTTAGTTGAATTGCCCTTCTATTTACATTGTTTGTAAACCCACAATGTCTGGGTACATTGGAAATTGTATACCAGCATTGTCTATGTACATAATGAACTGTATACTGTACCTGCATTGTCTATGTGCATGATGAACTGTATACTGTACCTGCATTGTCTATGTGCATGATGAACTGTATACTGTACCTGCATTGTCTATGTGCATGATGAACTGTATACTGTACCTGCATTGTCTATGTGCATGATGAACTGTATACTGTACCTGCATTGTCTATGTGCATGATGAACTGTATACTGTACCTGCATTGTCTATGTGCATAATGAACTGTATACTGTACCTGCATTGTCTATGTGCATGATGAACTGTATACTGTATCTGCATTGTCTATGTGCATGATGAACTGTATACTGTACCTGCATTGTCTATGTGCATGATGAACTGTATACTGTACCTGCATTGTCTATGTGCATGATGAACTGTATACTGTATCTGCATTGTCTATGTGCATGATAGACCTGTATACTGTTCCCGCATTGTCTATGTGCATGATGAACTGTATACTGTATCTGCATTGTCTAGGTGCATGATGAACTGTATACTGTACCTGCATTGTCTATGTGCATGATGAACTGTATACTGTATCTGCATTGTCTATGTGCATGATAGACCTGTATACTGTTCCCGCATTGTCTATGTGCATGATGTATACTGTATACTCTTCCTGCATTGTCTAAATACAAGCTAAACCAACTGTAAACTAGTTTGATAATTTTACTGAATAAATACATTTTTATATATCCAATTGTTGGGTGGCTGGAAGTACTGTACAGTACTGTATGAGCAAACACATACTTGCCCTTCACTTATCCTTACTGTTGTAACATGTGCAGTCTGCCCAAGTGTTCCCTTTCCCAACATGGTCCTCAATATATCTACAGTGCTGTATTGGTTTATCCCAGTAACTTCATACAAGTCAGTATCATTCATCAGTAACATCATACATGTCAGCATCATTCATCAGTCATCAGTAAGACTTTCATGCTCACTTATCAACTTTTCTCAAATTTATTCATAAAAACTGAGACAGTGAATAATGACTTGGACCTCAAAAACTTAACATCTCCTTACGTTGGTCTGAGTACTGCACAAGGTACGTTGTTTCTCAAGATGTCGCCCGTGACCGGACACTTATATCGCTCTCTTTTGCCATCCAGCACACCTTTGTCATTAGGATCCACAGCTAAGGTGAACTTGACATCAATGAGGTCTTTGATTTTCAGCGGCTTACCACTGATGGGGCAAAAGACAGTCTTATCCTGTAAAACATAAAATTAAATTATGACAAATATTTATAAAATATAAGTACAGTATTGTAGTAACTGTGCACAACTGAATAATTGTTCAGCTATTTTATTATTATATATCTATGTGCTGAAGCAGTGAGGTGGATTAGTGGATACAGCGCTTAACTCCTATTATGAGCATCACTGGTTTGATCCTGGGACACGCCCAGTCCACCCAGCTGTAAAAGTAGAAGTAAAGGTGGCTGAATGCAGTTCCGGCCACACCACCTATTTGTATACATAAAGCTGCTGTGTCCACACTGCACTTAATGGACAGTCATGCATATGCGACTCATTTTCACTTTACTTTTCATGTGCTGAAGACATAGCAACAACACTCTTAATATTTATTAAGAACACCCAAGGAAAACCAATCTACTGTACTTGTAGACATCCCCCCACCCTCCCATAGAGCCTTTAGTGTACCTCATGTGGCCAGACAGGTGCTGACTCCCTCATTGTTAACAATCAACTGGCAGTGGGTTACCACACCTCTGTGGCAGGATGCTGGTCCATCCAAGGTTGTATAATCATCACAAGTACACCCAGTACATTAGTAAAATCATTTCATTACTAAGTATGCAAAGCCAGTGTACAAGGAGTGATCCCCTTCCTCTAACCCACCAGGTGACAGCTGGGCTACACAACCAGTAATTGTACAAGATGATGTTACTACATGTATTACAGCTAAATAACTACTCCTTGTACAATATAATGGTACTATAAAACATTAAACACAAGTATAATATAAAATGCTTACAGGCTTCTGCAACTTGGTTTCCTTATTTCCTGGAGTGAGAGATGGGATCCAGAAACTTGGCAGCTTCTTGTCCAGACCAGAAGCCATGTTGGAGACTGACGACCCACTTTTCCCCGCACTAGTACTTGGTCCTGCATGACACATCAAAATAACTTTAAAAACTAAAACCATACTTCTTAGTTTTTAAAATCACATCTTTATCTTGGGAATACCCCAAGGTAAACTCTTTATATCGGTAGATGAGCTTCATACTTGCTACTGTAAGTGACTCAAAATACTGAGTCATTCATTTCCTATTAATTAAATAACTATGGGTGATCCTGCAATAAGCAACAATAGGAAGACTGACCTCCTTGTGCTGCCTGAGAAGCTGATGACACTGCTGCTTCTGTCTTAAGGAAGTTCTCAACACGGGACCTGTTTTCTGCTTCTCCCAGCTCAGCAAGTTCCCTCTGTAAAGATAAAAGTTAGAGAGAATGATTACTAGACTTTAAGAAAAATAATAATAGATAATGTTGGAACATAACATCAGTAAACAAAACATGCAATGAAAAGTGCACATTAATATATAGCATTGTATTGTACCGTATCTAAATATGTTGTCAAGCACCCAAGTTGAGGATATAAACCTACTACTATGCAAGTGTATATCTACTTGTTCTCTTAGTACTTTCTACCCTTGATCCAACACACACAACACCGGGAAAGGTGTCATGACATTAGATACACAGATACAATGACAACAAGTCTTCCTCTCAAATATGAGGACTACCATCCAGTGCATCTGTCAAGAGCATCCAATCTACAAGTGTAGACAAAACTACTACTTTCATTGAACAGTACATATACTAAAAATACCTTCACTGAACACTACAGTATATATTAAAATTTATGAAGAAAAACTCTAAATGGGTAAACATTTAAAATCAAAACTAATAAAAAAAAATTCTTTTCAAATGAAAGTAAAAAATATAATCTTAAAAAGACTATCATATTGTACTGTACAGTAATCCCATGTTTTTCGCGGGAATTACGTTCCTGAAACCCCCGCAAAAAGCCAAAACTGCGAATACTCCTTTAAGAATCACTGTACCTGTGTCCACCAAACAGCTCAGGTAAGTCATGCACTTAACCACGCCATGCTCTCCACTCACGGCCCAGTGATCACACTGATCACTGATGCACTGTACCAGTATTTACTAACATCATAACTTGAAACTAATCATATTGTAGTATAATAATGGAAAAAGTAAACACAGTTATATACCAAAAAAATTATTTGCAAGTAAATAAAAATTTTTATATGTTGCTGAGGTCGGCAACACCCGCATTGCCAGCCTCTCCCTGCTGTCCCGGCGTCTGCCCGCCCTCACGCAGTCACGCCAGCCAGCCAGTCCTCTTCCACCCACGTTCCTCCACTTAAAGACTTGTATTCTGACAAAAGACACAAATGAATTGTCAGTCTTCACCACATCTCAAGCCATAGCTCATACCACCTCTGAGCTCGTTCAATAAAACTGTTTCTTTCCGTTAAGGTCATCACTATTCTTGATCTCTTGGTCACTTTAGAGTCTTTGCTAGTAATATTTGCCTTTGATGAGGCTGGCTTACGTCCCGGAGACATGTGGAATGCAGGTGGGAGGACAAACAGAAGAGGTAATCACAGTATGGTAGGCATGTGTGGACTGAGGCTTCTCAGAGCAGCGGGTGTCTGAGACGGGAAAGGGTGGCTTCTGTTTGCCGCACAGCACAGGGGAATATCGAAAATGGCGCAAAATTTAAATTTTTGTTTTTAACATATATACATATATACATATATATATATTTTATGAAAATCCACAATGAAAAACGTGGATAAGATAAATCTTGATAAAATCACACGGGAAAATGGAAACAACGGAGTACCTTAGCTTTCGTCTTTACTCAAGACATCTTCAGAGGCAACTGGATTACATGGACAGAGAGAGGCTTAAATATACAGGGTGACCTAAAAACATGAGGTCAGGTCAAAATGATGGCATCCACTAATCCCCACATCAACAAACACGTAGAGGAGCTTAAGAGAAGGGTGGTGACGTGACTAGTCAAGTCAGGTCAGAAAAAAGGGGACCCACAAAATAACTATCATACATCTAGATCAAAAGGTTTTTAAAGCATTTTTAACCTTGGGCCACTGACAAATAAATTTATGTAACATATTATCAGTTTTGAACTGACCATCACTAAGGTTTATTGATTCTAATTCCTTAATCAAACTAGCTTCAACAAGAAGTCTTTCTGTGACACAAGATGATTTGAAAACTTCTAAGCTTTTTTCCCAAGCAATGGGGTGATTATTATTCCTAACATGAACGAACAAGGCACTGCTTTCAGATGCAGTTCTAATATTATACTTATGTTGTTTGATTCTGAGCTGCAGTGTTTTTCCTGTCTGACCTACATATTTACAATTACATTTGCTACATGGAATACAATAAACACTACCATTTACATTCAAACATGGGCTATTCCTTATTAACATATTAGTAATGGTTGAGTCATACTTGAAAACAACATTAATATTTGTCCCGTTAGTTCGGTCCCTCAAGCTTCTAAATATTAATGTTGTTTTCAAGCTGGTTGCCCGGTCAGTGCAAGCGAAAACATGTTGAGGTCGGTTCGTAAGAACTTCGTTAACCGAATTGTTTTTCGTTAACCGAATTGAAGATCCTTATGGAAGGCAGTTCGTTAATCGAAATTACGTCAACCGAGGTGTTCGTTAAACGAGGGGTCACTGTATATATATATATATATATATATATATATATATATATATATATATATATATATATATATATATATATATATATATATATATATATATATATACACACAATATTACCCCGCTTTACGTGGTTTCACTTTCGCGGTTTCACTTTCCGCGATTTCTCATTGATTTCTCATTTACGCGGTACCTCACCACAACCGGACTTTCACTTTCCGCGGTACATCTACTCATATACGCGGGTGAAGTATTATTTTTTATTTAGCTCATAAAATTCATACAAATTACCCGGCCAGAATATAATTTACATTGCTGGAATTCTTACAACATGATGATCATTTTGAATATAAACATCATGGATTTTGTATTAGACATACAAATTTTAGATCTAATGTAATAATTTGGTTTACACAATGCAAATATTTTATCGTTTGTGCAAAATATATGAAGTTTACATTCAAAATATTCCCTGACATGCAAGGAGTCCAGAAATGTCAATTATATTATCCTAACTTTAGTCTGAGGTATTATTTATTACTAAACGTTGAAATCTAGTATTTTCACCCAAACATTTCTGAGAGAGTAGGAGCTAGTGAGCTGGGAAGGGGGGGGGGGGATTTGAGTCCATTATTTGAATGGACATTAACCTGGCGACTGTATTTCTCTTAAATATTAATTGTGTGAGCATACCATCATAAAATTAAGATGTAATTTTTACTACAACATAGGTATTGCGTTGGAAAAAGTGGAGTTTGGGGGTCGGGCCAGTCTCTATTGGAATTAATCCCATATGTTCTGTTGTTCACTTTACGCGGTTTTCACTTTCCACGGTACCCCGTGGGTTCAATTGACCACGTAAATCAGGGTACTACTGTACATATATATATATATATATATATATATATATATATATATATATATATATATGCAAGTAAATCACTGTAGGTGCGCGTGATCTAGGTATATGCTGATAACCACCAGGAAAGAAGAAAACACGAAGTTCCCAAGCGCTTTCGTGTAATTCACATCTTCCTGGTGGTTATCAGCATATATATATATATATATATATATATATATATACCGTATATACCCGTGTATAGCACGAGTTCTTAAGACCAAATTTTTTGGCAAAAAGTTGGGGGTCGACCTCTATACGGGTAATAGTTTCGTTAGGTTGAAAAATATTTACCAGTAACTACCAGTAAACAATGGAAACGACGCACCAACGCACCACCCGCTGTGAGTGTCGGTACAGTTGCCAGGGCAGATCTCTTGCGTCATCATAGCAAGCCCAAAGTAGCCAAATGCATGGTATGGTATGCACAGGAGGATGTAAAACATAAAGTATACACGTGGGCTAATCGTGATGACATAATATGATGTGAGTCAGATCATCTACACTCAGTTGCCAGTTTCAAAATTTTCCTTTTAAAATTTTAAGTTACCGAGTATTTCTTTTCCCAAATCGTTTTACAATACTGTAGGTAAAACAGTATACTATTGTGCAAACCCCACAGAAAAAAAATTAACAAATGGAGACACCAAAAATGTAAAAAAAAAAAAATGCTGTCTGACTTGCAACACTGTTGGTAGGGTCAGGTGGTTCTAACGGTACCTGCCAGGACCCGGTAATCAAATTTATAACAATATCTAACCTCAATTACTGTAGTTTATCTGATGTAGGCAATATGAAGTAAAAAATACCAGTTAAAGTGAGAAATTGGAAGAGAATAAACAAGAATGATGTTGGGCTATTTTTGGTTGGGCTGATGGAGAGAGTACCAGCTGTTTGGTCTTTTTTGGCGGGAGAGTCACGCAAATATCCGTACTGGTATTTGTTTGGTGTGTTCTATATTTTTAAAAATGAATACTTGTAAATTAAAAGTACCGTAACATTGTATTATATAAAAACTTGTCATATTTCTGGAAAATAAGAAGCAAGAAAATAAGAATACACCGGTAAACACAATTTCAACGTACGCTAAAATTAAAAGCTGCTTAAGAAGGGCCGATGCAAAAACAAAGCCTCCGCGACCAGGGCTCTGCCGTATCAGCTAGACGGTACACGTGTTTTTCGAATCGTTTTCAGTTAAAAAACTTTTACATCACAAGTGAATTAGGATAGAATATTATTGTAATATAACAGTTTTTAACTGAAAACCATTCGAAAAGCGATTACGGTAACATCTTTTGAACGAAAGAAAGCGAGTTTTTGTCACGATTTTATCCCACTTTCCACTATAATACGTACGTCATTTCAGCAAAAATATTACATTTCCATATTCTCAGAAATAAATAGTAGTTTTGCTGAAACGTGATGTATTTCAATGTAAATTAGGATAAACTACATGAAAACAAAAGACTTTACCTAACCTTCCGATGTTCAAGATATGTTACTCGTATTTTTAATAGTTTTCGGTTAAAATACTGTTATATTAGTGATATTCTATTCATACTGTGGTTGATATAATACCTTCACGGAAATGTAATATTTTTTGCTGAAATGACATACGTATTACAGTGGAAAGTGGGATAAAATTGTGATGAAAACAATGACTTTGGCTTTCTTTCGTTCAAAAGATGTTACCGTAATCACTTTTCGAATGGTTTAGTTAAAAAACTGTTGTATTATATTACAATAATATCCTAATTGACTTGAATAAATATTACGATACCATATTTCTGAATATTTTCATTAAAATCCATCCAAATCATTTTCCTTGTCATCGTCTGCAGCACCAAACAGCTTCTCCCAGTCCTCTCCTTGAACAGGGCTAGAGGGTACGTGTTTTTCGAATCGTTTTCAATTAAAAAACTGTTACATCACACGTATATTTTACCTAAACTGCGCCTGAATGAATATATTCTCGGAAATAAATAGTAGTTTTGCTGAAACGTGATGTATTTCAATGTAAAATAGGATAAAATACATGACGAAAACAAAAGACTTTACCTAAGCTTCCGATGTTCTTGAGATGTTACTCGTTTTTTTAATAGTTTTCGGTTAAAATTCTGTTATATTACAATGATATTCTATTCATACTGTGCTTGATATAATACATTCACGGGAATGTAATATTTTTGCTGAAATGACGTTCGTATTAAAGTGGAAAGTGGGATCAAATCGTGAAGAAAACAATGACTTTCGCTTTTCTTTTATTCAAAAGATGTTACCGTAATCGCTTGTCGAATGGTTTAGTTAAAAAACTGTTGTATTACAATAATATTCCCTCCTAATTGACTTGAATAAATACTTGAATGGAAATATACAATATTTTTGTTGAAACTACCCGCGTTTCAGTGTAAAGTGTCGTGATAATAAATGGTAAACAAGTTTATAGGACGTAGTGTTTCTCTGAAG
The DNA here is from genome assembly GCA_958450375.1 of Homarus gammarus. Classification (NCBI taxonomy): domain Eukaryota; kingdom Metazoa; phylum Arthropoda; class Malacostraca; order Decapoda; family Nephropidae; genus Homarus; species Homarus gammarus. Next base: position 214,679 of record CAUDMG010002608.1, read on the forward strand.
GTTTTGTTGTTCCTTTACCCTCAAAAACGTGGGTCGACCTATAAACGAGGAATATCATAAATTAACGATTTCTTGGTCATAAAATCGGGGTCGACCTATATACGAAGGGGGGTTATAGACGAGTATATACGGTATATATATATATATATATATATATATATATATATATATATATATATATATATATATATATATATATATATATATATATATATACAGTATTACCCCGCCTAACGCGGTTTCACTTAACACGTTTTTTCATATACGCGGTGCCTCGCCAGAGCTGAACTTTCACTTAACACGGATTTTTTCCACATATACGCGGTAAGCGTCCGGTTCGAGACGCTATTTTTAGATTTGCCCCACCCTCCACCCTGCCTGACTGCCTGTTTTAGCTCATAAAATTCATACAAATTACCGGGCCAGAATATAATTTACATTGCTGGAATTCTTATAATTTGGTGATCATTTTGAATATAAACATCATATATTTTGCATTAGACATACAAATTTTAGATAACATTTTTTCTCTGGGTAACTATGTTATCTTTTGTGCAAGATATATGACATTTATATTCAAAATATTCCTGGTCTTACAAGGAATCCAGCAATGTCAATTATATTATCCTAACTTTAGTTTGAGGTATTATTTATTACAAAAAAGTTAAGTACTCTGGTTTTCCCACACATCTCCTTGGGACGGTTGGTGGGGGGTGGGGGGGAGGGAGGGACTGACCGACCATCTGTTACCCTGTGACGACTATTTTTTTTTTTTATTAACTGAAGATATTTGTTTTAGCTCCTAAAATTCATACAAATTACCCGGTCAGAATATAATTTACATTGCTGGAATTCTTATAATTTGATGATCATTTTGAATATAAACATCATATCTTTTGCATTAGACATACAAATTTTAGATAAAAAAATTTTCTGAGTAACTATGTTATCTTTTGTGCAAAATATATGACATTTATATTCAAAATATTCCTGGTCTTACAAGGAATCCAGCAATGTCAATTGTATTATCCTAACTTTAGTTTGAGGTATTATTTATTAAAATTTAGTGGTTTTTCCCAAAAAATTTCTCAGAGAGGGAAGAGCTGGCAGTGTAGTGTGAGAAGAGGGGGAGGGAGTTGAGTCCATTATTTGAATGGACATTAACTTGGCGACTCTATTTCTCTTAAGTATTAATTGTGTGCATGTACCATCATAAAATTAAGATGTTATTTTTACTACAACATAGTTATGTGTCTTCAAAAAGTGGAGTTTGGGGGTCGGGCTGGTTTCTATTGGAATTAATCCCATATGTTCTGTTGTTCACTTAACGCGGATTTCACTTAACACGGGACCCTCTGGGTTCTATTGACCGCGTTAAGTGGGGTACAACTGTATATATATATATACACATACAGCTTGACCCTGACTTACGACTGCTTCGACTTACGACTGTCAGGACTTACGACTGCCGCAGTTGTGACCATTTTTTTTTTTCAAATGACACACACATTTTCTATACCGAAACGTTTCCAGTTAATGTAGTCTCCATGTATAATTAGAAAATTATGGGGGCCCCATGTGCATTCAGCTGACTACATTAGAGGTAAGTGCTCAGTCACACTGTATCCATTCCTCATTATTTATTACTTTTACTGTACTGTATTTCATTGTAATTTTTTTTTTTTTTAATCTATGTCGGACTTACGACCACTCGGACTTACGACCTGGATTTGGGTCCCTAACCCCGTCGTAAGTTGGGGTCTAGCTGTATGTATGTATGTATGTATGTATGTATATATATATATATATATATATATATATATATATATATATATATATATATATATATATATATGCTGATAACCACCAGGAAAGAAGAAAACACGAAGTTCCCAAGCGCTTTCGTGTAATTCACATCTTCAGGGGTGAGTACAGACTAGATAGAGTAATGCAGAACAAGATGAATATATACAGAGGAGGGTGAGACCAGGTCCACAATGGTCAGGTAATTAGGTAATGACCCTACTAATCTTTAAATGGCACACAACGGTTGGTGGTTGGGTCAGATGGGACAGTGACCCGCCCTCTCACCTGATCACAAATCTTCTTAATTACAAAGTTGTCCAGCTTGTACAAGCCGTTACTCAAATTCATGTTGAATGCTTCGGTATGTTTAATAAGACTAGATTCTATGATGTTCCTACTATCAATTGAATTACATGGTAATATTGAGGAGGCATTATCCCAGTCAATGCAATGCTTGTTATCCCTCAAATGAACAAACAGAGCATTGGATTCCTGGCCTGTCCTGACACTGTATTTGTGTTGTTTAATTCTAGTTACAAGATCTTTACCTGTCTGGCCTAAGTAAAACATATTACATTCCTTGCAAGGAACTTTATAAATGCAACCAATTGTGTTGTTGGGGGAGTTCTTGATTAACATTTGTTTAACAGTGCATGAGTTTTTAAATGCCACATTGACGTTCCAAGATTTTAGCTGTGCCGGAATGTGTGAGAAATTTTTGTGAAATGGTAATATTAAGATATTCTTATGGTCATGGGTGGGCTTGGGATCAGTTCTATAAAAAGTTTTCTTAGTAATGTTTAAGCATTTGTCTATGAAAGATCTAGGGTATTTAAGGTTTGAGCCAATATTATATATATATTTGTATTCCTCATCGATGAATTCCGGACTGCAAATTCTCAAGGCACGTAAAAACATTGTTGTAAATACTGACTGTTTGACTTTATTATGGTGGGCAGAATAATAATGAATGTATGAACACACATTGGTTGGTTTTCTATAAATACTGAACTTGAAAGTGTTACCCAATCTGTGTATCAGACAGTCTAGGAATGGCAATTTACAGTCTTGCTCTAATTCCACAGTGAATTTGATCGAGGGGGCTAAGTTGTTAAGTTGTGGTAGGAAAACTTTTAGGTCCTCATTACATGGCCAGAGACATAATACATCATCAACATATCTAAACCAGACTGCTGAGGGTGGTAAAATATTACTTAATAGTTTCTTTTCAAAGAATTCCATATATAGGTTGCTTAATACAGGTGAGAGTGGATTACCCATTGCCATACCAAATTTTTGAGCATAATATTCCCCATTGAATTCGAATTTGCAATCCTTAATACATAGTTTGATGAGTTCGACGAAGTCATCTTTCGAGACGGGCAGTGAAATGTTATCCAGGGAATCTATGAGGAACTCTAGTAAATCATCAACTGGGACCTTTGTAAAAAGTGATGTTACATCAAAGCTGACCAGTTTAAAATCATGATTAATGTGCAAGTTATTGAGTTTATCAACCAGATCCATATTATTCTTGATATTGGAGTTAGAAATGTTGCCAACTAGGGGGTTTAGTAAGGAAACTAACCATTTAGATAGTTTATAAGAGATTGACCCAACAGAGCTAATGATGGGTCTTGCTGGGTTATTGGGCTTGTGGGTCTTGATTAAACCGTACATGTAAGGCAGTGGAGGGGACGTTGAAGTAAGATGTTTAATGAGAGTAGCTTTGCCTCTCAATAGGGACTTAAGTTTTTTGTTGAACTGGGTGTTGACAGTGTTGAGAGGATTATTTATGAGTTTAGAATATGTTGTAGTGTCACATAAAAGGTCATTCATTTTTGAGATATAGTCATCTTTGTTTAAAATCACTACTGTGTTGGCTTTATCTGCTTTAGTAACATGTAGATCCTTATTTTTCTTGAGGGCTTGGAGTGCTTTGGTGAATCTTTCTGGACAGTTTGAAACACAAGGCTTGGACATAGATGCATACACAACACCTTTACACATGTTCACTTCTTCACTTGTCAAATTACTGAATTTCTCCAAATTGCAAAATGCTTTGGCTATGTCAACACTGTCGACTCCCTTGTTGGAACCATCAAAACTTAAACCATAGCCGAGGGCACACAAGGTATCATTGTCTAGTTGTTTAGAGGAGAGATTCACTACACAGTTGTTATTGGCATCCTTAGTCCAATCACTATTTCTAATAAGGAGTGCCAATTTGTGGTCTATCTTGGCGCCACTTCTTCATCTTCTCTACAAGCTGTCCTGGACTGTCTCCTTTCGTTACTGAATACTCCTCTTCGATGATCAAGGCCCACAAATTGAAGATACGTTTGAAATTTCTCCAGACATGCCTCAGTGAAAAAGTTATGCCAAGATCAATCCTCCCACAACGTGTCCTTAAGATGTCTGACCGCCCCTTTGATGAGTTCCAAGAAATCATCCTTAAGAAACATTTTGAAATAAAGAAAATTGAAGTGGATGAAGCCTTCCGTATTGTAAGACAAAAAAAGCGCGCTTTTATCATGACCATACCGAGTTATTGGAAAAAGTTCATGTTGGACTACTGTTTTGATAACCTGAGACGTGAGCGTTCTGATCTTCAAGCCAAGATAGACCACAAATTGGCACTCCTTATTAGAAATAGTGATTGGACTAAGGATGCCAATAACAACTGTGTAGTGAATCTCTCCTCTAAACAACTAGACAATGATACCTTGTGTGCCCTCGGCTATGGTTTAAGTTTTGATGGTTCCAACAAGGGAGTCGACAGTGTTGACATAGCCAAAGCATTTTGCAATTTGGAGAAATTCAGTAATTTGACAAGTGAAGAAGTGAACATGTGTAAAGGTGTTGTGTATGCATCTATGTCCAAGCCTTGTGTTTCAAACTGTCCAGAAAGATTCACCAAAGCACTCCAAGCCCTCAAGAAAAATAAGGATCTACATGTTACTAAAGCAGATAAAGCCAACACAGTAGTGATTTTAAACAAAGATGACTATATCTCAAAAATGAATGACCTTTTATGTGACACTACAACATATTCTAAACTCATAAATAATCCTCTCAACACTGTCAACACCCAGTTCAACAAAAAACTTAAGTCCCTATTGAGAGGCAAAGCTACTCTCATTAAACATCTTACTTCAACGTCCCCTCCACTGCCTTACATGTACGGTTTAATCAAGACCCACAAGCCCAATAACCCAGCAAGACCCATCATTAGCTCTGTTGGGTCAATCTCTTATAAACTATCTAAATGGTTAGTTTCCTTACTAAACCCCCTAGTTGGCAACATTTCTAACTCCAATATCAAGAATAATATGGATCTGGTTGATAAACTCAATAACTTGCACATTAATCATGATTTTAAACTGGTCAGCTTTGATGTAACGTCACTTTTTACAAAGGTCCCAGTTGATGATTTACTAGAGTTCCTCATAGATTCCCTGGATAACATTTCACTGCCCGTCTCGAAAGATGACTTCATCGAACTCATCAAACTATGTATTAAGGATTGCAAATTCGAATTCAATGGGGAATATTATGCTCAAAAATTTGGTATGGCAATGGGTAATCCACTCTCACCTGTATTAAGCAACCTATATATGGAATTCTTTGAAAAGAAACTATTAAGTAATATTTTACCACCCTCAGCAGTCTGGTTTAGATATGTTGATGATGTATTATGTCTCTGGCCATGTAATGAGGACCTAAAAGTTTTCCTACCACAACTTAACAACTTAGCCCCCTCGATCAAATTCACTGTGGAATTAGAGCAAGACTGTAAATTGCCATTCCTAGACTGTCTGATACACAGATTGGGTAACACTTTCAAGTTCAGTATTTATAGAAAACCAACCAATGTGTGTTCATACATTCATTATTATTCTGCCCACCATAATAAAGTCAAACAGTCAGTATTTACAACAATGTTTTTACGTGCCTTGAGAATTTGCAGTCCGGAATTCATCGATGAGGAATACAAATATATATATAATATTGGCTCAAACCTTAAATACCCTAGATCTTTCATAGACAAATGCTTAAACATTACTAAGAAAACTTTTTATAGAACTGATCCCAAGCCCACCCATGACCATAAGAATATCTTAATATTACCATTTCACAAAAATTTCTCACACATTCCGGCACAGCTAAAATCTTGGAACGTCAATGTGGCATTTAAAAACTCATGCACTGTTAAACAAATGTTAATCAAGAACTCCCCCAACAACACAATTGGTTGCATTTATAAAGTTCCTTGCAAGGAATGTAATATGTTTTACTTAGGCCAGACAGGTAAAGATCTTGTAACTAGAATTAAACAACACAAATACAGTGTCAGGACAGGCCAGGAATCCAATGCTCTGTTTGTTCATTTGAGGGATAACAAGCATTGCATTGACTGGGATAATGCCTCCTCAATATTACCATGTAATTCAATTGATAGTAGGAACATCATAGAATCTAGTCTTATTAAACATACCGAAGCATTCAACATGAATTTGAGTAACGGCTTGTACAAGCTGGACAACTTTGTAATTAAGAAGATTTGTGATCAGGTGAGAGGGCGGGTCACTGTCCCATCTGACCCAACCACCAACCGTTGTGTGCCATTTAAAGATTAGTAGGGTCATTACCTAATTACCTGACCATTGTGGACCTGGTCTCACCCTCCTCTGTATATATTCATCTTGTTCTGCATTACTCTATCTAGTCTGTACTCACCCCTGAAGATGTGAATTACACGAAAGCGCTTGGGAACTTCGTGTTTTCTTCTTTCCTGGTGGTTATCAGCATATACCTAGATCACGCGCACCTACAGTGATTTACTTGCATAAATGGATTCCACGCGCCACTTCTTCATCTTCTCTACAAGCTGTCCTGGACTGTCTCCTTTCGTTACTGAATACTCCTCTTCGATGATCAAGGCCCACAAATTGAAGATACGTTTGAAATTTCTCCAGACATGCCTCAGTGAAAAAGTTATGCCAAGATCAATCCTCCCACAACGTGTCCTTAAGATGTCTGACCGCCCCTTTGATGAGTTCCAAGAAATCATCCTTAAGAAACATTTTGAAATAAAGAAAATTGAAGTGGATGAAGCCTTCCGTATTGTAAGACAAAAAAAGCGCGCTTTTATCATGACCATACCGAGTTATTGGAAAAAGTTCATGTTGGACTACTGTTTTGATAACCTGAGACGTGAGCGTTCTGATCTTCAAGCCAAGATAGACCACAAATTGGCACTCCTTATTAGAAATAGTGATTGGACTAAGGATGCCAATAACAACTGTGTAGTGAATCTCTCCTCTAAACAACTAGACAATGATACCTTGTGTGCCCTCGGCTATGGTTTAAGTTTTGATGGTTCCAACAAGGGAGTCGACAGTGTTGACATAGCCAAAGCATTTTGCAATTTGGAGAAATTCAGTAATTTGACAAGTGAAGAAGTGAACATGTGTAAAGGTGTTGTGTATGCATCTATGTCCAAGCCTTGTGTTTCAAACTGTCCAGAAAGATTCACCAAAGCACTCCAAGCCCTCAAGAAAAATAAGGATCTACATGTTACTAAAGCAGATAAAGCCAACACAGTAGTGATTTTAAACAAAGATGACTATATCTCAAAAATGAATGACCTTTTATGTGACACTACAACATATTCTAAACTCATAAATAATCCTCTCAACACTGTCAACACCCAGTTCAACAAAAAACTTAAGTCCCTATTGAGAGGCAAAGCTACTCTCATTAAACATCTTACTTCAACGTCCCCTCCACTGCCTTACATGTACGGTTTAATCAAGACCCACAAGCCCAATAACCCAGCAAGACCCATCATTAGCTCTGTTGGGTCAATCTCTTATAAACTATCTAAATGGTTAGTTTCCTTACTAAACCCCCTAGTTGGCAACATTTCTAACTCCAATATCAAGAATAATATGGATCTGGTTGATAAACTCAATAACTTGCACATTAATCATGATTTTAAACTGGTCAGCTTTGATGTAACGTCACTTTTTACAAAGGTCCCAGTTGATGATTTACTAGAGTTCCTCATAGATTCCCTGGATAACATTTCACTGCCCGTCTCGAAAGATGACTTCATCGAACTCATCAAACTATGTATTAAGGATTGCAAATTCGAATTCAATGGGGAATATTATGCTCAAAAATTTGGTATGGCAATGGGTAATCCACTCTCACCTGTATTAAGCAACCTATATATGGAATTCTTTGAAAAGAAACTATTAAGTAATATTTTACCACCCTCAGCAGTCTGGTTTAGATATGTTGATGATGTATTATGTCTCTGGCCATGTAATGAGGACCTAAAAGTTTTCCTACCACAACTTAACAACTTAGCCCCCTCGATCAAATTCACTGTGGAATTAGAGCAAGACTGTAAATTGCCATTCCTAGACTGTCTGATACACAGATTGGGTAACACTTTCAAGTTCAGTATTTATAGAAAACCAACCAATGTGTGTTCATACATTCATTATTATTCTGCCCACCATAATAAAGTCAAACAGTCAGTATTTACAACAATGTTTTTACGTGCCTTGAGAATTTGCAGTCCGGAATTCATCGATGAGGAATACAAATATATATATAATATTGGCTCAAACCTTAAATACCCTAGATCTTTCATAGACAAATGCTTAAACATTACTAAGAAAACTTTTTATAGAACTGATCCCAAGCCCACCCATGACCATAAGAATATCTTAATATTACCATTTCACAAAAATTTCTCACACATTCCGGCACAGCTAAAATCTTGGAACGTCAATGTGGCATTTAAAAACTCATGCACTGTTAAACAAATGTTAATCAAGAACTCCCCCAACAACACAATTGGTTGCATTTATAAAGTTCCTTGCAAGGAATGTAATATGTTTTACTTAGGCCAGACAGGTAAAGATCTTGTAACTAGAATTAAACAACACAAATACAGTGTCAGGACAGGCCAGGAATCCAATGCTCTGTTTGTTCATTTGAGGGATAACAAGCATTGCATTGACTGGGATAATGCCTCCTCAATATTACCATGTAATTCAATTGATAGTAGGAACATCATAGAATCTAGTCTTATTAAACATACCGAAGCATTCAACATGAATTTGAGTAACGGCTTGTACAAGCTGGACAACTTTGTAATTAAGAAGATTTGTGATCAGGTGAGAGGGCGGGTCACTGTCCCATCTGACCCAACCACCAACCGTTGTGTGCCATTTAAAGATTAGTAGGGTCATTACCTAATTACCTGACCATTGTGGACCTGGTCTCACCCTCCTCTGTATATATTCATCTTGTTCTGCATTACTCTATCTAGTCTGTACTCACCCCTGAAGATGTGAATTACACGAAAGCGCTTGGGAACTTCGTGTTTTCTTCTTTCCTGGTGGTTATCAGCATATACCTAGATCACGCGCACCTACAGTGATTTACTTGCATATATATATATATATATATATATATATATATATATATATATATACATATGCTGATAACCACAAGGAAAGAAGAAAACACGAAGTTCCCAAGCGCTTTCGTGTAATTCACATCTTCAGGGGTGAGTACAGACTAGTCTGTACTCACCCCTGAAGATGTGAATTACACGAAAGCGCTTGGGAACTTCGTGTTTTCTTCTTTCCTGGTGGTTATCAGCATATACCTAGATCACGCGCACCTACAGTGATTTACTTGCATATATATATATATATATATATATTAGGGTGGTCCCGAAATGGGGGTTAAAATTTTTTTTTCAGAATATGATCACAACCACCCTGCCCTTTTATAAGAACTACCAAAATAATATAACCCAAACAATTTCAACCAAATTGAGGGATGTTTAGGGGTGCCACCAGCCAGGGGCACAACTTGACACAACTTACTTAATATATATATATATATATATATATTATATAATGGCAGATTGTTGACATGTTGTGCAGGTGTCTGTATTCTGTCAATCCATGAATGAGCTTAGGTCTATCTGTGAGTGCCACATATCCAATTGGACTTATAGAGAATTTTTTTGTCACTTCTTTGTACTCATTATCAAGCTCAACATCCTAGACTCTACAAACTGGATGTTGGGGTGTGAGTTTGTGTTACCTATTGTCCCTAAATTATATATCATATAATACTAATAATAGTAATGGTTTCTCTTTTTAGATGGCTAGTACTAGTGGTAGTGGCACAAAGCCAAAGACAAGGAAAGACAATGAAGTATGGTTGATTGGGCCAACTGCACACGCTTTGGCTGGTCTAAAACTGCCTTCTACTGGGGAAGTTATGAGTTTGTTCTTTCAAATTCACAAAGTCAACAAAGCAACCATCAAAGAGAGTGCCAAGGAAGTGATCAAGCAAGTACTCCCATTTTGGGAAATGGCAAGAATACCAACTTGTTCAGAAATTCATGCCCGAGAAAGAGTTGAAAAAATGTTTGTGAAATGGAAAAGCCTTCAAAAAACTGCCAAGAGGAGAAGCCAAGCTCAGCAAATAAAGGAAAAAGTTTTCAAAGAACAATTAAGTAAACTATTTGACATTGCTCATGCAAATGCTTTGACAATGATCAAAATTGAAGAAGATCGGCAATTCCTTCTAGCACAACGAGATGGAAGGAAAGGATACTTGGGTAGAGTTGATAAAGAACTAGCAGCAAAAGAAGCCCGCTTGGCAATATGAAAAGAAGAAGAACGTGCTCGCTTTTCAAAAGCTTTGGCACAGAAAACAAAAGAAGATGAAAAACAAGGAATGAATCCGCCATTCTCATCATCATCTGAGTCTGAGGAACAAGTAAATTCTTCAGCGTCAGAGTGTTCTCCTCCCAAAAAATCAAAACCTGGGAAACCACGTGCAAAAAACATAATGTCCCCTGTTCTGGCCAAAACACTAGATCGCACCAAGATTAGTGATCGTGATGCTGTGCATTTGATTGCTGCAGCAGCTCAAACTTTAGGTCACAACGTGGAAGACATAGCAGTCAACCGGAAGACAATTCGACAATCAAGAATGAAGTTGAGAGTTCAGTCTTTTAAGTCTGCCAAAGAACAATTTATACTTAATCTTGATCCAACAATCCCTCTTGTTGTTCATTGGGATGGAAAGCTACTTCCTGAAACAGCTGGTGGTAAAGAAACTTATGATCGATTGCCAATCATTGTGTCCTATGAAGAGAATGAACAATTGCTGAATGTATCAAAGTTGCCCAATGGAACTGGTGAAGCGATGGCTAATGCTGTGGTTGAAGTGGTTAAAGATTGGAAATTAAAAGACTATATAGTGGCAATGTCTTTTGACACTACAAGCAGCAACACTGGACGCCACACTGGGGCCTGTAAGCTCATCGAAATTAAACTGGAGAAAAATCTCCTATGGTTGCCATGCCGTCATCATGTGCATGAGGTTGTGATCGGTGGAGTATTTGACCGTGTAATGGGTCCACCAACTGGGCCAGATATACTTGTTTTTAAGAGATTTCAAGCATTTTGGCCCAACATTGTGCAGAGTGACTACAGTACAGCTGCCACTGATCAAGAAATGGATTTGGTTGTGACTGAAAATCGAGAAGGTCTGCTGAAAAATGCATTGAGCTTCCTTAATGATAATCAGCCACGGGAAGACTATAGAGAATTACTCGAATTGGTTGTTATATTCCTGGGAGGAACTCCACACCGCAAGATATCTTTCAGGAAGCCTGGGGCCATGCACAGAGCCAGGTGGATGGCAAAGCTGTTGTATTCCTTCAAAATATGGATGTTCCGGTCACAATTCAAGTTGAAAGCCCGAAAAGTCAAAGGACTCGGTAGGGTGGTTCGATTTGCTGTCCTTGTATACTTTAAAGCATGGTTCCTGGCTACTTTGCCAGTTCAAGCTCCAGCAAATGACCTGCTCTTCCTGAAGAAGATTTCTGACTACACAAAAGTTGACAAGGAGGTTTCAGAAGAGGCTTGCCGCAAATTTATCAATCATCTGTGGTACCTCAATGAAGAAGTTGTTGGCTTTGCCTTCTTTGATATGAATGCTGGTGATGAAACAAAGCAGAGGATGGTGGACAGTCTAAAAAAGGCTCAAAATGGTAACCGCATGAAGGTTTTGTGTCTTCTGCAACAAGTAAATTTTTTGACATGCTCAATCTGCCAACTGACTTTCTACAGTTGTCCCCATCTTTGTGGCAAACTAATGCAGGTTATTGCAAAGCACAAAAGAAGCTCAAGACAATGAAAGTGGTTAACGATGTGGCTGAGAGAGGTGTGGCACTCATCCAAGATTACATCCATATAATAACAAAGGATGAGGAACAACGCCAATTTCTACTCCAGGTGGTCAGTGATCATCGAAAGAACTTTCGAAACTCTCTAAAAAGGACTGTAATAGAGGCACTCAAGAAGAATGACCTGTGTTGCTAAATTTCATTGATTTTGCTGTATTACAACTATTAACAACTAACTGTATTGATATTGACTATGTATTGTATACGATTTACACATTTACCGGTACTTGTTCAATATAAAAACTAGATAGTCTTTGTGGCACCTCTAAATTTTATCCAAATTTTTTAAAAAATGACAGATCATTGTTTTAATAGTATACACACACTTAGGCAGGGTGGTCGTTGAAATTTAAACCAAAAAAAATTTCGGGACCACCCTAATATATATATATATATATATATATAAATACATATATATATACATATATACATATATATATACATATATACATATATATATATATATATATATATATTTCATTAGCCTAATAAAGCACGCGGACTTCTACATACAATCTACACCTCAACCTGCCAGGATTCAAACCCACGGCCCACGAGCCCATGACTGTGCCCGGGGAACGCTACCTCTGGACCACCAGGATACTGAAAGCAGTCCTAGACTCTGTTATATTTCACACAGAGCCTGGTCAACGAGCTTATGGCGCCGTGAACCTCTAATGGGGACTACCCGTATCACGTAGGTGTTCAGAGTAACGTTTTACCAAATCCGGCTTCGAAACACGAGGATCCATATATATTTCATTAGCCCAATAAAGCATGCGGACTTCTACATACAATCGTGTTTCGAAGCCGGATTTGGTAAAACGTTACTCTGACCACCTACGTGATACGGGTAGTCCCCATTAGAGGTTCACGGTGCCATAAGCTCGTTGAACAGGCTTTGTGTGAAAAATAACAGAGTCTAGGACTGCTTTCAGTATCCTGGTGGTTCAGAGGTAGCGTTCCCCGGTCACAGTCATGGGCTTGTGGGCCATGGGTTTGAATCCTGGCGGGTTGAGGTGTTGATTGTATGTATGTATATATATATATATATATATATATATATATATATATATATATATATATATATATATATATATATATATATATAATTTTTTATTAAAAAACAAAAACACGAATGGTCAAAATCCCGATAAAAAACCCACAAAAAACACAGGATTACTGTACCTTAAAAATAATTAAATATACAGTGGTACTGTAAGGGTAAATAAACTGTGGTATTGGCCATTGTAATAGTTGTTAGTGGCTTGTGTTACCTGGTCTCAAGAAGTAAACCCAACATCTCATCAACTACAGTACAGTACATACATTTAAGCATTACTGTACTGTATGCCCATCTGACAATCCATCTAAATCCATTTCCCTAATAACTGTTTGGTAGATAAACATTAATTAAATAAAAGATATTCCTTAGACTTCCATCCACAAGTAAAAAATGTAGCCAGACATTAAATTACTTTTACCCCTTTGGTGTCAAACAATACAGTATGTCAAATTGACAAAAAATTCCATGCAAAGGTCTTGCATCTGACTTTACATTAGTAGCCTTGCTTTCCTTATATGGGAATATGTTGGCGACCAGTGACACTATTCTTGTCACTTGTTATAATGCAATTTCTTTTCCAGTGTATGTTCCTGTTTCAAAAATGATTTTAATATTTTGAAAAACAAAGACAGGGGGATTGATGTCGCACTCATACTTACCAACCCCCATTGAGACGACAGGAAAGGTAGTGTTCAGTTTGAAATCCATCGCAGCCAGGGGTAAAAGTAATTGTACTTGAGATCTCTTATTGATAGGTTAGTGGGCTGATAAGATATTATAGTACTGGACTGTACAGTACTCCTGTAAAAAAATAATAATTACTATACACAAAACAGTATCACTCACCTGGTCCTTCTTGCACTGCTTCTCATATTCTTTAATCTTACGACTAATTTCATTTTTCTTTGAGATGATGTATTCAAATATGGCTTCTTTATCAAACAAATGACCATCTGAAATTTGAAAATATATCAGTGTTAAAAATGCAACCGCACATGGACTCTTTGAGCACTTTTATAAATGTAAATGCGCTTTTATAAAAAAAATGTATAGAGTAGAATCCAAAGAAGTGCAGAATGTTTGAATATTGAAACAGCACTTTAAGATGTATGCTATGTACTATACCATACTGTATACTGTACTGTACTAAGACAAGAATGGTAGTGGGACAACCCAATATAAATCTCCCTTATTTTGAAAACCCACTTAACAAGCCCCAGTTATGTGGTTCTATTGTACAGTACATCATAATATATATCATATCAAAGGTACTTTGGGGAGGACAATTATCTGGTGTTACTACTGGGTTGTGACAAGGGTGGAGGGCAAGGTTGCAACATCTCAGGGGGCACTACTCAGTCGAGTGTCCATACCTGGACCTGGCAGACGTCCGCCCCACAAGGGGTCACAGCTCAAGGTTGAAGAAGCCTTAAGTCCAGAAAACTGTGAGGGCAAACTTTTTTTAAATGGGAGTTGTGAACTCTTGGAAAAACCTGCCAGAGAGTGTTGTGACGGCACTGAGTGTGAGCTCTTTCAAGACCAGACTTGACCAACACTGGAGCAGGTTCACATACATTAAGGAGCCAGTGCATGCCCAGTACTTGCCTACAGTGAGTAACAGAAATATGACAGACAGCCCAAGCGGCGAATGAGCCGATCAATAGTGAAGAGGATAAAAGTAAAAGTAAAATAATAACTTACAAAAGGGCAGATCCAGGAATTTCAAAAGAGGGGGGGGTCCAAGAAGTTTTGGGTGGGGGAACAAGGTAAGCAAAGTGAGCCCACCCTGATGGGGGATTTTTGGGGGTGCTATATCCCCCCCCCCCCAATTTTTTTTTTAAATCTGAACAATATCATAAGCATTTTAAGGCCATTTTGAAATCAAGTTCACTTGATAATAGGAGATACAGTGGTCCCTCGGATAACGAACACAATTCGTTCCACAGAGTCGTTCGTTAACCGAAAATATCGCTAACCGAATCCATTGTTTCAATGGGATATTGGGTAATTAGTTCCAGCTCACAGAAAAGTACATACAAAGTAAAAAAAAAATGCAGTAAAGGTGTGTATGTAGAAGGTTTACTGGTCGATGATGATGGGAATTAGAAGTGGGGGTGGAGGAGAAATAATCTTTCAGGGGACCCATGCTTGATGCAGTCATTTTGCCAATAAAATTTTAAGTTCACTAGGTGTAATTCAAGATTATTTTATTTAAATCCACACTGCACTATATACAGTATTATCAATATGTTAACTAATTTTCTGAATGACCAATAATTTTAATGTAAAAGTGCAAAAATATTCAAGACACCAACAAAATCGATGTTCACTACACTGTAAACAAAGCCAAACTGACACCTGGTGGGTGAGTGAAGCAGCTGATGGGCGCACAAAAAACTAGTTCCCTGTACTGCATATATTATTAATATGTTAACTAAATTTTAAAATTACTGTACTAATAATTTTAATATAAAAAATGCAAAAATATTAAAGAGCACAACTTTCTTGATATTTACTCCACTGGAAACAAATGTAAACATAGAAGAGATTACTGAATTGACAGACGAGCCCATCAGCTGGTCAGCTGATGCTCACAACAAAACATATTTGTCGTAAGGATTTCTGTAATCGAAGTTTTGTTCGTGAACCGAATTGAAGATCCTTATAGGAGGTAATTCGTTAACCAAAATTTCGTTACTCGAACCATTCGTTAACAGAGGGACCACCGTATTCTGAGGTCGATAGTAAATACTTTTTACTATACTGTACAAAAATAACCGAGTACAATACCTGTCCTACTGCATTAAAGAAAAGTATTGGAATTTTCTGATGAAAAACAGGGGTCCGGACCGCGAGGACACCCCTGGAATCGCCCTTGTTACCTGGTGTTACTACTAGGTTGTGACGGGTGGGGGGGAGAGGCTGTAACAATAATGCCTTACCTGGTGTTACTACTGGGTTGTGACGGGTGGGGGGGAGAGGCTGTAACAATAATACCTTACCTGGTGTTACTACTGGGTTGTGACGGGTGGGGGGGAGAGGCTGTAACAATAATACCTTACCTGGTGTTACTACTAGGTTGTGACGGGTGGGGGGGAGAGGCTGTAACAATAATACCTTACCTGGTGTTACTACTGGGTTGTGACGGGTGGGGGGGGAGAGGCTGTAACAATAATACCTTACCTGGTGTTACTACTGGGTTGTGACGGGTGGGGGGGAGAGGCTGTAACAATAATACCTTACCTGGTGTTACTACTGGGTTGTGACGGGTGGGGGGGAGAGGCTGTAACAATAATACCTTACCTGGTGTTACTACTGGGTTGCGACAGGGGTGGAGGGAGAGGCTGCAACAGTCAAAATCCTTTACGCCATCTTTACCATAACGCAATTTCAGTGATCCGTATCCTGAGGCTTTAGCATCCTTCTTCTTCTCATTATAAGAGTAGACTGAACTGGCAGTGCAGTTTTTGGAGTGTCGAGTCATTGTAACCAGCTAATATGCTGAAAATAATTTTGTTTGTAATGTTACTAAAATTAATAATTACAGTCACCAATATCAAATCCGTTTCATCACCACTAACAGCCGCTGATATTAGTGACAAATTGCAAGTTATTATTTTACACGAATAGAAATTACACACATATGAAGACGACTTGAGAAGTATTGTGTTATTATTACACATGAATATTAATTGTTTAATAATGAAAACGGTTAACATTGGTAAATAAACAAAATACAGAAAAAATTAAAGTGATATGGCAACAGCGCATAAACCACAGAGCAGCAAAGAACAATCTCGCTCTGTACCTCCTTGACCCTCTTCTTCAAAGAGAAGCCTTAATGGTTGATTTGCAATTACAACTAGTTGCTGAGCTCAAGCTAAAATCATGACAAATAAGTCCATCTCTGTAAGCTGTGGGATGAATATGAAGAAAAAAATATCACCACTTCTAATTTCCTAAAAAATTGTCATTGTCTTCTGCCAAGCTTGCATGAGCAAAATTTAGTTTTTCTCAAATTGTTATAGTGAGATGATTGCAGGTGTAATAACACTCATATTGTTATAGTGAGATGATTGCAGGTGTAATAACACTCATATTGTTATAGTGAGATGATTGCAGGTGTAATAATGCTCATATTGTTATAGTGAGATGATTGCAGGTGTAATAACACTCATATTGTTATAGTGAGATGATTGCAGGTGTAATAATGCTCATATTGTTATAGTGAGATGATTGCAGGTGTAATAATGCTCATATTGTTATAGTGAGATGATTGCAGGTGTAATAATGCTCATATTGTTATAGTGAGATGATTGCAGGTGTAATAACACTCATATTGTTATAGTGAGATGATTGCAGGTGTAATAATGCTCATATTGTTATAGTGAGATGATTGCAGGTGTAATAACAATGTTTTTATATTAAATTTTCATCTTTAATAAATTGTCTTACTGTATTTTATTATTTTCTATCCCAAGTAACAGTTATTTACGTGTATATATTGATGGGAATGAACACGGTGACGAAACGGGTAAAGCAGTAGTGACGAGACGGGTTGGTGGCGAAATGAGCATTGGGCATACCGCCCTGTACTGTATGTCCTAATGAATGAAATACAGTCCAGGGGGGAAGAATGGAAGGTAAGTCTGAATACTGTATTGTACAGTATCAAACAACAGTTAACATGTTTTTTAATACTTTTAGTCTGTCTCTATGAACAGAAAGCTTTATCGTCTATGGAGAAATTTGTCAGGTTGGTGTTAAGGCCGGAACACTCATAAATACAATAACACCAAAATTTTAAACAATATCAATATTTAGGAGAGTGAAAGTGGGTCCTATAAGTGTTTAGTAAGACAAGACCTGACCTGACCTGACCTGACCTAACCTAACCTAACCTAACCTTCCTAAACTTGACCAATAAACATTATCAATTATTTAGGAGTAAGTAATTTAGTTTGGTTCATTCTATAAACAATAAATTATATACAGTGTAATGTAGCAGTATTTGTTCAGTAATTATTGATGACTGACCCACCGCAAATTTTTCATAGAAAACCATTTAAAAAATGCAGCAATTTCACCAGGTTTTATAGTGGACAGTGTCTTACCTATGGAAAATGTGTAAAAGGTGTTAATTTCCAAATTAAACCTAACCTAACATTAGTTGATATGAAAAAACAAGTGGCAGAAGCGTTAGAAGACCTCACCATCCTAATCTTACCTAACTTGCTAGCCGTGAGGCTTAACCCCCTGGCATATTAAACAGAAAGCACTTACTATTATATGGTATAATTTCAGGGTTTTTGTGGACATGAGAGCAGTGACCCAATCTGAGTGGCTCATAAACATACACTGGCATCAATTGGAGATGATTGGCTGTGTACCGCCGCATCAAGCTGAGAAAGACAAAGTAGTGTGCACTAGATAAAGAAGTGTGTGCCTAATCGCCTGATCAACTGCTAGACGAAGCAATTTCCATAAAAATGACTGGTAAATTTTTACTTTAGGACTTGAGACCCTATGGGTTGACCAATATGTTTTTCCAGTGTATTTTGTTGTTTTTAAACGAATCTTATCTTCATTTTTGGCGGAAATTGCTCGTTTTGCCCCCCCCCCCCCCCCCCCCCCCCCCAACAATAATGTGGGAGAGCCTGGAAATCGGGGGTTTTGGGCGGGGGAGGAAACGAAAACAGTCATCTAACCTAACTCCTAGCCGGGGGTGCGCCATGTCCAAAAGTACGATACCTTAGTTAGAAGTGGGGCCAGGGATATTGATCATCTTTCTCGTAAAACTCGGCAATAAACTTAAAATAATCATAGCACAAATGACAACCAGCCTCCACCACGGCCATTGTGAGACTGGTCAATGAAATTACCAAGGTCTAAGGCTGCTTCCTTTGAAAAAATCAAATGTGATTGGTCGAAAAAAATCGGGTGATGATATCGATACACCATTGGTCACGACTGAATGACATGAGTCAGTACTGTGCCTGCGTGTGGTGCGCCGATAACATCTCATTGACGAAGACTGAAAACAACGTAAAATCAATTAAATTCAATTGCGTCTCTATTATCCATTTCCGCCTGGTGTATATGGAGTTCAAAATGCTCAGAATAGGGAGATCTAAATGTTTCAGTAGTTTATAACTTTCGGGCGCGTTATGTCTGAAAGTAAAATAATTTCAAATGACTATTATATCAAACTCCCTAATGAAAATATAGTAAGAATATAAACATCAAAACAAATACCACTTTGGCTGTAAAGTCCTCCATATTAGCCCTAGAGAAATATCACAAGTAATAAATGGTGACCCTTAAATGAAACAATAATTTGGACCATGAATTTCAAGTAAACAATCACACATTGAAAATTACCTACTGTAATACAAGACGCCGTGTACAGTACTGTTATTTTTTCGCCCTCTAGGCACCCTTGTGGGTCGATGACCTGTGTCTGGGCGGGCTCTTCCTCATTAAAAAAAGAGAAAAACTAAGAATATGCTGACTGCTAGTAGGAGTAATGAACAAATTATGTCACACAGTTGTCACCATCACTGCTCTTTAATTTGTATTTGACTCATCCTTTTCTTCAATAAGATCTATTGTATTGATGTTATCTTAAGATATTTTTGTCAGATATTTTGTGCTTAATAACAGTATTAAGGTATCTATTTAAATCATATATTATATTAATTTTGTTGATATTTTACAACTCCATTGGGGTCGTACCTCGTCTCAACAGTGTTACTAGTTTAGGCTATTATTTAAAAAACAAATTCTTAAAGGCCACCACAACGTTTCTCTGCTGTTATCTCCCTAACCGAGGTTATTAAAAAATCATATTGATGATAAGGGCCTTAAGTTACGAGAAAATTAGGCGATACCAGTTGTAGACTTAGCTGTCTTGTGTAAGGTGGTGTGGCAACAGTGTACAGTGAACAGACGTAAAGAATGTGAACAATCTTCTGAGGAAACATTACTTATTTCAGAATAACTTCTCTGTTATATTTGTGAGTAATGTCGTTGTTCAGAGTCCAGAGTTACTTATAAGTCAATGTGTGTAAAAATAAAATTCGTTATTATTTCAACTTTTGTTGCCACTCAAAGAATTTTGAGAATTTCTTGGTCGCAATCATAAGAACATAATAATGGAGGAAACTGCAGCGGGCCTATTGGTCCATACTGGGCAGTCCCATTTACACCCAACCCCTATTGCTCATATAAGTATCCAACCTATGTTTGAAGCTATTCAGCGTATTCGAGTTAATGATGATATTTGGTAACTTGTTCCATTCATCCACTACTCTGTTTCCAAACCAATGTTTACCTATTTCGCGCCTAAATCTAAATTTGTCTAATTTAAAACCATTGTTACGAGTTCGCTCCTGGTTGGACAGTTTGAGTACCTTTGTAATGTCCCCGTTGTTTAGCCCTGACTTCCACTTATACACCTCTATCAGGTCGCCCCTCGCTCTACGTCTCTCGAGGGAGTGCAAATTAAGATGCTTTAACCTGTCTCTATACTCAAGGTTCCTTATGCCCGGGATTAGTCTTGTCATTCACCTCTGGATTCTTTCCAAGGATTCTATATCCATTCTGTAATACGGTGACCAGAACTGAACTGCGTAATCCAGGTGTGGTCTCACAAGCGCAAAATACAGTTTTAGGATGACCTCGCTAGTCTTGTAACTAACACTCCTTTGTATGAACCCAAGTACTTTATTAGCCTTGTTATGAGCAAAAACACATTGTTTACTTGGCTTAAGGTTCCTACTTATCATTACTCCTAAATCTCTCTCGCAGTCGGATTTCTCTATGGCATCTTTGTTCATCTGGTAACTGGTTTCCCTGTTTACATCTCCTATACTGAGTACTTTACATTTGTCCACGTTGAATTTCATCTGCCATTTTTCAGACCATTCGAAAAATTTGTTTAGGTCCTCCTGTAGTTTTGCGGAGTCCTCATCAGATTTAATAACACGTCCTATTTTAGTGTCATCAGCAAATTTACTTATGTTGCTGTCAATGCTGATATCTATTTCGTTTATGTATATAATAAATAATAATGGTCCAAGTACTGAGCCTTGGGGAACTCCACTAGTGACATTGCTCCAATGGGATTTAGTGCCGTTAATGCTCACTAGCTGTTTCCTGTCCTGTAACCACACCCTAATCCATTTAAGGATATTACCTTTGATGCCATGTGCTTCTACCTTTCTAATTAGTCTTTCATGGGGGACTGTTGAAGGCTTTGCTAAAGTCGAGATATACCACATCATAGTTGTGCCCCTCGTCCACCAATTCGAAAACTGGTGAAAAGAATGTTAATAGATTAGTTAGACATGAACCCCCACTTGTGAAGCCATGCTGGGAATTGTTGATCATTTGGTGCTTCTCCAGGTGATTTCAAATAGAGTTTGAAATGATTGCTTCCAGTAATTTGCCTACTATTGATGTTAGTCTAATTGGACGACAGTTAGAGGATAGTGATCTATCCCCCTTCTTGAAAATCGGTATTACATTCGCTATCCTCCAGGATTCTGGTACTACACCTGTTTTTAAGGACATGTTAAACAACTTTGCTAAGGGCATACTAAGCTCTTCCTTACATTCCTTTAATACTCTGGCAAATATCTCATCGGGACCAGGTGACTTATTAGGCTTTAGTTTGTCTATTTGCTTACTAACATCATTACTAGTCACTACTATCTCGCTTAATTTGTTTTCTTCACTATCTCTGAATAGAGTCGGTGCCTCGGGTATCATGTTTAAATTTTCGGTGGTGAAAACTGTTGAAAAATATTTATTCAAATTATTGCTCATTTCTCCATCGTTATCAGTTAGCTCGCCGGTATCTGACCGTATTGGTCCAATCTTTTCTCATGTTTTAGTTTGATACATTTGGTAGAGTCCTTTGGGGTTTGTCTTTGCCTCCCTTGCTACCCTTACCTCATTATTCCTCTTATCTTTCCTTATCTCGGTTTTTACCCTACTCGCCAATACCTTATAATAATCCCGGAGGTAAATTTCGCCATGATTTATCCTTCTACCTATAGCCTTCCTTTGTCCAATAATGCTCTTTAAATAATTATTAATCCATTTAGGGTCATTGTTTTCTGATCTGAGTTTCTTGTATGGTATGTTCTGCCTTTGTGCATTAAGTAACTCATTATTTAAATTGTCGTGTAACTCGGCAATCTCAGATCTCGTTATCAAGTCAGTCTCAACCGTCAGGTCTCCTGGTACGGTGAGGTCGCCCTCTGTGGGTGCATTGAGTGAGGTCACCTCATATGAGGTCATGTAGCTCACTCCCAAGTGCAACACCCCCTCCCTCTGCTGCCTCTTCAAACTGTTAAAGTTTGCCCTTCTGAAATCTGGGACTTTATTGGAATTTTCCTTCCGTTTGCCCTGAAATTCTAACTGGAATCTAATTTCTTTGTGATCGCTGTTTGCAAGCTCGTTCCCTACCTCGACATTGCTAATGAGGTTTTCTCTGTTCGACAGAACTAAATCGAGTATATTATTACCCTGGGTGGGTTCGGTTATATGTTGACTTAGGAAACAGTTCTGGATCGTTTCGAGAAAATCCTCTGATTCTGAGTTACCCGTAAGGTCAGTCCAATCTATTTGGCCAAGGTTAAAGTCGCCTACTATGCAGACTTTGTTGTGTATGGAAGCCCTGCGCATTTCATCCCAGATAAGTCGCTCATTTACTCTATCAAGATTAGGAGGTCTATATATTACTCCTGTGATTAATTTTTCCCTAGCGTCGATTAATTCTGTCCAAATTGTTTCTGTATTCCGCTCAGTTTTTATTTCCTTATTTATTTCACACTTCAGATTATCCCTGACATAGATTGCTACTCCGCCTCCTTTCCTGGTCTGCCTATTGGTAATCAATAGTTTAGACACTTTTAAGACATCTATGTGACGTTTCTCTCGCAAACGATTAATTTTATGCCGATGGTTATGTTAGGAGGTTAGGTTAGGTCCATTTGCGAGGGAAATGTCATAGAAGAAAGGTGTCTTAGAATTGTCTAAGCTATTGATTGCAACCATAAAATTCTCTAAATTCTTCGGGTGGCAACGAGGGAGATGTTACCCCAAATTTATCATTGCTGAGTAAATATATGAGGTACTTGTATTTACAATGTTACATTTTATTTTGGTTGCTGGCGACTATACCTATCGCCTAAGACTGTGTTTTTATATATATTAGGACCGCTACCATAAAAACTGGTTGAGAACAACAATTTTCTTATAAGTATGGTATTAAGTAAAATATTTTCTTCGTCCACTTTCTGGCTTTGTTATGTAGTAAAACTTTATGTCCATTGTTAGTCCTCAGGCTACTGGTTCAAACATACAACAGGTGTGTTACATTAATTAAATGGCAGAGGTCATTAATATTTGTGTTTCACTGACACTGTCTATAATTCAGAAAATTTGTATTTTGTAAGCAGAACTAAATTCGCTTACACTTGTTATATGAAAGAGGAGCCATAAAAGTACTGTATGAAGTTAAACTACTCACAAAGTGCAGTAGACAGAGGACATGAACCAAGGAAATCAAACTTATACTAATGTAACAACTTAATATAACCAAAACTAGCATTAATAAACTCCCAGACAGCCTAAGCTTGATGGATTAAGTGTCATCTGCTTTACAGTACCTGTAAGTTCAAACCTGGCTTGACTAAGGACCATTTGATGTCTTAGCATTAGTCACTGGTTGGGTTATTTCCACAACATTGAACTGAAGCATTTTTATATTACTGTACAGTACTCTGTCTTATAAACCTTAATTTCTTCAGTATTGACCATGAGTGCTGAGTCATATCCTGCAGCGTCCCCTGGCTGGATACGGCCGGGGGACGTGATGCGAGTGAGGAAACTGAAGGCCAAGAGTCGAGCACTCCAAGCACGCATGAAGAGCTCAGCTGCTCCCCTGCAGATACTGGCTCCTGTTAATGGTCATTATAGTGCTGCCAACAGTCACAGTTTGAAGAGAAGGAATCCATTTAGGTAAAGTTTCTAAGTATAACTGCTTGCCAGTAATTTAGGATCAGTGTTTATTTAGGGTATTATACTTAGTACAGTATGTGGGTGGACAACTCGATCAGCTACATTATTTGGAGCATTGTTGTGGAAGGGGAATATCATAGCAGAACACTTCTATTACAACAATATGAATGAAGTTTGTAAAGTATTTGTCTATGGCCAGCCAGCTTTATGGTGAGAAAAGCCTGAACACTTAAAAATAAATTACTATTAGAAGTCATTTCTGTATGAATTACAGGTGTGGTACCCATAACACAGACACTGTAGTGTATGTGGAGTGTTTGGGGCGAGATGTGATATACTGTAGCATCTTGTACAGTACTGTATGTTTAAATTGTTGGGTCTCCAGTACCTGTGTTAGACACAACAGTAAAGTATATTGAACTTTTATTATCAGTAAATAGATGACCTTGTAATATAATGGGTGAGATAATATACAGTTGTAAATCACCTACATTGCCTTAGGTCATTCATTTTTATATTGTTAGAGATGCTTCTGTAGTCATGACGTGTCTGTAACTTAAAGTAACATTCATCTGTCTGTAAACACATACAGGTACTGTATTTGGAAAATCAATATTTTTAATGTAGTCCCATGAAACTTAGTGCAAATAATTTTCATGGATGGTTGATGTGCACATACAGTATCAAGGTTATTTGTTCTGACAGAGTTATAGCCTGCCTTCTGTTATGTTATGGGAGACATATATTACTATAGTTCTTTGGTGACAGTCTTAAGACTATCAAAACATGAATCTGTTATTTATATGATTTCACATGTGCAGTTTTAGCTTGAGTTGTGTTAAAGTGTTTCTCTCCCTAAACAGATGCTCCCCCAACAAGATATTAAGAGTACAGGGAGAAGACAATGATTTAGAAGCAACAAGTGACATAACGCTCTTTCAGTTACTTAACCCAGCAGCAGTGAACACCAAGGACAGGGTCCCACAGACATTCAGCTTTTCCAATCTTTTCAGTAAAGAATTTGGTGCTGAAGCAACTGGTGAAGTAAGAGATACAAATACTGTATAGTACTGTATACAGTACAATATACATGTTTTATGTGCTTTAAAAAATGTCACATGATGGATTTTACAGAATAGGGAATATAATCTTCATTCTAGTGTTGAAGTCATCATACTCACACTTACATACTTCTGGTGTTGTTCTTATGAATGATAGAAGTCAAACTGTCAGTTTTTGTGATCTTTTATAGTACAGGTTGTACCTCTCTAGTCCGGCAACCTCGGGACCTGACCGGTGCCGGACCATGGAAATTCACCCTTTTCCTGGATAGATAGTGACTTGTGCTTATTCTTGGAAGCACTAGCACCACTTTCTCTGCATCATGGTCTCTTTGAAGACATATTAAAGGGTTAAATGTCGTATAGTAGCTTCTCAAAATTCGCGAGTTTTTAATTCAATGTATTTTATTGGAACACACACACACAAAAAAAAAAATAAATAAAAATTTTGACTGCGGAAACTTGAATTTCGACTGGCTTGAACGGCCCGCTAACGTGCAGACGACGTGCATAATCGTGTAAACAGCATCATTTCTCTTATGTACAAAAGATTCATTATTGTTAATTACTGAATGTCTTTTTTATTGAATTATTGTTTATGTGTGCAAAATGAGCAATACAATTCATTAATAATACGTAGAATATTAAAACACACGAGGAAATGACACAGCATTGTTTTCGTTGATTACAAAACCAGTGACTGACTGGTTCTACATATAAAACTGAAGAAAATAAGACCTTGCATGTAGCTGTAGTAAAATTAATATGGTTGTTTTAAGTACATTAGTACCCCGATTTACGCGGTCAATTGAACCCACAGGGTACCGCGGAAAGTGAAAACCGCGTAAAGTGAACAACAGAACATTTGGGATTAATTCCAAGAGACTGGCCCGACCTCCAAACTCCACTTTTTCCAACACAATACCTATGTTGTAGTATAAATAACATCTTAATTTTATGATGGTATGCTCACACAATTAATAATTAAGAGAAATACAGTCGCCAGGTTAATGTCCATTCAAATAATGGACTCAAATACCCCCCCCCCCCCCCCCCTTCCCAGCTCACTAGCTCCTACTCTGAGAAATGTTTGGGTGAAAGCACTAGATTTTAACGTTTAGTAATAAATAATACCTCAGACTAAAGTTAGGATAATATAATTGACATTTCTGGATTCCTTGCAGGTCAGGGAATATTTTGAATGTAAACTTCATATATTTTGCACAAAAGATAAAATATTTGCTTTGTGTAAACCAAATTATTACATTGGATCTAAAATTTGTATGTCTAATGCAAAATCAATGATGTTTATATTCAAAATGATCATCATATTGTAATAATTCCAGCAATGTAAATTATATTCTGGCTGGGTAATTTGTATGAATTTTATGAGCTGAAACAAATATCTTCAGTAAATAAACAAAGAAATGTTCTTCAAGGACACTATCTGTCAATCAAAGTACCCCACATCCACCCTCCCTCCCTCCCTTCCTTCCTTCCCTCCCTCCCCCCCCCCCCCCACCCCCCACCTTCCCTCCCTACCAGAGAAGCGATTGGGAGAAAATAGTATATTTACATTTTTAGCAATAAATAATAACCTAGACTAAAGTTAGGATAATATAATTGACATTTCTAGATTCCTTGCTGGTCAGGGAATATTTTGAATGTAAACTTCATATATTTTGCACAAACAATAAAATATTTGCTTTGTGTAAACCAAATTATTACATTAGATCTAAAATTTGTATGTCTACCCGTAATGCAAAATCCATGATGTTTATATTCAAAATGATCATCATATTATAAGAATTCCAGCAATGTAGATTATATTCTGGCAGGGTAATTTGTATGAATTTTATGAGCTAAATAAAAAAAAATTATACTTCACCGCGTATATGAGGAGATGCACCGCAGAAAGTGAAAGTCCAGTTCTGGCAAGGTATCGCGTAAATGAGAAATCGAGGAAAGTGAAACCGTGTAAAGCGGGGTAATAGTGTAATGTTATTTAATGTTAATAAATGGAACAATAGAAGTAGCTAACGATAATGGTAAAGAAAAAAGAGAGATCGCGTATGTAAGTGCGCACACGTGAAAACATATCGTCATTACTTTACATAAGAATATGAAAGCAACATTTATTTACTGTTCATATATATTTTAATTCATGTTTCTGAATTTTTTTTTATTGAATTAATGTTTGTGTGTGCAAAACTAACATTACAATCTATTAATAACACGTGGAATATGAAAACACACGATGAGACGAGACGGCTGCCGGCATTGTTTATGTTAAAGCTTACAAAACCAGTGACTGATTGGTTCTACATATAAAACTGAAGAAAATAAGACCCTGATTGTAGCTGTAGTAAAATTAATGTAAAAATATTAATATGGTTGTTTGAAGTACCTGTAATGTTATTTAATGTTAATAAATGGAACAATATAAGTAGCTAACCATTAATGGTAAAAAAAAAAAGTGAGACTGCGCGTATGTAAGTGCGCACATGTGAAAACATATCGTCATTACTCTACATAAGAATATGAAAGCAACACTTATTTACTGTTCATATATATTGAAGGGTTAAATGTTGTACTCTGTATTGACAAGCAGAGAGGGAGAGAGAGAGAGAGAGCAGCCGAACTGCCAGATGTAAACAAACCTTAATTTCCTGCGGCTTTGTTGTTGTTTTTATTTAAGGGGATTAGCCCACCTGGGCATAGGTCACTGACCCACATTGGGGCCTGAGGGGCAAAAATTTAATACTCCTGTAATAATAATAATTCAGATAAGTAAAAAAAAAAAAAAAAAAAAAAATGAAAGCTGCCTTTGACTTTGTTGAGTTTCGAGCGCTAATGATTCTTTAGATGAACTGGCGCGTTTGAGAAACAAATGACCAGCTATTATTATAAGAGGCTTTCAAGTGTAATAATGAAATGCAGTACCAGTTTACTTTTTTTTCACCTTCATAGATCTTTTAAATAATTTTTCTGGTACATGATTCTTGAGGAAAACTGTGTACTGTATTAATCGTTTATATTTTTATATTTCTAGGGAATTTGTTATTTGGGTTTTTATTAAGTAGTTATTGTGTTGATGTGATAGACAAACTATAAGTAGGAAAAGACTTTAATATTACTAATTGTCTTCCATCTTGCAGAAGTTTCCATAATTTTAAAACTGATAATTTCTCTCATAATTATTGAGTGAAATAGAGTACCGTACTGTACAGATATATACTTCTCTCTATATCAGCCACTCTTGTGAATCAGAGCCTGATTAAGCCATTAGATGGTTTGATATAGAGTAGAGAGCATTACAGCCCAGTACAGTATGTATCTCTTGTAATTTAAGCTATAACTCGTTAAGTGTTCCTGCTCACCATTATGACGTAAAGAGAGAAATGGAAACATTGTAATTTTTTCATACTGTACTGTAATTTTCAATTATTTTGTATTTTGTAGGACAAAGATTCACCAAGGGTAACTTGGACTGACAAGTTGGTAGTTGACTGGAGTTTAAAAACCAGAATCAGATTTAAATCACACAAATCTCTGCCGTGGAAACATAACTTTAAGGTAGGTATTTGTAGTTTATCTTTGACACTTAAAAAACTTTGCTTATTGTTAGCCAGCACAAGTGTGTATGTATAGAGGCCATCTATATGATGAAACAGCATATTTCAGAGAAATTGATAACCTCTGAAATTATTTTCTCCAAGAATATTTGACTCGTATTATTATTATTATTATTATTATTATTATTATTATTATTATTATTATTATACAGACCTCCGAGGAAGCTTCAGGAACCACAGGATTTGTGAGATGTCTAAGTTCTGTATCAGATGAAAATGATGACCGCACTCTAGACACTTCAGCCAATGCTCAGTTCTATCAGTGTTGTCTTGTGTGGCAGCATCCTAATCTCCCTTGGTTACAACTCTTCCCCCGCGACAACATAAAGCTAACATCACAAACTGGACTTTTTGGTACAGACCAAAAATTAGCAGAATCACTTCACTCTGAATGGTAAAATGCTTTGTCTTGACCATGTTAGAATGTGTAATAAATGTATTGTACTGTAATAATGGTAATAAAATGTCATCTATGCATTATATAAGTTATTGGTCTCAGAAATTTGCATTTAATGGTTACCTGACATATTGATATTTCTGTATAGTATTTTATAAATTCCTAAGTATTATCTAAACTTCCCAGACACAATATTGGTAGAGTTTAATTATCAGCGATTTATCAATAGCATCTTAAGAGTTAGGTGATGATCAAACTGTAGAAACTGACATACTGTTCAGTAAATACAAACTACTGTACTGTACTGTATTGCTGTCAAGGATATCCTAACAGTTACAGTTGTTGAACAGGATCTCACAAAGTGGTCATCTCCCTTTTAGCTCAATTATTTTTTTTTTCAGTTTCTCAAGATTTTTCACTCTACACCTTTTTCCTCCTGTAATGCAGGATCACCACACTCTCTTCCTCCTTTGTTTGTTTTGATTTACTGTCTCTTATTTCTATAACAGATGCATTATGCTATGGCTTCCATTTACTATAATAAGGCCCAAATGTAATGGAATAGTTAATACAAATTATATAATATACTGTACATATAATGTCTTATTCCAACAGGAGTGAAAGTCTTCGTTCATTGCACCAGCTGTTAAGAGTCCGTCAGTGTCCTTACTTCTATGTTTGTGGGCCAACGTTCACCTGTTTATTTAGGGCAGCGGGTGTAGCGGGGATATCGCAGGCCCATGCTTTAATTACCCCCACCACCAGAGGTTTCCGAGAAGCAATGAAGCAAGAAGGTCCGTAACTTTGATGTTCTATTTTCTTTGTTCGTGATTTAATGTTTAGTTTTAATCTGTATATAAACAAATTATTTATGTATCATGGCAGAGAATACAACAGTTGTGGTTACCTATAGAACACTTCCTTGGATTGAATGAGGCTGGGTAACCACGGGTACAGTCCACGTGCTGGAAGTGGAAGAGAAAATTGATGGAAAACATAAATATTAATTTTTGGGGAGAGAAACCTTGAAAGAATTAAGTGTATGATTTCTCGGAAATTAGTTTATAGTATTATCCCAAAAAAGGTAGAAAAGTACACTTACTTTGAGGTGTGTATGTAGAAGGCTCCTGGATGATGATGATGATGATGATGATGGGAATTAGAATGGGGGTGGAGGAGAAGGGAGAAGAGAAGGCATTGGGGTGGAAGAGAAGTCACCCCATGGCGCCATTTCATCCATAAAATTTTAGTTCTCTTGGTGTAATTCAAGATTATTTTCTTTAAATGAACACTGCACTGCATTGTATATTGTCAATATGTAAAATAAATTTCAGAATGACCAATAATTTGCTAGGAAACACAGAAAAAAAGCATTTAGTTGAAAAGAGTCTCAAACAAGATGTTACCTCCACTGAAAAGACAGAGAGACTTGTGCCTGTTTGGTGTGTTGCCAGGCTGGATGGCATGCATAAAACTAGTTTCATTACCTTCAATTATGTTCAATAATTGTTAAAATGACTAAAAAATTTAATGTTAAGCTTTTAAAATTAGTGAATAGTACAAACTTCTTGAGATTTACTAAAATGGTAAGGAATATAAGCCCTAGAACCGATTACTGTATTGGCGGACTAATACTACAGCTGGTGGACCGCCAAATGCAAGCAAAAACATGTTGAGGTCGGCTTGTAAGAAACTCGTTAATCGAGGGATTGCTCGTTAACCGAAGTTAAGAATCTAATGGAAGGTAACTCGTTAACCGAAATCTCGTTAACCGAGGCGCTCGTTAACCGAGGGACCACTGTACTGTAAATTTAACGTTTAACTTTGTTCATTTTGGCGGGCGTTTGTAAGTCTGATGTTCATATGTCGGGGACCCCCTGTAATTACAAAGAGCTATAGATCTTTTTTGTAGTTATTTAGTTTGACAATATTCTCAATAACGCTTCACTTGAGACATATCAACAAGTTTTGTGAATGTTTTAGGATTTTTTTTTTTTTTTTTACATTTACAGTACTCTTTTTTCAGATATTGAATTTGAAATGCCTTTCCAAAACTCTGGACCAGTGAAGACAAATGCAAGTTATAGTGAAGACATGGATAAAGATGTAGAAGACAGACAAAAAGGATTACAGGAGGAAGATGAAGATGAGGAGGAAGAAGAGGAGAGAGAGGAAGCAACATCATGGCTTGAAAACCTTGGTGTAGAAACCTCGCAGTTTCCAAACTTAAATCCTAACAGAGTTAAATTGTGAGTGTGTCATTATTTATACTGTACAGTGCTGTACAGTATATTATGAAAGTACAGTGCAGTCTATAATTATTTTATTTTATGCATCAACACTGATCTAAGTTTTTGTGCTTAGAAGACTTGATGGAGTTCACCTGAAAATGGAAGTAAGATTTATTGTGTAGCTTCAGTTAAGTCAGCACTTGGAGAGGTTTATTGTCACACACTGTTGTTGTCTCGCCATTACACCACATGAACAAAATATCTTGAGATGGTTTTCATCGCCCTCTCCACTACCCAATTTCTCATGACCTTGCTGGGTCTCATATGTGTAGAGATAGGTTACTTAAATACTGTACTTCAAGATGATTCTGCCAACATCATGATGTGTGGAAGCAGAAAAATTCATGCTCAGAACTGATAGATTATGTTAGGTTAGAATCTTAGGTGGGGTAGCATTGAGTTAGATTAATTTGGGTTGAATTAGCTTAGCATAAGGTAGGTTGGAGCATACGAGGTCTTTCCAAAAGGAAACTAAACTTTTTAAATAGCGCGCCAACAAGCCAGCGCAGCATGCTCGAAATGGAAACGCTGTGTAGCGGTGACCTTGACGTTTAGTCTAACACTAGCCACATCACGCCACATCAATTAGTCATCAAGCTACACGCGCTAGAGGGAACGTGTGTTAGTGCACTTGGCGATTTGTTGCAAGTTGAACAATGAAGGATCTTGAAGAGCAACGTGTTTGCGTGAAATTCTGTTTCAAATTGGGAAAAACTTTTAAGGAGACTTGTCAAATGTTGCAACAGACTCATGGGGAGGATTGTTTGAGCCATACACAATGTCACGTGTGGTACCAGCGTTTCAAAAGGGGAAGAACATCCACCGAAGACGATCCCAAATCTGGACGTCACAGTCGCCCAAATGTGGAGGTGATGTTGATCGTCTTTTTTGATTGGAAGGGCTTCATTTATCATGAGTTTGTTCCACGTGGTCAGACAGTCAATAAAGAGTTTTATTTAGAGGTCCTGAAGCGCTTTGAGGGAGGCAGTGCGAAGGAAGAGGCCTGAGGCGTGGACAAACAAGACCTAGATGCTGTACATGACAATGCACCTGCTCATGTGTCGCTCCTTATCCGTGACTTTTTGGTGAAGCACGAGACGACTATCGTCCCCCAGCCGCCCTACTCTCCGGATTTGGCCCTACGGACTTTTTTTTTTTTTTTTAAATGAAATCCACCCTGCAAGGTCGCCAATTTTAGGCGATAGAAGAAAATTCGCTATGAAACCTGCGCACCATCTCTCAAAATGCATTCCAGGACGCGTTCCAGAAATGGATAAAACATTGGGAGCAGTGTATCAACAGTGGAGGGGAGTACTTTGAAGGAGACAAGTCTGATTAAGTTGTAAGTAAAGCAATAAATTTGTTTTTTAAAAAGTTTGGTTTCTTTTTGGACAGACCTCGTATTTGGTTACACATATTTATATATTCAGTATTTAACACATGGAAACCACAAGGTAATCTTACTTGTAGAATTTTTACCTAATACCAGAGAAAAACAATGTTACACATCATTAAATACGAGCACATTGATAAATGTCCAACAGTGTACTACACTACAGTAGGCTACTTTTTTGTCTGGGTTCTACCATTTCTTTCAAACTTGTTTCTGTAGTAACTGGACCACTTTACTTATTGTCCTCCACTCAAATTTTTCAGAGAACGTGATAAATACAAGAATGTGGATAACACTCCTTCATCTCTTGTTTATGTTGAAGGCATGGAGACACAAGGCCTTATTAACTTCCTACTGAATAGTAAGAGTTGTGTATCTACCACTGGGTCTCTGGCTGGTGTTCCTCCAACCCTCCTGGCCCCAGTGGCCTTCCAGGGTGCCACACTCACAACTCTGAAGGTACAACTCTATTCCTTTCATAAGGGTTGGGTGTGAATGTACTAAAATGCATGTGAGGGGATACTGTACCATAGCATAGCAAAGCTGTTATAGCAATGAGTGGATGATATTAAATGTGTACAAATTATGTGCTCTTGATTCCAGCAAGCCTGTATTATAGTAAGAAAAGTGTTGTAAGTAGAGTTGTGACATAATTAACTAGTTAAGAAGGGCCATTAGACTACTTGGACATAATAGTAATTTAAAAAAAGGATATGGGAATAATGACTTGCGAGATTATGCACCAGAAATATATTTATTTAATTAATATGAGGAGCAGAATAAAGGTACAAGGCACAGTGTGATTGTGCACAACCTATTTTTAACCACACTAATTTATTAACCTTTATGAGTGATTTTTTGTTCCTTGACTAACAAGAGCAAATATACAGTAGGATACACAAATTCCCTTCGTTCATTCTTACTGCTTTAAAAGTTGTGCTTTGCAACAGTAGCTCCTCCCTTTCTAAATCAAGGTCCCAAATATTGTCTACCCCATGTCACATGACACAAAATCCATCAACAGTACATATTATTATTTACTGTGTATTAATAACAGGCAAAGGGCGGTGTTGTTCGTCAGGATGGTGATGTTCAAAACAGCATGGAGGTATCAGGCCCAGTTCTCCCTCACACAGTCCAACAGTTGACATCTCTTCTCTCTATGGCCGTGGATAATTTTTCTGTGTCACTGCATTCCGTCCCATCTACGCTTCCATTTTCTCAACACAGTCATCATGAAACTATGGCAGCACCGCAGGTCTGTTTTTTTTTTAATTTTACTAGTTTTTTTGGGGGGACAAATTGTAATTAATGAATTACTGATATATTGTATTCCAAATTCTATAAACTATCGATATGGTACTCATGTTAAGTTTATATTGTTTTATTTTTTCTTGAACTTAATTACAACCTTACTCATGAATAGCTAGTATTGCAGTACTTTATTTTGAGAGAGCTTTAATGTTGTTACAGTTAGTGACAATAACATTCACTAGTTGTGTGGTGATAAAACAATACCTTAATGATATCCTGTTGGCAGTGGGTGATAAAGATTAATGGGATGAAGTTGGTTTTAGGCTTAAAATTTTTCTTTTATAAAATGTCACAGACTTGACTTAGCAGAATATAACATGCTTGTCTGGAATCTTTGCAAGATAGCAATTAATTTGAGTATAAACATCTCATAGTTTGCACAAGAGATGAAATTTTTAGTCCTTTAGCTTGGTACTTTTGAGTACAAAGTGAGTATTGTACAGTAATATGTTGCTCAAAATTATGGCTTTTTCACATGGAAAATTCTGAATAACTGACCCCAGTGGTCAGGATACTATGTCATTGACTGTTATAGAGTACAGGTAGTCGTCGACTTACGACCTAGATTGGTTACGGCCGACCGGTCGTAAGTTGATCTGGTCGTAAGTCGGCCTATGTTATAATTACCTTACGTATATTATACTGTAATGTGTAATGATAATATAATCATCTTTAAGTCATATTTTATCAACATTTTCTTTGTTCATTATTGTTACGGTCGTCAGGTTTAAGTAAATCACTGCATACTACAGTACAATTGGTTTATTATTTACACTGGGGCTGGGGCCAAAACTGTCGTACCGCCGGTCGTAAAGTCGAACAGACGTAAGTCGCATAGGTCGTAAGTCGACGACTACCTGTATTTCAAATAACATCTTTGTTTAGTTCTGTACATTGACTGGTGGTGGAGGAGACCCTTGGGGGGGAGGGGGAACTCACTGCTCACCCCTGCCTCTGTCATTCTTACTGTAACTTGACAAAATATTGTTTATTTGTTATTTATTAATTAGTTAAGTTGTTACTGTAATAATTTGAGCTTATAAATACCAGTACCCTTCATATACAATAACATACTTATTTTTACCTCATTATTTAGCTTGTCACTTAATTTGTATGCAAATTATTGATTATATACAGTATTGTATTTTTTCTATAGTAGTATTTAATATTTTATATTATCAATGATAAGACATACAGTTCGTCCCCGAATTACGTACATCCGAATTACGTACAAACGGCCGATACGTACATCGTTTCTGAAGTCTTTAATTGCAAAAATATTGTCTTAAAAGGGCGAGCAATTTTTAAATTTGGCGGGCGAGCCAGCCGCACCGCGCCGCCACTATCACTGACCATGCAGACGACACGCTAGACGCACCAAAACAACAAGTGTGGTCATTGTGCATACAGTACTTCTCCTGTGAATTTCTGCCCTATTTTGTACACTTTACTCTGTGTGCAATGACTGGTGTAAAGCGTAAGAGTGGTGAAGCCAGTGGGAGTGCTACGAAACGTCAAGCAATCTCACTAGAGGTAAAAATGGACATAATAAAACTGCTTGAAAGTGGTGAAAAGTTGACCAATGTTGCCCGCAAATTTAACCTGAGTCGGTCAACTGTTAATACAATTGATAAGGGCAAAGAAAAGATCAAGGAACATGTGAAATCTAGCGCTGTGGATCGAGGACTGCACACAAAAACGTAAGCCTCTGTGTCTCAGAGTAGTGTTCAAAAGCTTACCGTCCTCTGGCGCGCCGGTCCCAGAGAGGACGGCGCTGTACAGGACGTTTGTTTACTCCAGGTCTCGCGCACAGCGATGGTTATTTCGTTCATCTTTTCGTTTTATCCATGGAGTAAATTTAAAAGTAGACTTCAAGAAAACATTCAGTTAAAACACAAGGATATTAAAAGTTTGAGTCAATAGTACAATTTGTAGTATGTTTAATACAACATCTCTACAGAAATGCATAAACATGAAATTAACGCATCGGCGACTTTTGCCGGTCGGAACAACGCATCGGCTACTTTTGCCGGTCGGAACTCACGTCGAGTGAGGTGTGAGTGCAGACCGTCCTGTGGCGCGCCGGTACCTGGTAAGGTTTTGACCCCTGTTGTGGTGTCTCAGTATGATTCAGGAGAAAGCCCTAAGTCTTTTCAACGATCTAAAGAAAGATCACCCTGATGATACTGTGACATTCAATGCTAGCAGTGGGTGGTTTAACCGATTCAAGGTGCGAAATAAGCTGCATAATGTTCGAGTGACTGGTGAGGCGGCGAGTGCTGATTGGAAAACAGCACAGGATTTTCCAGATAACATTATAGGGTTGGGGGATTTTCGAGTTAAGTACATTTCGAGTTAAGTACAACCTTTTGGTCCCCATTATGTACGTAACTTGGGGACTTACTGTACACCATAAGAGGCTGATCATACAAGAATATATAATAATAAATGTTGGAAAGTGTGTGTTGGAGGGTGTGTTGGTGGAGTTGGAGGGTGTGTGTTGGAGGAGTTGGAGGGTGTGTGTTGGTGGAGTTGGAGGGTGTGTGTTGGTGGTGTTGGAGGGTGTGTGTTGGTGCTGTTGGAGGGTGTGTGTTGGTGGAGTTGGAGGGTGTGTGTTGGTGGAGTTGGAGGGTGTGTGTTGGTGGTGTTGGAGGGTGTGTGTTGGTGGAGTTGGAGGGTGTGTGTTGGAGGAGTTGGAGGGTGTGTGTTGGTGGAGTTGGAGGGTGTGTGTTGGTGGAGTTGGAGGGTGTGTGTTGGTGGAGTTGGAGGGTGTGTGTTGGTGGTGTTGGAGGGTGTGTGTTGGTGGAGTTGGAGGGTTTGTGTTGGTGGAGTTGGAGGGTGTGTGTTGGTGGTGTTGGAGGGTGTGTGTTGGTGGTGTTGGAGGGTGTGTGTTGGTGGAGTTGGAGGGTGTGTTGGTGGAGTTGGAGGGTGTGTGTTGGTGGTGTTGGAGGGTGTGTGTTGGTGGTGTTGGAGGGTGTGTGTTGGTGCTGTTGGAGGGTGTGTGTTGGTGCTGTTGGAGGGTGGGTTGGTGGAGTTGGAGGGTGTGTGTTGGTGGTGTTGGAGGGTGTGTGTTGGTGGAGTTGGAGGGTGTGTGTTGGTGGTGTTGGAGGGTGTGTGTTGGTGGTGTTGGAGGATTTGTGTTGGTGGTGTTGGAGGGTGTGTGTTGGTGGAGTTGGAGGGTGTGTGTTGGTGGAGTTGGAGGGTGTGTGTTGGTGGAGTTGGAGGGTGTGTTGGTGGTGTTGGAGGGTGTGTGTTGGTGGTGTTGGAGGGTGTGTGTTGGTGGAGTTGGAGGGTGTGTGTTGGTGGTGTTGGAGGGTGTGTGTTGGTGGAGTTGGAGGGTGTGTGTTGGTGGAGTTGGAGGGTGTGTGTTGGTGGAGTTGGAGGGTGTGTGTTGGTGGTGTTGGAGGGTGTGTGTTGGTGGAGTTGGAGGGTGTGTGTTGGAGGTGTTGGAGGGTGTGTGTTGGTGGTGTTGGAGGGTGTGTGTTGGTGGTGTTGGAGGGTGTGTGTTGGTGGTGTTGGAGGGTGTGTGTTGGTGGAGTTGGAGGGTGTGTGTGTTGGTGGAGTTGGAGGGTGTGTGTTGGTGGTGTTGGAGGGTGTGTGTTGGTGGTGTTGGAGGGTGTGTGTTGGTGGTGTTGGAGGGTGTGTGTGTTGGTGGTGTTGTAGGGTGTGTGTTGGAGGTGTTGGAGGGTGTGTGTTGGTGGTGTTGGAGGGTGTGTGTTGGTGGTGTTGGAGGGTGTGTGTTGGTGGTGTTGGAGGGTGTGTGTTGGTGGTGTTGGAGGGTGTGTGTTGGTGGTGTTGGAGGGTGTGTGTTGGTGGAGTTGGAGGGTGTGTGTTGGTGGTGTTGGAGGGTGTGTGTTGGTGGTGTTGGAGGGTGTGTGTGTTGGTGGTGTTGGAGGGTGTGTGTTGGTGGTGTTGGAGGGTGTGTGTTGGTGGTGTTGGAGGGTGTGTGTTGGTGGTGTTGGAGGGTGTGTGTTGGTGGTGTTGGAGGGTGTGTGTTGGTGGTGTTGGAGGGTGTGTGTTGGTGGTGTTGGAGGGTGTGTGTTGGTGGTGTTGGAGGGTGTGTGTTGGAGGTGTTGGAGGGTGTGTGTATGTGATGTTGAGGTTTGTTCCTCACACACACACACACACAGGAATTAAAACAACACGCATCCAGTAGGGATCTTTTTGTGTGACTGCCTTGGGGTGAGATAAACATCAGCTGTTGAGGAGCGCTTGGCAACACCAGTGCATGTTACCACTCCTTTCCATTCCATCTCTGTAATCACCCGCACCTTTCTGCTTTCTCACTCCATATTTTAAAATGTTATGTAAAGTAATGTTGAAGGGATACTTATATTTATCACAATCTCCCTAAAAATACTTTAGCTTTGTCTTTATTCAAGACATCTTCAGGTCATGAGACCCACTAATCCCCCCACCCAAGAAAGGGTGACCTGACATTCCATCAGAAGGTCAGTAATATGAGACCACTAATCCCCCACCTTACCTCCACCTGACATTACATCAGGTCAGGTCTCCCCCAAAATGTTTTAGCTTTTGTCTTTATTCAAGACATATTCAGGTCATGAGATCCACTAATCCCCCACCCAAGAAAGGGTAACCTGACTATCCATCCTTGTAAATTCAGTAGCCCCTGAAGATGTCTTAAAGGGAAACAAAAGCTAAGGTGCTGCAGTGTTTACTCAGTTGACCGAGAGGTAGCAGTGAACAACACACGGGGTGGCAACAGGACTCAGACTGAACGGCAGAAAGCTGGAGTTTCAATTTAGCGAAATGGGTGGCTCAAATTAGTGTGTTAAATTGAGAAAATACTGTATATATATATATATATATATATATATATATATATATATATATATGTATATATATATATATATACACACACACACACACACAGTAAAGCCTCGAATAACGATGTTAATGTGTCCTCCAATTACCATTAAAATAAAGCAATATTATTGAGATGCATTCCCCAGTGTGACCTTTTCATATCTTTTGTGTGGCTTTTTATCCTCTTTTTCCCCCCAAAACAGTATTATTAATGAAAATTGCACACTATATTACAGTATTTAAATCATGTTTCTGAATGCACCTTATACGATATAAATGAATAATAATATGGTCACACAAGAGGAGATGGGATGCCATTGTTTTCGTTTGTGTTTACAGCCGGGAGTCCGGGACGATAGTTTTACACGAGAAAATGAAGAAAATAAGACTGGTTGTAGCTGTAGTAAGATTAATGTAAAAAAATGAATATATATGTTTTAAGTAATGTTATTTAATGTTAATAAATGGAGCAATAGAAGTAGCTAACCACTAATGGCAAAGAAAAAAATGAGATGGATTGGGATCGCCAACATATACATGCGCATTTAAGGTTACCGTGTCATTTATCTTTTTAAGAATATGTACATAAGATTCATTATTGTTTATTACTGAATATGTTTTTAATTGAATTGATCTTTATATATGTGAACTGAACAATACAATTCATTAATACGTAGAATATTAAAACAGACACGTAATGTTCTTACATTGCCTCTTCACTACACTAGCATCAGTAGCACTTGATGGGCGCTTGGAAGCCATTTTGAATGGTTAGAGTACAGTTGTAGAGCAAAAGCACTGAAACACACACGAATGATGTGAAGTCGTAACAAAGACTGGCTCGGAGTCGCTTGGGGACGCTGTGACTTTCCGCGAGTGAGGGTAGCGCACCGAGCCGAGACAGCGTAGCGTGGCCACACAAGAGAGGGTGATGCGCTGTAAAAAGTAGTCCCTGATGACACAAAACGACGTAGTATCTGATCACTGGGACGCTAAACGAATTTTTGGTCTCTAAAGTTTAGTGACGTAGTACCAAAACAACGTTA
The DNA here is from genome assembly GCA_958450375.1 of Homarus gammarus. Taxonomy (NCBI): domain Eukaryota; kingdom Metazoa; phylum Arthropoda; class Malacostraca; order Decapoda; family Nephropidae; genus Homarus; species Homarus gammarus. The sequence continues at coordinate 254,849 of CAUDMG010002608.1, forward strand.
AGCGGGGCTACGTTCAGCAAGGACTTACTATTTATGCAACTTACTATTAACATAGGAAGGAACAGGTCAGTAAAAGCAGTAAATAATTAACAAACTTCTATATTTTTAATTCAGGCATTTGCTCAGGAAGGACTCGTAGACTGTGGCCTCAGCGCTACAGTACGACACCTGATCTGTGTGCCCCACAAGAGTGAAGGAGAGTCCAAACTCCCACTTACTTACAAGGAAATTACCTTCAAGGAAAACAAATTCTCTTGGACTGATAGATTACAATGATTTAGTCATTAGGTTGAACTCTTTTAGTGTGCTGTATATATTGTATGTCATGTAAAGATTAGCTTAATTGGGATAAATTTGAATCTTAACAACACCAGAGTAATATGTGTAAAGTGTTCTGCACATGTTTATAAATGAAAGGGCAGAAATATTGTAATTTAATATTATTTTGTTGCTGGACCAAAGAGTATTGTCTTTGTGAAATGCACAATTTTCTTGAGCATAAAGTTTTAATATTTTTCAATATGCTAACTAGGTTTTATTATTACAAATGTTAACTCTCACTCCCAGGCTGTTTAAGACACAAGATTATGTGCCATCTACAAAGCATTTACTGGACACCTCATAACACTTAGAATGATGGAAAATAATGAGTACCCTCGTCATCTTCTCCAAGCACCTGAGGAAGCAGACCTTGACTCATTGTTCCATCACTTTAATAAGTAATTATCACCATAGACAAACACACACAAACAGATACACCAAGTTCAAGAAGTATTCCAATGTTTAAGTATCTTTTTGTAGAGGTACTGTAATGAGTTTTGTGCTACAAATCAGTCAGACATTTTGTTATATTTAGTATACATAATAGTAATTATTTTATATTTTTTATTTATTTTTTCATATTGGCCACTTATCAGCTTACTGGCCGTTTGGGCGGTTTATCCAGTGTTAGTACAGGAGGAAACCTGTGGTAATTGGTAGGGTCACACTGGATAACACCCTTCTCACGTGTGTCCGGGCCGAGGCTCGAACCCTTGACATATTGGTGAGAGTTATGTGCGTTACCGCTGTACCACCAGTTTAAGGTCATATAGTTGACACCAGTGTAACCCGTCAGAGCAGCTCAGGGATCGGTGTACCAGATATTGTATCCTTTATTTGAAATGGGTTTTCTCTAGTTTGTCTCAAGGCGATTTTTGAAGATGACATACCCTGTATTTTGGTAATTTTTTGTACTGTTGAGTATTAATTGTAATTTTTCAGAAGATGAGCTGACTATAAATTCATTTGTCCCAAAACTTGAATATGAATTTTGAACACAGATGTGTATCTTCTTATTCCCAGTGAAAATAAATTATATATTTTTATACAGTAGCGACTAAAAAATGGAGTAGTGTTTTCACTATTTTTGTACCTCTGTAATGTTCGTGTTTATTGTAGAATTGTATACCGTATATAATGATAGGGCCAAGTAGATACAAGGAAATACATCAGTTAGTTTACAGATAACTTCCTGTGCAGCCACCAGTGTGTCACCAGGTGTTGGGTGATACCATGCAAAAGGCTCTGCTAAAACTGCTTTACAAAGACCAAAAACAAAAGTGTTATTTAGACAACAGTATCTGGTAAGGAGAAGATTGAGAGTTTTGACTGTGTGTGTGTGTGAATTGCCAGTTTCCTTCACTTAACTTCTACTGTCTTGTTTCCTTTATATAACTTCTACTGTCCTGTTTCCTTCATATAACATCTACTGTCCTGTTTCCTTCATATAACATCTACTGTCCTGTTTTCTTCATATAACATCTACTGTCCTGTTTCCTTCATATAACATCTACTGTCCTGTTTCCTTCATATAACATCTACTGTCCTGTTTCCTTCATATAACATCTACTGTCCTGTTTCCTTCATATATCATCTACTGTCCTGTTTCCTTCATATATCATCTACTGTCCGGTTTCCTTCATATATCATCTACTGTCCTGTTTCCTTCATATACCATCTACTGTACTGCTTCCTTCATTATATAAGATGTCATTTATTGCCATTTTAGTTAGGTTAGTAGTGATGCTGTTCATTTATAGTTGTATTAGGATTATTTACATGTTGATTATCCTTTATATAGACTTTTGTACTTTGAATTTTAGAAAATTATAGCTACAGTATTCCCTTAAAGCTCGCTGGAGTTAGGTAAAATGGACCCCACGAGAAAGCAAAATCCGCGAGTTTTTCATGTCAGGATTATCTACATGATGAATTCTTTAGATTTGCAAGTGCAGTGCAGTTGTTGCACTACACTGCAGTCTGGATTCTAAGTTCATTTTTTAGGTTTAAAAGATTAACAAATATTGCATTTAAATGCTTTTGATTGGTATGTAGTTGAGATGCATTAGAAAATAATATTCAAATTCTGGAACACAGTCGTCATTTCATTTTCATAAATGGCTTACATAACATAGTGCAGTACAGTACACACTTTAGCAACAACCTTACAGTTGTATCTCATGGACCAGAAAATATGTTTTTAATTATGAAAGGCTGGAGAGAGTGTAGATTGCACTGTACTTCATTATATGAGGTACAGTGCTACTAAATAAAACTGATAACTGACCTATATGTGTCATATTAGTGAGGGAAAAATCGTACCTCTTACAAAGATGTTATCTATCTTGGTTTTCACAAAAAATAATATACAGTACAGTACTTATGTACAGTATACAGTAGTGTATATGAAGAGTTGTACAGATAGCAATAATTACCTAAATCTTTACTTAATATTCTGGTAAGCAAAGAAGGTGTCAGCACCATATATCACCCCATTTATGATACAGAGAGAACCTGCAGTTTTACCAGAATCTGCAAAAGTTAGGTTTTGCCCGGGTGAAGTGCAGTAGGTGTTGATGACTACACTTCCTGCTGCTATCATCAGAATTGCCTGGGTCAGATTTACTTGGAGTTCCTGTTTAAGAATGACAGATCATGTTACTTGAATAGACCAGAAAACAAAGAGACAAAGAGAAGTGATAAGGAAGGGAAAATATAAGATAATACTGTTTAATCCTTTTTTGAGAATTTGCTCCCAACTGTTGACAAAACTAAGTAGCAAGTTCAATCATAAATGTTACAGTCAAGTTGTTCAGTCAATTATTTCACAAAATGGCTGAAAATTTTTAATCACTTAATGGAATGAATGTTTCACTGAGATTAGATTACTATAGTACAGTACAGTACCAGGAATTAGGAAACTTAAGCTGTGTGATGCCACTCTAGTTTGTGTAGCTCTTTTTTGCCTTAGCAAGATATAATTTCCTCTCCTGCTGTGTCACAGTCAGTCTCTCATGATGATGCTGTTCACTTTTGTCCAGCCAAAATTCTAACCAAATCCTAAATCCAAAACTTAAAACTTTACGTGACCATTAACCCTTTCGCTGCAATTCCTGCACTTACCATTTTATTTTGGCTGCCGCCAGATGATTTTATTCAGCTTAGGGTAACCTCCCGCAGCCAAGGGGTTAAATTTGAAGACAACTAATTCAGAAACAAAGGAATGATACAACTGCAGATGCAAAAGAAAAAGTCATAGCAATAAATAACTTCACATAAAATTGGAGACTTACAAATGGTGTCTTCTGTATGTCCTTAGCCGAGCCTCTGATGTAGGTGTAAAACAACAGTGGAGTGACAACTATGGACAACAGCAGAACTCCCCCACAAAAGAACGTGCGAGATTCGTCTCCGAAGCTGAAGTTCTTGGTTCCCTGAGAGACACTCAGGGCTATGATGGTCAGTGCCTGAATGGATTAAGTTAACATGAGGACACCAATTTGGTTCTTTGTCTTCCACTGCACCACTAATCTGGAGTCGTGAACAGAAGCAACGTTAAACCAAAAGTATGCAACGAAATGATAAACTTAAGTGGTAATTATTCAGTTCTATGCTAGACTATCTGCTGAAGGACAATAATCAGACATTCACTACAGTAATCCAGTAACACAATTTACACACAAACTTGTTACTGTATCTCGGAGGATGCACAGTAGTTATAAACAGTTCCCCAAAAATCAGTCTTAAGGTAAGCCTTCAACATTGCTTTATCAACTTTATCAATTATCTCAAAGATTTTCTTGAAATTTGCTTACAGACATTCAAAGGTGTTGCAGCACTATTTATCTTCTGTTTTAATTCCAGTTGACTTGAAAGGTAAGTCTACACAAAAGTACAGTATTTCTATCCGACCAGCTAGTTAGCTGACCAGACTATGGTGAAGAGTATAAGATACAAGATAAGGCAAGACAAAACAAAAAAGGATATGATAAGAAATGGAACGATTATATATATATATATATATATATATATATTTCATCTAAATCCACAATGAAAACGTGGATAAGATAAATCTTGATAAAATCACACGGGAAAATGGAAACAACGGAGTACCTTAGCTTTCGTCTTTATTCAAGACATCTTCAGAGGCAACTGTATTACATGGACAGAGAGAGGCTTAAAAATACAGGGTGACCTTAAAAACATGAGGTCAGGTCATAATGATGACATCCACTAATCCCCACACCAACACACACGTAGAGGAGCTTAAGAGAAGGGTGGTGACGTGACTAGCCAGGTCAGGTCAGAAAAAAGGGACCCACAAAATAACTATCATACATCCAGATCAAAGGTTTTCAAAGCATTTTTAACCTTGGGCCACTGACAAATAAATTTATGTAACATATTATCAGTTTTGAACTGACCATCACTAAGGTTTATTGATTTTAATTCCTTAATCAAACTAGCTTCAACCAGAAGTCTTTCTGTGACACAAGATGATTTGAATACTTCTAAGCTTTTTTCCCAAGCAATGGGGTGATTATTATTCCTTACATGAACCAACAAGGCACTGCTTTCAGATGCAGTTCTGATATTATACTTATGTTATTTGATTCTGAGCTGCAGTGTTTTTCCTGTCTGACCTACATAATTACAATTACATTTGCTACATGGAATACAATAAACACTTCCATTTACATTCAAACTTGGGCTATTCCTTATTAACATATTGGTAACCGTTGAGTCATACTTGAAAACAACATTAATATTTAGCAGCTTGAGGGACCGAACTAACGGGACAAATTCATTACGATAGGGCAGAGTCAAAATATTCTTAAGTGTAGGAACTTGTCTGGTTTGAGAGGAATGAAAGGATTTTTTAGCCCTTTTAAAACAACGATCAACAAACCCAGAAGGGTACCCGAGTTTCTGTGCAATAGAACGAATGTGTTTCAATTCATCGTCAATAAATTCAGAGTCACAAATACGCAGACATCTTAAGAACATAGCAGAAAAAACTGACATTTTGGTAGACTCCAGGTGATTCGATAAAAAGTGAATGAAACTGTCTACCTGTGTGGGCTTTCTGTATATCTTAAATTTATAGTTTTGGCCATTTCTCATGATAAGGATATCAAGGAATGGAAGGGATTCATTTATTTCTCTTTCAATTTTGAATGTGATACTAGGGACAATATCATTAAGCTTGTCTAAACATTCCAATGGGTCACTGTTTCTAGGCCAAAGACAAAGAACATCATCAACATATCTATACCATGGAGGAATAAAGTCCACTATATTGGGTAGTAATCTAGACTCAAAAAACTCCATATAAATACAGGCTAGAGGAGCAGAAAGACAATTACCCATGCTCATGCCAAATATTTGCTTGTAGAACTTCCCATTTGCTCTAAACACATTGTCAGTTACGCATAACTCTATCAATTTCAGGAAAGTATCATGTTCAATAGTTAAATCTAGCAGTTGTAATTTATCTTTAAGAAATGAAAGTAGGTCTTTCACAGGTACTCTAGTGAACAGTGAATTTACATCAAAACTTATTAATTCGCCAGGTTCCTTGTGTTTCTTGAGTTTATCAATTAAATCACTGCTATTGTGTATATGTGAATTAGATATTTGGCCTGTAAGAGGGGATAGCATCTTTACCAGCCACTTGGATAATTTGTAAGTAACAGAACTCACGATAGGACGTAATGGATTATTAAGCTTGTGTGTTTTGATCAAGCCATACATATAAGGTAAAGTGGGATTAATTTCAGAGAGCTGTTTGGTGAGATCTGGGTTCTTTTTCAATAACATCTTCATTTTGGAATTAGATAACTTATTAATATTTTCCAGGGGATCTTTCGTAAGCTCACAATACGTGCTTTCATCACTAAGTAATGAATTCATCTTATCATTGTAGTCACTTTTATCCAAAATAACAATAGCATTAGACTTATCAGCCTTGGTAATATGGATATTCTTATTTCTTTTCAAGTTTATCAAGGCTGTTTCAAATCTTTTTGGAATGTTTGAAGCAAATTTCTTATTTAAAACACTATGTATACAACCTTTAGCTATGGAAATATCTTCATTTGTAACATCTGACGACTTATTCTTTTCCAGGTTGATTAAACCTTTAGCAATAGTAAGCGGATTAACACACCGTTGAGTGATAGAAAACTTCCTACCAAAACCAAGAACAAGTTTCTCATTTGTCTGTAGATCATAAGATGATAAGTTTATGAACAAATTTGGATCACTCAATATGGTCCAGTAACTCTCGTCAAACAGAGCATTTAATTTGGCATTTAACCTTCTTTTTTGGGCTTTATATATATATATATATATATATATATATATATATATATATATATATATATATATGCAAGTAAATCACTGTAGGTGCGCGTGATCTAGGTATATGCTGATAACCACAAGGAAAGAAGAAAACACGAAGTTCCCAAGCGCTTCGTGTAATTCACATCTTCAAGCGTTTCTTATTAGATATTCCTTGGTCTCAAGGTGGGGACAGACCAACGACAATGCTTTCGGTCCAATTATGGTTTTATATTATTCATAATTGAAAGGAATTGATTTTATTATACCAAATTATTAGGATTTTTAAGTGATTTTAATGCAAAATTAATGTATTATCATAAGAATATTTTTATTCATACAAATGAAAATTACAGAAGACTGAAGACATTTCATTTGACTCCTGTTTAAATGCAGTGAGGCGGCCAGCATGGATTCTCAAGCGCTCACCAATTATTTTGACATGAGACTGAAACTTCCATTCTTGATAAAGTGAGAGATGGCAGAGTTTCGTGGGATTTCAGACATAATTGTATATTAAGAAAAGTTTAAACGACATTTATGGACGACCCGCCAACTTTGTTTTTGTTTTGCATAGTGACGAGTTGACGGCGATACCTGAACAACTGAGCGTGTGATTGGAAAAGTCAGGGGTTTTTACCGAGAATGGTTGAAATTTTGCACTGTGTGGTAGATATCTCTACCTCGCTAGAGTTGAATGAGTTCCCACTCGGTGCCGTCTCAACACTCTGTGGCAGATTGTTCCAAAAGTTCACATCATTCACCCCAAAAAAGTTCACCCTGACAGTTTTCTGAACTTATGGTTTCTTCAACTTTAGCCCCTAGTTGGACGAACATCCGCCAGCTCCAGTTATGAACACTTGACCGAGTAATATCCTCTGAAGTGTTTATAGCCCTCTTATGTCACCCCTTGCCACACCGTAATGCTTGAAAGAGCACACAAGAAGGTGTCAATGCCTTCCAGTTAGCCCGACTGCATAACGAGGCAGACAAGCGCCAACGCCGGAAAGACGCTGCCTCTGTCCCTCCCGCACTAGATGTAGCCCCCCCATAAGTGCAACATCTGTAAACGACCATGCCGGTCCCGTATCGGCCTATTTTGTCACCTGAGAACTCAGCAACGTAGGTGACATCCTTAATAACTCATGCCATTGTATAATAGCTGGATGATCGTCATACTCGATTGCGAGTGACAGCAAAGTAGGGGGTATAACAAGGGTTCCTAACCCCCGGTCCATGGACTGGTACCGGGACGCAGACATTGACCACCGTGCAGAGGAAAAAAAAAATCCGACAGCCAAGTAATCATCGGCTAAGATGAGTATTTTATATATATATATATATATATATATATATATATATATATATATATATATATATATATATATATATATATATATATATTAATTTTGGTCGATGATTATTAGGCTGTCGGATTTATTTTTTTTTATAGGCGACAACCAGCAGCAACCTATAGGACGGACGCTTACACACAATCCCAAAACAGTACTGTATAATATCAATTGCCTCGTTTCCAGTTATGGGTTGAACATTTATAATGGGGTCAATGTGAATGAGAATCTTGACTCACCATTTCACAGATCTTAAGAAAACCTGACGGAGTCTTGACGACAGCAGCTTCTAACTCGATGGGCATATTGCTGGGATGTTGTGGTACGAACAAGTTTAGATATTTTCCTCACTCGTACCGTAGCTCAATACTTCTATACGTCGTTACTGCGGACGGTCTCGTTATGTTAGTGAGTATAAGTGCCTCAGGGAACCTATATATTAACCTCACGAGGACTAGCAGCACAATGATGAAAATACCTAAGTTCGATTTTTCTCAAGAATTATTGGTTCGCACTCCCAGTCATAATTCTCGGACTGAGTGCAAAAAGGGCCAATGTCAAATAACAATTTAGACATTGGCACATATAACCCAGGTTTCATGGGCCAAATTCTAAATTGGCATTTTTTGACATTGGCCCGTTTTGCACGCAGCCAGGGAATTGTCTGTAGTATCTACGCCTCCCTCGTCTCATCTCCAAAAATTAGAACTGTCAGTTGATTAGCGTCATGAAAGAAAAGTAAACTCAATGAAATCACAATTGTTCATCACAGTCTTACAACATCATATAAAATTGTCTTCACACTAATATGGATGTCAAAATACGATAGTAATAACCAGTGAAGCTGAAGCCAGCGTCGCGTGCGGGGATAGAGGCAACACACGAGTAGTTGGCTTTGTTTATAATTATCTGGAGGGAGATAATTCAACGCCCACAGTTCATTCTTTTTTCAAGCGGTCACTACTTGTCACAAGTCTCCTATCTATTAACGACTGTACGAAGCGAACTGTGATAGATACACAATTTTAGCTGCCATCCTTGATGATTAATTAAGGGATAGTGGGGGACCTCGACCCCCTGCCAAGGTCTGATGATTCCCGCTGACGAGGTTCAGATGAGAGGGCCAGGTAGCCTAACACATTGTAACCTAAGCTTTCCTAACCTAACCAATCTAACTTAGTGGCTTTTTTTTATGCCATTTCACTCCTAATTTGACAATTGTGCCATATTTTCCTAGTGCCCCATAGAATGTACACAGTACAGTAGCAATGTTTGGGGTACTATAGGTGAAGGGAGGGAGGCTGGGTCGTATTTCTACAAAGCCTCCCTTTACAACCGTCTGCACGCTTTCTCTCCTCTATATCTATCTTATAAAAGGAGTAGTGTGTTCTAGTTTTACCACTATTGCTCCTATACGTCATGTTACACAGTATTTATGGTTGACACTTGACTCGGATCATCTCAAGATTGGGTTAGGCTAAGTTAGTTAGGGATACATATTCTTCTGATGATATTAACTGGGGTGTCTAATCTTCAGGAGATATAATCTGGAGTGTCTAATCTTCAGGTGATATGAACTGGGGGTGTCTGGTGTCTAATATTTAGCTGATATAAGCTGGGGTGTCTATTCCTCAGCTGATATAAGCTGGGGTGTTTAATCTTTAGGTGATATAAGCTGGGGTGTCTAATATTTAGGTGATATAAGCTGGGGTGTCTAATATTTAGGTGATATAAGCTGGGGTGTCTAATCTTTAGGTGATATAAGCTGGGGTGTCTAATATTTAGGTGATATAAGCTGGGGTGTCTAATATTTAGGTGATATAAGCTGGGGTGTCTAATATTTAGGTGATATAAGCTGGGGTGTCTAATATTTAGGTGATATAAGCTGGGGTGTCTAATATTTAGGTGATATAAGCTGGGGTGTCTAATCCTTAGGTGACCCGATCAAGGGAGGGAGCTTTATGGAATCATTAATATTGAATTTGTGTACTTAACCATTAAAAAACTAATTCTATTCTCAATTAGTGCCAAAACACTTGATGAGACAAGAGTCACGTTTTCTATCTTGAACGAGGTAGGTAGAGTTGCAAACGTGCATTCAAGCTCTCAACATTATCAGCCCCGCCCACCATTATTCCTGGCGAGTCATTTGTTTCTCATGTAGAATCTCGCTGAAACTGGTTCCCTACTCTCAGTACGTCGACAACAGGCATTATTTCAATCAGTAAAAAATACGGATAAAATGATGTTGAAGTTATCGATGGTAAATTCTGTCTCGTGATCTAATTTAATCAAGCCAAGCAGAGTCGTCGGTCGGAAATGTACGAGTATGCATGTACCTGTTGTCGAAGAAGAGAACACAGGGACCAGACACCAGGACCTGTGGGCTCCTCTACAAACTATGAATGATAAACTTCTCGTCACCTGAAAATTGGCCTCTCCACCTTGTTTCACCTGATGATTAAACACCCTAATGCTACATGGGGGTTAGCTTATGTTAAGTTAGGTTTGGTTATGTTAAGTTAGGTTAAATTGGGTTCGAGTAGGTTAGGCTAGATTAGGCTAGGTTGGGTTAAGTTAGGTTATATTAAGTTAGTTATTTTTGTATGAGTAATAATAGAGCACTATTAAGATATGTATAGACATAATTTGGATGGGTGGAAGAAGAGATGAATGGAGTGGAAAGAGGAATGGGGGGGAGAGGAATGGAGGGAGGCAGGAATGAGAGACGAATAGAGCAAGGAAGTGAAGGGTGGAGGGAAATAGGTTTGGATGGAGGGGGAATGCAGGGGCGGATCCATGAATATCAAAAGGGGGGTCCAAGAAGTTTTGGGTGGGGGAACAGGGCGACCAAAGCGAGCCCACCCAGCCGGGGGGCTTTGGAGGGGGGGGGGGGCGCTGTAAGCCCCCGATTTTTTTTAAATATTACCAATATCATGGGCATTTTGAGGCCATTTTGAAGCCATGTGCATTTGATATTAGGAGATACTCTGAAGTAAATAGTACTGTAAATTCTTTTTACTATACAAAAACGCCCGAGTACAATACTGCATTAAAGAAAAATAGGTAAATTTGCAGTGTCACACCCCACTCTGTTAGAAAGTCAAAAATAAATTTTTGAAGTGTATTTGTGTGTGTTTAGACCGAATATGACCTTCATTTCTGGCGGAAATTAGCCGGGTTTTTTTTATCGAATTTATTTCGTACCGGGAACTTTCCCCCCCACACACTCATCATTCTCTCACTTTATGTAACTTGACAGAACCTATGACCCTTCAGGCTTTTACGCCCTTAATGTACGAGTCATAAAGGCAAGTATGAACTTTTCATTCTTCCCTGTTGGGCGCTGTAAACGCTTCTGCGCTTCACCTTGCACAGGATGTAAGGGGGTGCCCAATAAACTAGCCCCCTCGGGGGCAAATCTGAAATCTGATTTCGTTGGAAGTTTTCCGAAAAAATATAATGGCAAAATACACCAAAAAAAAACACTTGAAAAACAAAAACCAAACCTAACCTAACATAGCTAAACCTAACCTAACCTAAATGACTCTCACCATATGATGAATCACCTATTTCTTACCTTATTGGCCTGGTTCATGTTCGTCGTTGGATTCTGAGTCTTACACAACGCCACATATGTTGGTCTTTGCGATATTTACATTCAGTTTTGCTCTTAGTACACTTTACTGAGGTTGGAAGAACACCGTGCGATCGAAAAAATGCTATAGTTTCTTCGTTTTTTTCCCCAAAACTCGCAGTCAGCTCCATGTAATTTAAGTGACACCCATAGCAGACTTCCATGGTCGGAACTGAACTTGAATTTCGAAATATGAGACCCAAAATAAAACTTGAATTTGATTGGGCCAAATGTGCCACGAATTAAACCCAATATCATTTTAATTGGTTGCTAAAACAAAAAAGCTTTTGATTGGCCACGTGACGTATACGGGAACGCATTCGCGTGATGATTTATGAAGGAGACGCAGGAGACAGCAGTGTTGGAGGAGAGGCAGGCGATAATGGCGCTAGATTAATGGAACAAAATAGAGAAAATTTTGGATACGCTATCTCAGTTATTATACATTTCCGCCAGTAATGTAATAGATAAAAATTATCTTATAATTAGACGTTTAATTAGAATATGATAATAGATTAGTGGCAGGAATGTGCGGTGTGTAAACGCAAAAATACCGAAAAAAGTATTGGAATTTTCTGATGAAAAGGGGGGTTCAGACCCCAGGACCCCTCTGGATCAGCCCCTGGATAAAGGAAGAGAGGAATGGAGGGAGGGGAAGAGGTTTGGAGGAAGAGAGGGTGAGAGAAAGGGAGGGGGGAGGTGTGTGGTGGGTGAGGCAGGCAGCAGAGCGGGGCAACAAGGGCTGGATTTAGGTATAGAGTGAACGACAAGGTGACTAGATGGTGGTAGGAGGCCGTGCTACTGGTACACTGACTCCCGGACCCTGGTGAGTAGTGTTGGTGATAATGGTGGTACTAGTGGTACTCTGACTCCCGGACCCTGGTGAGTAGTGTTGGTGATAATGGTGGTACTAGTGGTAGTCATAGTGGTACTCTGACTCCCGGACCCTGGTGAGTAGTGTTGGTGATAATGGTGGTACTAGTGGTAGTCATAGTGGTACTCTGACTCCCGGACCCTGGTGAGTAGTGTTGGTGATAATGGTGGTACTAGTGGTAGTCATAGTGGTACTCTGACTCCCGGACCCTGGTAGTGTTGGTGATAATGGTGGTACTAGTGGTAGTCATAGTGGTACTCTGACTCCCGGACCCTGGTGAGTAGTGTTGGTGATAATGGTGGTACTATTGGTAGTCATAGTGGTACACTGACTCCCGGACCCTGGTGAGTAGTGTTGGTGATAATGGTGGTACTAGTGGTAGTCATAGTGGTACTCTGACTCCCGGACCCTGGTAGTGTTGGTGATAATGGTGGTACTAGTGGTAGTCATAGTGGTACTCTGACTCCCGGACCCTGGTGAGTAGTGTTGGTGATAATGGTGGTACTAGTGGTAGTCATAGTGGTACTCTGACTCCCGGACCCTGGTGAGTAGTGTTGGTGATAATGGTGGTACTAGTGGTAGTCATAGTGGTACTCTGACTCCCGGACCCTGGTGAGTAGTGTTGGTGATAATGGTGGTACTAGTGGTAGTCATAGTGGTACACTGACTCCCGGACCCTGGTGAGTAGTGTTGGTGATGATGGTGGTACTAGTGGTAGTCATAGTGGTACACTGACTCCCGGTCCCTGGTGAGTAGTGTTGGTGATGATGGTGGTACTAGTGGTAGTCATAGTGGTACACTGACTCCCGGTCCCTGGTGAGTAGTGTTGGTGATAATGGTGGTACTAGTGGTAGTCATAGTGGTACACTGATGAGTAGTGGTGGTGATGATGGTGGTAGTGGCAGTGGTAATGGTGGTAGTAGTGGAGGTGGTATTATGATTGTGACAGTGATTGGTCGTGGTGTTACATTATTAAATATAATGGTAGGAATGGTGGCGATGGTGTCAATGGCGTGGAAGTTGGTGGTGATGGTGATAATGGTGGTGATGGTGATAATGGTGGTGGTAGTGATAGTGGTGCAATAGTGAAAGTATGATGGTGGTGCTTTGATGGGAATGATAATGGTAGTGATGATGATAGTAGTGATAATGAGGTGGTGGTGATAGTGCAACTTAGAAACTAATGAATGGATAGATGGATGGCTAAACGAACGGATGGTTGGATGGATGAACTGATTGATGGTTGGGAGTATGTAGTAATGGATGGGAAGATGGATAGCTGGATGTGTGAACGGAAAGGATGTATAGAGAGAGAGAGAGAGAGAGAGAGAGAGAGAGAGAGAGAGAGAGAGAGAGAGAGAGAGAGAGAGAGAGAGAGAGTTCTATACATTGAAAAGAAACTGAAAGCAAATGTTAACAATACGGAGGAATGCAGTGAACACAAGGGGGTGACTACAGAGTGTGGGAGATGAGGTGTATCAAGTGACAAAAGCTAAGCGAGAAGACAAGAGGGAGTGTGGTGAAACAGTGTGTGGTGAAACGGTAAGAGTGTGTGGTGAAACAGGTGTGGTGAAATGGTAAGAGTGTGTGGTGAAACATTAAGTGTGTGGTAAAACTGTGTGTGATGAAACAGTAAGTTTGTGTGGTGAAACTGTGTGATGAAACTGTGTGATGAAACTGTGGTGAAACAGTAAGCGTGTGGTAAAAGAGTGTGTGTGATGAAACAAAAGTGTGTGGTGAAACAGTAAGTATGTGTGGTGAAACGGTAAATGTGTGGTGAAACAGTAAGTATGTGTGGTGAAACAGTAAATGTGTGGTGAAACAGTAAGTATGTGTGGTGAAACAGTAAGTGTGTGGTGAAACAGTAAATGTGTGGTGAAACAGTAAGTGTTTGGTGAAACAGTAAATGTGTGGTGAAACAGTAAGTATGTGTGGTGAAACAGTAAGTGTGTGGTGAAACAGTAAGTATGTGTGGTGAAACAGTAAGTATGTGTGGTGAAACAGTAAGTGTGTGGTGAAACAGTAAGTATGTGTGGTGAAACAGTAAGTGTGTGGTGAAGCAGTAAGTGTGTGTGGTGAAACAGTAAGTGTGTGGTGAAGCAGTAAGTGTGTGTGGTGAAACAGTAAGTATGTGTGGTGAAACAGTAAGTGTGTGGTGAAGCAGTAAGTGTGTGTGGTGAAACAGTAAGTGTGTGGTGAAGCAGTAAGTGTGTGTGGTGAAACAGTAAGTATGTGTGGTGAAACAGTAAGTGTGTGGTGAAGCAGTAAGTGTGTGTGGTGAAACAGTAAGTGTGTGGTGAAGCAGTAAGTGTGTGTGGTGAAACAGTAAGTATGTGTGGTGAAACAGTAAGTGTGTGGTGAAGCAGTAAGTGTGTGTGGTGAAACAGTAAGTGTGTGGTGAAGCAGTAAGTGTGTGTGGTGAAACAGTAAGTATGTGTGGTGAAACAGTAAGTGTGTGGTGAAGCAGTAAGTGTGTGTGGTGAAACAGTAAGTGTGAGATGAAAGAGTATGCCAAACGCTACAGAAGGTGTGTAAAGAAGCGTTAAGAGACTGCAGCCATTGTTTGCCAGTGTTCGGGAAAGTGTTGTGAGTGAATAGTGTCGTTGACTCTAACTCGTGTGACGCCCTTAACAACGATGCTCATGAGGGTGATTATTTTACCTCACCTCTCGAGGGGTAGAAAGGGCTTATAGTACGTTGTTTTTGTGTTAAGATAAAAAAGAATTTAGAGTGTACGAGAATCAGATCAATAGAACAAGTTATTTTTATATGTAAGAGAGAAATGTATGTTACACCATTGATTGTTTTGTATGATTTACTTTCCTGTGGTAATTGGATGATCGGTCTGTCTAACGTAGTGATTGACTTGCGCATCACGTTAGAAGGATGACAAATCAAGATAAAAAATTATTAATATTCTTTTACTGAATAGCAGATATTTAAGAGACACTTGGCAGCTGGCATAAAAAACACGACTATGAACACAATGTAGGTAAATTGGCTGTTGTTGTTAATGTGCAAGATCTGTTAGACTACGGCATTAAATCATTATTGAAATATGACAATAACAAAGTATATAACCTAACCTACTATAATCTGAAAATATAAACTTAGATCGTTAGGTAGGTTGAACTTGCTTAGATCATGTTAGTTTGGCTGACGTTACTTTTCACAAATAATTAAATACCATAGTCTCTCAATAACTGACCCGACGGCTACTTGCGTGTATATTTAACTTGATTTTAAGTAAGTTTAGATTAATTTTTCCTGGTGCTCGATGCCAATAACTGCAATAGGAAGTAACCTTTAATCATATTATATAAGTTAATTGAGAAAATACTGTTACGACCCTCCTTTCACCGCTTCCCCCGCTGGACACCGGCGGCTCGGTCGTATATACAGAAGCACAGTAGATATATTAGAAGTGTCTTCGAATTACCACTGACTGTCGTCTCCTTTAATAATAACTAATTATTCACAACAATGTTCACAGAGTAATGTCTTCACAACTGGGCTTCTCACTTAGGATATGTACAGGTATACAGTCAGCACACTACCAGTGTACAATTCCTTAGTCTTTTCACTTTATATTGCTCACAACAATTCCCTAATACTTGCACAACAATTATCTTCAGTTGTCCCTACAAGGCTTGTACTTCACACTCTGGGCAGAAACGATCGACTGACTGACTAGGCTTGTTTGGAGATTAATGGCCACTTCGTCTTTCGGCTATTTCGGCCGTGTGCCGCTTATATACCTCATCAGACGCTCCTAGAACATCTTAGACCACCCAGACACTCCTGAGAGGTTCTAGAAGGTTCTACTCTGATCAAGGCTTGCAATAAATAAATAAATCATAACAAAAAATGATGTAATACATTCCAGAAAATTCTTACATAGGTAATACGTCAATATCTAAAAAGAAATCTCCCTAAACTTGCCAAAATAACTGCTGCTTGGAATAGAAAATAATCAAAACACTTAGTTCACAAACATTATAATACCAAATTATGCCTCGGCATAACATTACTAATCACTAAGGCAGCTAAAACGCGCTTCAGTTTACAGTAATCTAGTTGACTTCAAATTATTTGTTTACTTGAGCTCAATAAAAAAGTAAATAACACAATCTTTCATGTTTCTTGACGTTCTAAAACAAACACACGACCACAGACTCGAAACCTTAATTGTTGTTTAATATCGTATGTATTTTATCTCCTCCAGGAGCTGCGTCAGAATGAGCAGGCGAACAACAACCCTGGTAGGATGGTGCTGTACGCTCTTGATCATCACTTGTGTCATCCATGTGACCCTTACAGAGGCCCTTATCACCAGGTCACATCATGTGGCAGCTTATGTGATTGGCAGACCTTCAGGATTAGCGAATCTCTCCTTACCCGAAGAGGAGAATGGTAAATACTCTGGTTTACGCACAGTAGAGGTGCACGAGGACAAAGTCTACCAGCTACACGCAACAACGAAAGATTTTTCTGAGGAACACAGGATGCACACCGGACATGAAATTCTGCCTAAGGATAATTCAGCATCCTGCGATCAGGGAAGTAATCAGTGTACAAGATGGAGTTCCCACGTGAACCGTCCGGCTGTTGGGAAGAGACTCAGGAGAGCAGCGGAACGTCAGTCTGACACAAACAGTGATGTATGTAGAGAGTATTTATTCCTGTTCTTTTGTTTCCTTCGGTCAGTTTTTGTATAACCTTTGTAGCATTATAAAGTTTACTGCCGTGTATACGGTGACAGTATACAGTAGTACTGCCATTACCTAAATGTGCAGCCAGCATGTTGTCTCGGTTGTGTCCTTACTATTACCAGTCCTCTTGTCCAATACAGTGCGAACTGGCGAGGCTTTATAGTGAATCATATTAATTAGCTATTATACAAAACTTTGTCTTCTTAGAACATTTAGTGAAATATTTAATCTTATTAAGTCATTTATTATTGTCTTTATTTATCTTAGCCAATTACATACTGAACTCACATGAATTTTCCAGGTGAAGCAGAAGGAAGGTTATGGTGTGGTGGTCAGGAGCCGCAAGACCCGTCGTCAGCTCCCTGGAGGCGACCTTGACGCAGCTGGTCAGGTCAGTCACTCTTGTCCGAATGATAAGTGTGTAGATAAATAGACGGTTATGGTCCTAAGTAGATATATTCATACATACATAGAAAATAGTTATATTGAGAGATAGTAAGATGGATAAATATGTGTAAAGAAAGAATAATATAGATAGAGAGGCGTATAATGTAAATGAATAGACATATACTGTTACTGTACTATATACTGCAAGTATCTAAGTAGTAATGAAACATAAAAACGATATTTAGTGGAAAAAAATAACTGAAACGGATATAAACTTATAAATAAAGTAGATAAATAGATGGATATAATTATATAAATATAGACTAATACTGATAAATCGATACAATGTCAAAGTATTTACCTGGATCAACTGTCAAAACTGCACGGTTTCTCCCCTCTGCAGACACATTCCTTGTCGTATGGGCTCCTGGACAGTAGCGGCGGAGGCGGTGGCGGGATCTTTGTAGGTACTGGTCTCGGTGGCGACTTTGGAGGCTTTGGAGGCCTGGGAACGCTCACAGCTGGTCTGAGAGGTGGCTTCGGTGCGGGGTTTGGGGACGGGGTTGGTAATGCAATATCATCTTCGCCGTTCCTGCCGGAGTTGAGTGTTCCTGTAAGTGGCCAGCCTCCCCTCTTACCGCTCTCTCCTTCAGGGGGAGGTTTAGGAAGCCTAAGCCTGGCAGGGGGATTTGGAGGCTTCAACTCAGGCTTCTTATCCGGTTCATTGCCGCAGGGGTTTGGAGGGTCTCTTCAATTTAATTCTTTTGGAGGCCAGGGTAACTTCGGTCCCACTGATGCATTCGCGCCTGATGTGTCTCGTCAACCTGCCACAAATCCTTATCATTCAGCTTTTAAAGCAACTTTCAATGACCCGTCGTTTTCACCGCTTCCTTTTCCTAAAGATGAGAGGCTGAAGCTTCTAGAAAAAGAGGTGCGACGGGACTTGGATATCGACGACAAGCAGTTGACGCCAGAACAGCGGACGACTAAAGCGATCTATGAGTCTATCTCGGGAATCATTGAGAAGCCGTCTGGCCCCAACAGCAGACAGAACCTTAATGGAGTATATCCTTCTACACCAAAGGACAAAGAAGGACCACAATACGAAGCCTCAGACACTACAGCGTTGAGACCGACGCAGCCAACCTTTGAAGATCATCTGGGTGGCAGCTCTACCCCCGGATCTTTAAGTTTTCCTTCTGGATGGAGACCGGCAGATGACGCCCCTTCCCCACCTGCAGCTACGTCTTTCTCTGACACCCTCGACAGAGACCAACAAGGACACAGCTTCATCACACATGACGGTTTTCCTATCGATGAGAGCTCCAAACTAACGCCCTTTGCCTCCCACGTTGAGGAAGTACCACAAGTGACGTCGGCAGTGCCCGTGTCACAAGGGCCAGATGACTCCAAATCCTATGCACCACCCTTAGTTTCATCTTCAAAATCCATCACCGTACTTCCTCCCCCGAGAAATTTCCCTTCATTTGAGGAAACCAGACTTCATGAGGAACCACAATTGATTTTTTTCTCTGAGGAGGAGCTTACGGGCCCTCCACAAGAAGAACACCAAGTTCAAACGTCATCAGATGACATCACCGCCGCAAATTACGACGGCCCAGGAGACAGGCCCACGCACACTCACAGACCACCCACGGAAGACTCACGAGACAAGACGCCTCTACGATTTGAGATCAGACCTGTACCAAATGGTAGACCTCGACTGCAAAATCCGTCAGTGAGGGAACATCCACTTAAAGGTGTAGTAAGTCGGCTTCCACCTGTAGGTATTCCGGACTCCTCAAGAAGACCTGTCAAGTTGCCATCGTTAAGACGTCCTCGTCCACAAGCACCAGGTATACAGAGGCACAAGGACCATCATCCCACACCTCACGTTGAAAGTGAAAATGATGACAGTTTTATCCAGGAAAACTACCAACCAATTTTACACCCAGTCGGAGTTTCTGGTAGAGGCCGCACCTCGTCGAGACCTCACAGGCCCCCAATCATCACACCCAAACCTCGCCGACCTCTCAACCGACCTTTATTAAGACCAAGAAGACCATCCATGACTCTAGGTCGTCCTGGACACCGACTACGTGGTTCTCACACCCAATCAACTTCCACAACAGATAACAGAAATATCACTGTAGATCCGGTGCTGGACCTCTTTACGAGCAAAATACCAACCTTGAGGCAACACAGACCTCACCCAGAGACCCAAAACAGAGACCAACCTCTTATTAGCGGACGCAAGAACTCAAAGTCAGTTCTCCGCCCTCTGCCTCCTCCAGTCTTTGGATCGCAGTCTTCGTCTTCAAGACCAAATCCATCGCGGACGAAGTCTTTAGTGTTTAGGCACCAAAGACCCACGTCATTTAGAACACAGCCGTCTCCACCTTCATCATCTAGAACACAGCCGTCTCCACCATCATCATCTGGAACACAGCCGTCTCCACCATCATCATCTAGAACACAGCCGTCTCCACCATCATCATCTAGAACACAGCCGTCTCCACCTTCATCATCTAGAACACAACCGTCTCCACCTTCATCATCTAGAACACAGCCGTCTCCACCATCATCATCTAGGACACAGCCGTCTCCACCTTCATCATCTAGAACACAGCCGTCTCCACCATCATCATTTAGAACACAGCCGTCTCCACCATCATCATTTAGAACACAGCCGTCTCCACCATCATCATCTAGAACACAGCCGTCTCCACCATCATCATCTAGGACACAGCCGTCTCCACCATCATCATCTAGGACACAGCCGTCTCCACCATCATCATCTAGGACACAGCCGTCTCCACCATCATCATCTAGAACACAGCCGTCTCCACCATCATCATCTAGGACACAGCCGTCTCCACCATCATCATCTAGAACACAGCCGTCTCCACCATCATCATCTAGGACACAGCCGTCTCCACCATCATCATCTAGAACACAGCCGTCTCCACCATCATCATCTAGGACACAGCCGTCTCCACCATCATCATCTAGGACACAGCCGTCTCCACCATCATCATCTAGGACACAGCCGTCTCCACCATCATCATCTAGAACACAGCCGTCTCCACCATCATCATCTAGAACACAGCCGTCTCCACCATCATCATCTAGGACACAGCCGTCTCCACCATCATCATCTAGAACACAGCCGTCTCCACCATCATCATCTAGAACACAGCCGTCTCCACCATCATCATCTAGAACACAGCCGTCTCCACCATCATCATCTAGGACACAGCCGTCTCCACCATCATCAACTAGAACACAGCCGTCTCCACCATCATCATCTAGAACACAGCCGTCTCCACCATCATCATCTAGGACACAGCCGTCTCCACCATCATCATCTAGAACACAGCCGTCTCCACCATCATCATCTAGAACACAGCCGTCTCCACCATCATCATCTAGAACACAGCCGTCTCCACCATCATCTAGAACACAGCCGTCTCCACCATCATCATCTAGAACACAGCCGTCTCCACCATCATCATCTAGACACAGCCGTCTCCACCATCATCATCTAGAACACAGCCGTCTCCACCATCATCTAGAACACAGCCGTCTCCACCCTCATCATCTAGAACACAACCGTCTCCACCATCATCATCTAGGACACAGCCGTCTCTACCTTCATCATCTAGAACACAGCCGTCTCCACCATCATCATTTAGAACACAGCCGTCTCCACCATCATCATTTAGAACACAGCCGTCTCCACCATCATCATCTAGGACACAGCCGTCTCCACCATCATCAACTAGAACACAGCCGTCTCCACCATCATCATCTAGAACACAGCCGTCTCCACCATCATCATCTAGGACACAGCCGTCTCCACCATCATCATCTAGAACACAGCCGTCTCCACCATCATCATCTAGAACACAGCCGTCTCCACCATCATCATCTAGAACACAGCCGTCTCCACCATCATCTAGAACACAGCCGTCTCCACCATCATCATCTAGGACACAGCCGTCTCCACCATCATCATCTAGGACACAGCCGTCTCCACCATCATCATCTAGGACACAGCCGTCTCCACCATCATCATCTAGGACACAGCCGTCTCCACCATCATCATCTAGGACACAGCCGTCTCCACCATCATCATCTAGGACACAGCCGTCTCCACCATCATCATCTAGAACACAGCCGTCTCCACCATCATCATCTAGGACACAGCCGTCTCCACCATCATCATCTAGGACACAGCCGTCTCCACCATCATCATCTAGACACAGCCGTCTCCACCATCTCATCTAGAACACAGCCGTCTCCACCATCATCATCTAGACCAGCCTCTCCACCATCATCATCTAGGACACAGCCGTCTCCACCATCATCATCTAGGACACAGCCGTCTCCACCATCATCATCTAGGACACAGCCGTCTCCACCATCATCATCTAGGACACAGCCGTCTCCACCATCATCATCTAGAACACAGCCGTCTCCACCATCATCATCTAGGACACAGCCGTCTCCATCACCATCATCATCTAGGACACAGCCGTCTCCACCATCATCATCTAGGACACAGCCGTCTCCACCATCATCATCTAGGACACAGCCGTCTCCACCATCATCATCTAGAACACAGCCGTCTCCACCATCATCATCTAGAATACAGCCGTCTCCACCATCATCATCTAGGACACAGCCGTCTCCACCATCATCATCTAGAACACAGCCGTCTCCACCATCATCATCTAGGACACAGCCGTCTCCATCACCATCATCATCTAGAACACAGCCGTCTCCACCATCATCATCTAGGACACAGCCGTCTCCATCACCATCATCATCTAGAACACAGCCGTCTCCACCATCATCATCTAGGACACAGCCGTCTCCACCATCACCATCTAGGACACAGCCGTCTCCACCATCATCATCTAGGACACAGCCGTCTTTATCCACTACAGTCAAGAAAGACATACTCGAGGCCAGTAAAGACACAGCCCAGGCAGGTCTCTCTATCAGTTTTGTGTCAGTTGGAAACACACGCGTGGAAGTCTTGGACAGGGGACGTACACAATACTCCTCCTCCTCTTGTACGTCTCCGTTGGCTACCAAGAACAGTGCAGTACATCCCCCCAATCCTGTTTCTCATCCGCCTTTGGAGTCCTTAAATGTGAACGATAATGAAAAGCAGTTTAAGGAATATAAAGGTGAACTTTCTTCCACGACAACTGAAATACCAATAAAAGCCAACACGTTCAGTACAACTCTTGACAATCTGAAGGAAAACTTGAGATCAAAGCTTCCTCTGCATCCTTGGGTTCAGGAGTCGTTTGGTGTAAGAAAAGAACCGCGCCGTCAGGAGCTACACCTTCCTCGTGCCCGAGGACCTCATATAGATCATAGTTCACGAGGGAACTCTCCTCTCCGTTATGGAGAACCTTTTACTGGAAAACATAATGGGTTTGCCCCCCAATCAGACCAGACACAACCAAAAAGACCAACGCCCCCACCAAGTAACCGTCTATCTTCCCAAAGACAACAATTCAATGGTCCTCCTCCTCCTCCTCCATCAACTTCTGAACTACCATCTCCGCCAAATCTTCCCTCACAAAGTTCAACAACAAAACAGCAGAATCGTCCACTACCAGGCGAAGGCGATTCTGCCTCACCAATACCCCAAACTCCGTCATCAAAACAACTTCTGTCTATTCCTCCAAGACACCTTCCTTTAGCGCCACATGAGAACACTTCCTCGTCACAACGATCTTCTACGCTACCACCTTCTCCCCCTCCCCTTCTTCACCGTCTTGAATTCCAGCCTCGACGACCACCACCACCATCAACGTCACCCGCGACACAACGCAGTCCTTCACCTATCAGTCGTCTTCTGATCCAACCACGACCGAAATCAACAACCACGACACAACGAAATCCTGCCGCTGTCCATCCTCTGGTGTTCCATCCGCAAGTCTCAACACCTGCCACTCAAAGATCTCTCAAGTCCCACCACCAGAATCCTTCACAACAGACATTTGTCGGTCAAAGTCAGGGTCTCCAGGAGAAACCAAAATTCATTTTCCCAGCACCACACTATTCCTTATTTCGCCAACCACACCAATCACAACAACAACAACCACCATCACATCGTCTACCACCACAACAACGGCTACAATCACTTCGTCCACCACCACAAGAAGCCCGCCGTCCACCAGCAGTCTCTGGTTCGTCTTTCCAGAGAAGAACTAACTCCCCATCAAGTAGTCTCAACGGTGCTCCAGATCAGCTACACTCAAGTACTGGGAGAGTTCAGCAACGGACCCAGAAAATATCGTTTTCTATGTCACTGAAGGACTTAGCCCAGGGAGGAAGAATCAGTGGGCTATCCCAAGAACCGTCACCCCTCCCACAAGCACAGCAGCATTCATCTACCTCTGTAGAACCGACACCAAGGTCTTCCACGACCCCCTCCGAGCACAAATTTTTCTTAAATCGACACGATTTCCAGAACGTCAGTCCCCGTCCACCCACAGGTCAAGATCCAGTCACAATTAACAGCAATACACAGCAAAAGGACATCTTAAAGGGATCCTTCAGTGCAGGTAACCGCCTGCATGCTAGACCATCTCTAAGTCGGCCGCCCAACACTATGATACCAACACAGGAACATCCTGCAGCTCAGATACCTTCATCCGAGGCAGCAAAGTACCTTGTTGCTTCTACAGCTACACTGCCACCTCCGGCGACGACGTCTGGCCACCACCGTCTCGAGCTCCATGTTGACTCGTCTTCAACAAAGGTGTCATCGTTCAGTAAAGTTTTCTCCTCCAATAAGTCGCTATCAGCAGCTACAACTTTGTCGTCGGTATCTCTTGTGACGTCAAAAGTTCCGCTGTTGTCAGTCGCTAAAATGAAAACGGCCACGCTAGCTAGTCCAGTGATGTCAAAAGTTCCAGTGATTTCAGTCACTCAGGTGACGCCAAAAGCTTTGGTGAAGTCAAAAGCCCAAGTGACGTCAGGTAGTCTAGCTGCGTCAACACTTGATCTCGCTGGAAAAGCAAAAAAAATAGAAAGTTTATATAAGCAATTCTTGACATCTGTTACGTCAAGACCTGTGACGTCACCACCTTCTCAATTGTCCCCGGCACCACTACCACCACCATTACCATCACCATCACTATCTTCACCACCACCGTTGTCAACATACTTATCATCTCCAACACAATATTCACCGCCATTATCACCAGCACCAGTATTATTGCAGTTACCATCTCCAACACCAAAATCATCATCATCATCATCATCATCCCAGTCTTCACTATTACTATCACCATCTACACCTCCACCAATACAGGTACAGTCATCATCAACAGCCCAGTCACCATCATCGTCACCAGTACCAACACTTTCATCAATACAATCCCCATCACAATCTACACCATCATCAATACTGTTACAGTCACCATCACCACCGCAGTCACCATATTCATCACCAAAAACTTTACCATTATCATTGTCCATATCTATACCATCACCACAGTTTTCACCATCACCTACTCCACCATCATCATTATCACTATCATCACCTACTCCACTATCATCATTATTACTATCATCACCTACTCCACCATCACCTACTCCACCATCACCTACTCCACCATCATCATTATTACTATCATCACCATCGTCATCACCTTCTTCATCAGTAACATCACTTAGTTCATCATCTCCTACATTATCACAACCCATAACGCCAAAGTCTCCGTCGCTGTCATCTGCTTCAGAGAGTTACAGGTATTCGTTCCCGCCTTTGCTGCAGCTGTTGCCCGATGAACCTTCTTCCCGACACCTGAAGAAGATTGACACGACCAGAGGATTCCTTCCTGTATACCGTAATCCCACAACGCCACCACCACACCTACCAATATTACTACAATCATCCTCACTTCCACCACTACAACCACCCTCGCATACACAACCACAACCATCCTCGCATACACAACCACAACCATCATCACATACACAACGACCAGCACAATCATCCCAGTTAACACGACCACCACCACACACTGAACCACAACCATCACCACCACACACTGCACCACAACCACCACTACCACCACCACCACCACTACCTCCACACACTGCACCACAACCATCATTACCATCAGTACCACACACTGAACCACAACCATCACCACCACACACTGCACCACAACCACCACTACCATCACCACCACACACTCCACCGCAACCACCACTAACAGCACCACCACACACTCTTCCACAACCATCATTACCACCGCCACCACACATTGCACCACAACCATCACCACCACAGCCATCACGACCATCACCACCACACCCTGCACCACAACCATCACTACCACCACCACCACCATCACTACCACCACTACCACTACACACTCCACCACAACCACCAATACCACCGCGACCACACACTGCACCACAACCATCACTACCATCAGCACCACACACTGCACCACAACCATCACCAGCACACATTGTACCACAATCATCACTACCATCACCACCACACATTGCACCACAACCATCACTACCACACATTGCACCACAACCATCACTACCACCACCACACACTGCAGCACAACCATTACTACCATCAGCATCACCACCACAACCACCACCATCACCACCACACACTGAACCACAACCACCACTACCACACACCAAACCACCACCACCACAACCACCATCACCACCACACACTACACCACAACCACCACATTCTGAACCACAACTACCGCTACCACCACACATACTCTCTATACCACCGCTTCAGAAGACGTTTTCTATATCTTTCCATCCTCCCACGACTTCCCAACACCCCCTCACGACCCCCCACCACCCCCTCACGACCTCCAGCACCCCACCGCCTTCACCTGTCAAACCAACAGCGGCCTCCAATAGTCATGGATCGCCCAAGGAGAGAAGAATAGATATTAATTTAGCAGGATTTAAGCAACAGTTAGAAAGACCGTGACACACACACACAAACACACACACACACACACACACACACACACCCACACACACACACATAACACCATCTGTGAGGGAATTACTACACCATGTGAGGCCCCTCATAACACCATCTGTGAGGGAATTACTACACCATGTGAGGCCCCTCATAACACCATCTGTGAGGGAATTACTACACCACGCCAGGTCCCTCATAACACCATCTGAGGGAACTACTACACCACGTGAGTTCCTCCTAACACCATCTGGGAGGGAGTTACTACACTACGTGTTTGCTGTTCAACACCTACATTAATCTGTATGTTCATTGTATGTTCCTTCACCTTTCTCTAATGAAGGCTTTTGTTAAACCACCAATGTATGTAATAAGTCATTTATGTCCAATGTATATTTTCAGCCTTCGGGCTGCAGAATTTTTCAATAAACCGTTAATTATTATTATTATTATTACACCCACATGCACACACACACACACCCACATACACACACACACCCACATACACACACACACACACCCACACACACACACACACACACCCACACACACACACACACACACACACACCCACACACACACACACACCCACACACACACACACACACCCACACACACACACACACACACACACACACACACCCACACACACACACACACACCCACATACACACACACATACACACACACACACCCACACACACATACACACACACACACACACCCACACACACATACACACACACACACACTCACACCTACACACACACACACACACTCACACCTACACACACACACACACACACACACTCACACCTACACACACACACACACACACTGGTAAAAATATTCGCTCTACTAGTTTCTACAAATTTGCAATTAAACTTTTATACGACATTTCTTAAACATAATGTTGAGTGTTGCTAAAAGTAGTTGTAGGTAGTGTTGTAATGTTATAGTTGTGTTTATGCTGACAACTTCGTCCACATGATCACCGAGGATAATAACAAAAATGATTAAGGTAAATAAGGTTAATTAAATAATTAACTTTGGATAATCAACACGGGAAGCCACTTTTCGTATATAGGGATTATCCATTATACATATCTATCCTTGTCGACCACTATGCCTTTTATCGCCACTTTGGATAATATGGAAAAAAATTAGAAAATGTTTGATATCCTAAGAAACGAATCGCTAACTTAAGCTCAGAGAAATATTAATGACTCTGAGTTCAAGTGTTACTTTTGTATGTGTGTGTATTAGTGCGTATAAGTGGGTATGTTTGTGCATGTGTATTTAGATTCCCCAGATGTAAGAAGCCTATGAAATTATCGCTTGGTTCTGTAACATGACGAAAGCCTGGCAACATTATGTAACTACGTATATGTAATATGTGGAGCAAAGGTAACTCTGGTGACAATAACAGGTGAAGCAACTATGACTATCTAGCAGTAGTAGTAGTGGTGGTGGTGGTGGTGTTAATTGTAGTAATAGTGGTAGTAATAGTAATGGTGGAGGTAGTAGTAGTATCAAGCAGTCTCGTGTCTTTTTTAAGTTTCATTGTCTGTGCCTCCCTCTGTCTGTCTGTCTTTGATCCTCATCAGCATCATTTGGAAACCTGGAATTCCACAAGTTGATAATTGAAAAGAAGATGAATAAACGGAACAGAGAAGAATATAAGGAACAGAGAAATATAAAGAAGCTAAGAAGAATAAGACCCAACGAAGGAATCTTAAACTTAAAATGATGAAAGATGTTAAGAATAACTGCAATAGGAATATTTGTAACTAATGTTGAGTTGGCAGCCACTTATCTGACATCACAGTATAGTTATAATACTGAGTTACCAAGTGTTGTGTTACTGGAGTATTGGATACCTTAGGCAGTCATCTGAGTACAACACTAACCAAACCCATCATTTGTGTTAATTCACAAAATGAAGAAAGGTAGAAATAAATTTGATAGAAATAAAAGTATAATATGAGTGATTAGGTGAACCAAGCTCAGAATTGAAACATGTTATGAAACGAATGAATAACCTCGTGATGCTCCAGAATTCTGGACTAAATTGAGCGTCTTGGTGACTTTCACTGTGAGGCGGTGAACGACATTCTTTACTGTGTCGGTCGCGTGAGTGTTTCTGGCGGCCATCACCCCCAGCAGTGCCGCAGTTCAATCTACCGTTTCACCACTTAATCGTCTTCTTAGCCGCTCCCCTTGTCCAAGTATCTGTGACTTTGAAGTCCATTGTTAGTACATGAGGAAGGTGTACAGTCGTACCCTGAGGAAACCTGCTAAACTTTATAACGGATTTTCTAAACCCGCGACCATGAATGTGCATGAATCATTTTACGACAGTATAGTGATAGTGTCTTAGGTACATCAAAATGTACTGAGATTCTTCAAAATAGAGAAAACCAGCAGTCATAATCAGGAGCTACACATACGTTGCTAAATTAACCTACAGTTGCTCTATACAAACAATCTATCTAATATTACAATATAATCTAAGGATTGTACTGTTGTTGTTGTCAAAGAAATGTGTGTAATGTAGGGGCTTGAGGATTATCAAAGTTTGGTAAAGCAATGGTCTGTTTTCCTCTTAATGTACTGTAGTGTGTACTCGTACAGTATGTAGCTAATATAGTATATGTAGCTAATATAGTATATGTAGCTAATATAGTATATGTAGCTAATATTGTATATGTAGCTATTAGAGTGATGAAGAGAATGGGAGAGAGGTAGAGAACAGTGAAAGAAGGACAAGCACTGGGCAGACGAAAAAATAGCCCCAATTAAACTCGCAGGCAGCAGTGTTATGTGTGGCGGTTGTTGGTTCCTTACTTGACGGGGTTCACAGAGTACGAGTCTTGTGTGTTGCCATCTGGCTCACAGCGCTATATCAGTCCTTTGAAATTCCCTGAGGAATTTGTTTGAAATTGGAGTCACATTAATATCGGCAACACAGTATATTATTATTAATATTATTATAATTTTGTTATTATTATTATTATTATTATTATTATTATTAATTATTATTATTGTCATTAGCAGTGATAGTAATGGTAATGAACTCATTCAAACACACTGTAATAATAATAATAATAATTCACTACTTTACTCACAACACAAGAATACCTCACCACCATCACAACATAGAGGGATGAGGAGGTCGAGTAGAAAATTAATATTTTCGCCTCCTAGGCCCCGTTGTGGGTCGATGACCTGTGTCCGGGTGGGCTATCCCCGTAAAAAAAAAAAAAAAAAAAATATATATATATATATATATATATATATATATATATATATATATATATATATATATATATATATATATGCTACAATATCTAGACTCATTTTTAATTTGAATGTACCAAGAAGTAGATACTGACACCTAGACAGGGTGATAGGAAGAATGATGCAAAACAGTGTAGAAAGTGATATGTTAATACAACAAGTATATAAAAAAATTATCTAAACAGCATACTTATTGTTTCTTAACACGTCATAAAATTCACTGAAATTTTACACCAACAAGAACTCCACACAAAAAAAGAACATTTACTAATCCCGAAAGACAAGAAAAACACAAAAGTTTCATTCAAAATATGAAAACCACCACTAAGAACTTGAAAACTATCACATAGCCTAATAACAAACACACACACACACGAGCTACAGATAACACAAAAAACAGTACATTGAAAACAAAATCACAAAAAGCACACAAATAGAGATACACACAGGAGGTGTAGGCAGCAGCAGCGTCAACAATCATGTGCATTACTATTAAGTTTCAATAATTGTAGTTGTGTAGAGAAACAATAAAACATTACATTGGTTGTGGGAGAAAGAGGCAAACCTTGTCTCTTATACTTGAAGACCTTAGTTGTTGAAACACTTTCAGTCATTATAACAGCTTGGCAATTCCTCAATATGACGAACGCCCTTCACTCTCCTTTCAGTTGGTTCGTGTACAGTATAAGAGTTAGCACTTGTAGTGAAGCGTGTGATTATGTTTATACATCGATGTCTAGATATAAGTCGTACACGTTTGTTGTATGTTTGTCCAAATATTGTTGTTTCTATTCTTCACATTTTTCCATCTCTCTCTCTCTCTCTTTTGACAAATTACTTCAGAATCTGAGCCTTCTTCAATTATCCAAAATAGCCCCTAACATATAAATAAATAACACATGCACTGGCAGCAACGGGCATACATACCCCCACCACCGTTCGCCACCCACGCCACCAAAACCTAATTACACTCCTCAGTGTTGCAATACAGTACATCTGCGGCCACACTTGACAGCGTTACTCCAAAAATATTTATCATTAAGAAGCTGTAAGGTAAACACGGTCTCTTGTGCTTCGCGTCAAACTGTTCATGTTCAGTTTCTAGATTCTATTTTTGCCAGCATTACATCAGCTTCATGTTCGTCTTGACTTGTATGATGTGACGGACATTACGCCAGTGACCAGCATTGCAGTGTTTGTGTCTCTTGCTTTCTTTTTCTATTTTCTTCTCTGCTCCCTATTTATTTCCCTTCATTTCTCGGGTTTTCTCCTTCTCTCTCCTTTCTTTGCTCTCTCTCTCTCTCTCTTTCACTTTACCGGCTTTATCTCGTGTAAGTATACGAGTATCTAATATACTATAGGACTAGGCGTGTGTCTGTCTGTCTGTCTGTCTGTTCTGGGCAGCCGAAACGGCACAATCGTTTTTCATCAAACTTGGTGGAAAAATCGCAAAAAATTCGTAGAGTGGAACAAACCTGGTCTCATGTCGATGGTTTCTTTAGGAAGGCATTAATTAACCATTTTATATACGCTGGAAAACGATACAAGTCTACGGAATTTGTACACCCTCATTCGCTGTAGGCTAGCCAAGCACGAGCGTTCAAACTTTCACTGGGCACGAAGGGCCCGAGATCACATGTATTACGCTAAATAAAGACCATTGCCGCTTAAGCATTAAAAAACAACTGAGGTGTTTGCCAATTTGGGATAACTTTTTTTTTTATTGATAGAATTTAATGACAATGAATTCGATAATATAAAAAAATGCTCGGTTTAATCTATTAGGTCGTTTAACATAAGATAGCCAAATTATACCTAGAGTAGGTTAGGTTAGCCTAGTTTAGGCCAGGCTAGGTTAAGTTAGGTTAGGTTAGTTGAGGGCAGGTTATGTTAGGCTAGGTCAGGTTAGGTAAAGTTAGGGTAGATTATGTTAGATTACGTCAGGTTAGGTTATAAGTTAGTTTAGAATTGGTTAGGTTAGGTCAGGTTAGGCTCGTGTACGATAGTACGGTCAGTTGAGGAGGGAGACAACAGAGGTGTAGGGGCCAGATGCTGGCTGTATAGTATAGTGGGTTAACACGTGTACCGTGTATCTCTCTCTCCCTTACCAGCATCTCCTTGTTTGTCTCATCTTGCCTGTTTCTCACTAGTATCTCTCTCTCTCTCTCTCTCTCTCTCTCTCTCTCTCTCTCTCTCAGGTGGTGTTAAAAACTAAAATACAGCAACTAAATCATTCCTTGAGGTTTAATTAAGCTAGCAGCACAGAGAGCGTATGGCGTTCCATTATACAGTACAGCCTATATCGATCAGTTCACCAGAGTCTTCCGTCAGTCGTGGTTGCTCTATGACACAAACGGGTAAAGGTAGCGAGTAAACTGTTGGCAAGAGGTCAGGCTGGTGTTGAGTGATGGCGCCAGGCTGGTGTTGAGTGATGGCGCCAGGCTGGTGTTGAGTGATGGCGCCAGGCTGGTGTTCAGTGATGGCGCCAGGCTGGTGTTCAGTGATGGTGTCAGTTAGGTAAGTTAAGTTAGGTTAGGTTAGATTTTCTATGAAACTTTATTTTTATGTATTTTGTGTACAGGATCGTCTATGACCAGTCAAAAGTTAAAAAAAAGTATTCACAGTAGTTCAAGTACATCAAGTAGGCTCTCTCTCTGTTATTGTCTCTACCTTCATAACGCCTGAAAACATAAACAATGAAATTCAGGAAGCCACAATAATCCTTAGGGAATAATTATATCTTGTATTTCCGGCTGATTGTGTTGCATCACCGAACTGGCCTCCCGGAGTGTTTACCACCACAACAACAGGAAGGGACCAGTTTATGTATGTCGTCACTAATCACGTAGAAGATACCCAGTCAGACGTTTGTATATTTTGCAACTAACTACGAAGGAAGTAGTGTCTACATAATTTGCCATTAAAGACACAGAAAGCAGTCTGTATTTTGGCCACTAAACATGAAGACCGTAGTACTTAACTATGCATATTTTGGCAGTAACCGCGAGGGAAGTAATGCTATAGATTATAAATTACATAACTTATGAAGATGAATATTTTGCCACTCGTATATAAAGAACCAGGTGTCCAAGTTCATAGGTTCTGCCACTAGCCGCGATATAGTTAGCGGGTATTAGTGTTCATTTCTGGCGGCTTCCCTGATACCAGCTGCCACTTAACTGCTTCTGTTTAGTCACTGAAAATTATTGCATTGTCTTCATATCCAAACACGATTGTGAAGTGTGTGTGTGTGTATTCACAAACACATGGCAGAGTCAAATATAATGATGCAAGTAATAATTTCATGTCCACGTGCACATAACAAGACATACACACACACACACACTCAATGAAGCAAACAAACAAACACATTCTCAGTTGTGTCATATAGCTCAGTATTTTGCCAGTGTTTAATTTCGTGAGGACGCGACCTGCCCCGACGGTGGTGTGAGGCAGTCACTGGCCGGCGGTGTGTGTTATGCTACACTATCATGCCTCAGTTCTTTCAACTTTTCATGTATCCGTAGAAAACGCGCCATTGTTTCATATATTAATAGATAGATATTAAAGTATATTCACGCTACAACACAACAGACGCCATAACACGACTCATTAACAATAATTTTCTCACGGACGACACAACAAGAACATTCTGTTTGCGTTAACATTATAAGACCTTTATCTCAACTCTTATCAGTATTGTCTACGTTAATAGCTTTGTTAAGTCATCATATTGTCCACCGCATTACCCATACACATCATAATATTTCCACTAGTATAAACCATTATATTCCCATTAGTGTCATTACAAGTCAATAGATTTCCTTTAGTACCTTTGATTAGTCATTATATTCATAGAAACATCATTGCAAGGTACCATATTCGCACAAGGCAACACTGTAACACTTTACATTCACTTGAGCAACATTGTAAGTCATTATATACTAATATTTGTATTACTCATATTTTTATACTGTGTTGACGTGTGTTACCGTCTACTGTACCTGTGTTGCCGTCTACTGTACCTGTGTTGCCATCTACTGTACCTGTGTTGCCGTCTACTGTACCTGTGTTGCCATCTACTGTACCTGTGTTACCATCTACTGTACCTGTGTTGCCATCTACTGTACCTGTGTTGCCATCTACTGTACCTGTGTTGCCATCTACTGTACCTGTGTTGCCGTCTACTGTACCTGTGTTACCATCTACTGTACCTGTGTTGCCATCTACTGTACCTGTGTTGCCATCTACTGTACCTGTGTTGCCGTCTACTGTGCCTGTGTTGCCATCTACTGTACCTGTGTTGCCATCTACTGTACCTGTGTTGCCATCTACTGTACCTGTGTTGCCGTCTACTGTGCCTGTGTTGCCATCTACTGTACCTGTGTTGCCATCTACTGTACCTGTGTTGCCATCTACTGTACCTGTGTTGCCGTCTACTGTACCTGTGTTGCCGTCTACTGTACCTGTGTTGCCATCTACTGTACCTGTGTTGCCATCTACTGTACCTGTGTTACCATCTACTGTACCTGTGTTACCATCTACTGTACCTGTGTTGCCGTCTACTGTACCTGTGTTGCCATCTACTGTACCTGTGTTGCCATCTACTGTACCTGTGTTACCATCTACTGTACCTGTGTTGCCGTCTACTGTACCTGTGTTGCCATCTACTGTACCTGTGTTGCCATCTACTGTACCTGTGTTGCCATCTACTGTACCTATGTTGCCATCTACTGTGCCTGTGTTGCCATCTACTGTACCTGTGTTGCCGTCTACTGTACCTGTGTTGCCGTCTACTGTACCTGTGTTGCCATCTACTGTACCTGTGTTACCATCTGCTGTACCTGTGTTACCATCTACTGTACCTGTGTTACCATCTGCTGTACCTGTGTTGCCATCTACTGTACCTGTGTTGCCATCTACTGTGCCTGTGTTGCCATCTACTGTACCTGTGTTGCCATCTACTGTACCTGTGTTACCATCTACTGTACCTGTGTTGCCATCTACTGTACCTGTGTTGCCATCTACTGTACCTGTGTTACCATCTACTGTACCTGTGTTGCCGTCTACTGTACCTGTGTTACCATCTACTGTACCTGTGTTGCCGTCTACTGTACCTGTGTTGCCATCTACTGTACCTGTGTTACCATCTACTGTACCTGTGTTGCCATCTACTGTACCTGTGTTGCCATCTACTGTACCTGTGTTGCCGTCTACTGTACCTGTGTTGCCATCTACTGTACCTGTGTTGCCATCTACTGTACCTGTGTTACCATCTACTGTACCTGTGTTACCATCTACTGTACCTGTGTTACCATCTACTGTACCTGTGTTACCGTCTACTGTACCTGTGTTGCCATCTACTGTACCTGTGTTACCATCTACTGTACCTGTGTTGCCATCTACTGTACCTGTGTTGCCATCTACTGTACCTGTGTTACCATCTATCATGTTTATATGACAAGGAATATGTTGGTTCATACACTACAAGGAGTGATACTAATACATTATACTGTATATATTGTACAGTATGTTGGTTCATACAAGGTACGTACATCAATGTACCTTAACACTTGTCCCCTCATATCTATCTATCTGTCATGCATGTAGGAGAAAGTTAGAGCATGTTTTGTCATAATATATTTTTTCCAACAAGTTCTCATAATATATATAAAACAAAATCATGCATTCTAATATTAAACAAGTGGTGAGTGGTGAAGACTGCCAGAGGTCAGTGGTGACGTCATCACCTGCCAGGTATAAAAGTCAGGACTAGGTCGTCAACCTCCGTCAGTCTTGGCTGGACCGTCTAAGACACTGGTCTCCTCACTCCCTACCACTGGT
Organism: Homarus gammarus; assembly: GCA_958450375.1. Classification (NCBI taxonomy): domain Eukaryota; kingdom Metazoa; phylum Arthropoda; class Malacostraca; order Decapoda; family Nephropidae; genus Homarus; species Homarus gammarus. The sequence continues at coordinate 290,625 of CAUDMG010002608.1, forward strand.
AGGTCTCTGTCGTCCTCCTGAACATCGATTCTTAGTTATGACATTGAAGAACTTTTCCTTGGTGTAACATTTGTGAAGAATGTGTTGTTTATTTTAATTGGAGTTATTTACTTGTGTGTTAGTTGGGTGAGCAGTAGAACGAGGCAGAGTCTTGCGTAACAGAATATTATATAAATTATGTCCAGTTAAATATAATTACAACTAACCGGAACACGAAAATTTATAACAGTGACCACAACATTCTTAATAACACACTGAACATATACTTTAAACTACATAGTGCTAGTGTGTATATAGATATTTAAGTGTTAATAATATACACGTTAGATGTATGAGTGTTTATAATATACACGTTAGATGTATGAGTGTTTATAATATATACAGTAGATGTATGAGTGTTTATAATATATACAGTAGATGTTTGAGTGTTTATAATATATACAGTAGATGTATGAGTGTTTATAATATATACAGTAGATGTATGAGTGTTTATAATATATACAGTAGATGTATGAGTGTTTATAATATATACGTTGGATGTATGAGTGTTTATAATATATACAGTAGATGTATGAGTGTTTATAATATATACAGTAGATGTTTGAGTGTTTATAATATATACGTTAGATGTATGAGTGTTTATAATATATACAGTAGATGTATGAGTGTTTATAATATATACAGTAGATGTATGAGTGTTTATAATATATACAGTAGATGTATGAGTGTTTATAATATATACAGTAGATGTATGAGTGTTTATAATATATACAGTAGATGTATGAGTGTTTATAATATATACAGTAGATGTATGAGTGTTTATGATATATACAGTAGATGTATGAGTGTTTATAATATATACAGTAGATGTATGAGTGTTTATAATATATACAGTAGATGTATGAGTGTTTATAATATATACAGTAGATGTATGAGTGTTTATAATATATACAGTAGATGTATGAATGTTTATAATATATACGTTAGATGTATGAGTGTTTATAATATATACAGTAGATGTATGAGTGTTTATAATATATACAGTAGATGTATGAGTGTTTATAATATATACAGTAGATGTATGAGTGTTTATAATATATACAGTAGATGTATGAGTGTTTATAATATATACAGTAGATGCATGAGTGTTTATAATATATACGTTAGATGTATGAGTGTTTATAATATATACAGTAGATGTATGAGTGTTTATAATATATACAGTAGATGTATGAGTGTTTATAATATATACAGTAGATGTATGAGTGTTTATAATATATACAGTAGATGTTTGAGTGTTTATAATATATACAGTAGATGTTTGAGTGTTTATAATATATACAGTAGATGTATGAGTGTTTATAATATATACAGTAGATGTATGAGTGTTTATAATATATACAGTAGATGTATGAGTGTTTATAATATATACAGTAGATGTATGAGTGTTTATAATATATACAGTAGATGCTTGAGTGTTTATAATATATACAGTAGATGTTTGAGTGTTTATAATATATACAGTAGATGTATGAGTGTTTATAATATATACGTTAAATATATGAGTGCCGGAAGGCTGAAATTATACAGATACATAATTGGGGAATGGGTCTCTTGATTTACAAATAATATACAAGTAACATAAGTGATACAAGTATGATATATAATAACTAGGTGGGGAGAAGCTCAAACTACAGGGCATTTCAACATAATAACAATGCAAAAAGTAAGATTGACTGGGAGTGAATACACTGGTTTAAGTTATTGATAATTTTTACAATGGTTGGGACTGGGCTGTTTTTATAGCGATCAGTTCGTGCTCGTATGGGCTGGATGCGGTTGTGGTGCCGAACAGCAATTCTCAGGCGAGGGATCTCAGGTAGTAGTAGGAGCCGGTGTCGAGGATGGTGCAGAAGCTTCTCACCAAATTTGCTGATGAGGTCGTGGTGATGGTCAGTGAGAGCCGAGAGGGTCAGTGTGTTGAGCGCTTCTTGATATGTGGAGTAGGAAGGGGAGAGAATAATCTTGCATGCCCTCTTATGCACTTTTTCTAGGTGTTTACGTTGTGTGGCATTTAGGGAGGAAGACCAGGTGAGCTTGGGAAGTATGAATGTGTGTGTGTTTGTGTATATGTGTTTGTGTTTGGTGACTTTCTCTTGTTTTTATATATTATTGTTATTTTTTCACACAATTTGTTCTTTATTTTTGTAATGTGTGTTTTTTATTATTTATATTACAAAGAGATTTATTGTTGACAGGTCGGCAGGATGAGCGAGCTGTGGGCAATATTAGGTAAGTTTTTGTTCTTATTTCTTTGAACATTTCTAACTTATTTTTGTAAACAAATAGTTAGACTTTTTCATGCAAAGTATTTAGTTTGGATGTAATTCTTCTGTCGTCCTGCCCGTGTAGTGTTGGTATACAGTATAATTATACAGGTGTAATTATCGCCTGTTATAGCATTATAACACTGCTGGAAGCTTCAGTGAGAGGTGAGCGTAATGTTGTACCTCGGTAGATTGTTCTAGTTGTTATCACAGCAGCAGCAGCACGTCATGGGGGATAAACTGTGTGCGTTTTGTCATCCTCTCATACAGATTTTACAGTATTTTCTTGTATTAAACCAGATTTACTTTACACCTTTCGTGTCCACAACCCAAGTGGTTGAGGAGTATTGGAGTTGTTTGTTACCTTTGCGGCCTCGCTGTCTGCAGGAGAATAACTAACTATACATCATTATCGCTGGCAGTGACCTGGATTGTGTTGTTGTTGTGGTTAGTTTATTAAAGCTTCTCACTGTTGATGGTTGTGTTGTAGAAAGAAAAGGTTTTCTCACTTGACGTATCTCACCTCCTTTACTTTATTAAGATTTACATTAACCTTCCCACCTTCAGGAGTGTTACTGCTAGTCTCAGCACCAGCACGAGGTGACCTTCACGCGCACCACCACGTTCCTACTGGGTCTCCTACAGGAAGTCCTTCAACTCCACAACTTAGTCATGGATCGTCTTCTGTGGGACCCCGTGTACCTGCCCAGGACCAGGGTGAGGGAAGCACGGGCTCACCGTCTCACACACAAGGATATTCCTACGAACCTCCTTCACGTCCACTAACATTACCCACTGCCACCCACCACCATCGCCAGCAAACTCATGGCCCTCCAGCTGAGTATGATGAACACCAGGACCCGTATGATACACACCAGGACAAGTATGATACACACCAAGACCCGTATGATACACACCAGGACAAGTATGATACACACCAGGACAAGTATGATCATCATCAAGACCCGTATGATACACACCAGGACAAGTATGATCATCATCAAGACCCGTATGATACACACCAGGACAAGTATGATACACACCAGGACAATTATGATCATCATCAAGACCCGTATGATACACACCAAGACAAGTATGATACACACCAGGACAAGTATGATCATCATCAAGACCCGTATGATCCTCACCAGGACAAGTATGATACACACCAGGACAAGTATGATGATCAAGACCCGTATGATACACACCAGGACAAGTATGATCCTCACCAGGACAAGTATGATACACACCAGGACAAGTATGATACACACCAGGACAAGTATGATCCTCACCAGGACAAGTATGATCATCAAGACCCGTATGATACACACCAGGACAAGTATGATGATCAAGACCCGTATGATACACACCAGGACAAGTATGATCCTCACCAGGACAAGTATGATACACACCAGGACAAGTATGATCATCAAGACCCGTATGATACACACCAGGACAAGTATGATGATCATCAAGACCCGTATGATAAACACCAGGACAAGTATGATGATCATCAAGACCCGTATGATACACACCAGGACAAGTATGATCATCAAGACCCGTATGATACACACCAGGACAAGTATGATACACACCAGGACAAGTATGATGATCATCAAGACCCGTATGATAAACACCAGGACAAGTATGATGATCATCAAGACCCGTATGATAAACACCAGGACAAGTATGATACACACCAGGACAAGTATGATACACACCAGGACAAGTATGATGATCATCAAGACCCGTATGATAAACACCAGGACAAGTATGATGATCAAGACCCGTATGATCCTCACCAGGACAAGTATGATACACACCAGGACAACTATGATCATCAAGACCCGTATGATACACACCAGGACAAGTATGATCCTCACCAGGACAAGTATGATACACACCAGGACAAGTATGATCATCAAGACCCGTATGATACACACCAGGACAAGTATGATCCTCACCAGGACAAGTATGATACACACCAGGACAAGTATGATCCTCACCAGGACAAGTATGATACACACCAGGACAAGTATGATCATCAAGACCCGTATGATACACACCAGGACAAGTATGATACACACCAGGACAAGTATGATGATCATCAAGACCCGTATGATAAACACCAGGACAAGTATGATACACACCAGGACAAGTATGATACACACCAGGACAAGTATGATACACACCAGGACAAGTATGATACATACCAGGACAAGTATGATCCTCACCAGGACAAGTATGATACACACCAGGACAAGTATGATACACACCAGGACAAGTATGATACACACCAGGACAAGTATGATACACACCAGGACAAGTATGATCCTCACCAGGACAAGTATGATCCTCACCAGGACAAGTATGATACACACCAGGACAAGTATGATCCTCACCAGGACAAGTATGATCCTCACCAGGACAAGTATGATACACACCAGGACAAGTATGATGATCATCAAGACCCGTATGATAAACACCAGGACAAGTATGATACACACCAGGACAAGTATGATCCTCACCAAGACCCATATGATATACACCAGGACAAGTATGATGATCATCAAGACCCGTATGATACACACCAGGACAAGTATGATGATCATCAAGACCCGTATGATACACACCAGGACAAGTATGATACACATCAGGACAAGTATGATACACACCAGGACAAGTATGATGATCATCAAGACCCGTATGATACACACCAGGATAAGTATGATGATCATCAAGACCCGTATGATACACACCAGGACAAGTATGATACACACCAGGACAAGTATGATACACACCAGGACAAGTATGATACACACCAGGACAAGTATGATGATCATCAAGACCCGTATGATACACACCAGGACAAGTATGATCATCATCAAGACCCGTATGATACACACCAGGACAAGTATGATACACACCAGGACAAGTATGATGATCATCAAGACCCGTATGATACACACCAGGACAAGTATGATCATCATCAAGACCCGTATGATACACACCAGGACAAGTATGATACACATCAGGACAAGTATGATACACACCAGGACAAGTATGATGATCATCAAGACCCGTATGATAAACACCAGGACAAGTATGATGATCATCAAGACCCGTATGATACACACCAGGACAAGTATGATCATCATCAAGACCCGTATGATACACACCAGGACAAGTATGATCATCATCAAGACCCGTATGATACACACCAGGACAAGTATGATACACATCAGGACAAGTATGATACACACCAGGACAAGTATGATACACACCAGGACAAGTATGATACACACCAGGACAAGTATGATACACACCAGGACAAGTATGATACACACCAGGACAAGTATGATGATCATCAAGACCCGTATGATAAACATCAGGACAAGTATGATCATCATCAAGACCCGTATGATACACACCAGGACAAGTATGATACACACCAGGACAAGTATGATCATCATCAAGACCCGTATGATACACACCAGGACAAGTATGATACACACCAGGACAAGTATGATACACACCAGGACAAGTATGATCATCATCAAGACCCGTATGATACACACCAGGACAAGTATGATACACACCAGGACAAGTATGATGATCATCAAGACCCATATGATACACACCAGGACAAGTATGATACACACCAGGACAAGTATGATACACACCAGGACAAGTATGATCATCATCAAGACCCGTATGATACACACCAGGACAAGTATGATACACACCAGGACAAGTATGATACACACCAGGACAAGTATGATTATCATCAAGACCCGTATGATACACACCAGGACAAGTATGATACACACCAGGACAAGTATGATACACACCAGGACAAGTATGATACACACCAGGACAAGTATGATACACAAAGCCACAACGGAGGTATGGCGGTGTATGTGGCGACGGATGACAAGTATAATTCTTCGTACAGAGTTACACCCCCTTATACACCTTACTCAACTACACCCAAATATTATACTCCTTCGAATTACACTCATACACCCGAGTATGACACACACCCAACCTACACAACTCATTTCTATAATCGACGTAAGTATACCACTGCACCTCAGTATGTTACTCATCCGTCTTATGCAAATTCTACGTTGCCCAAACATTACACCACTACACCTGGATACTACACCCGTCCACCCTACACCAGTACACCTAGATACTACACCCGTCCACCCTACACCACTACACCTAGTTACGGTACACCTCCACCCTACACCACTACACCTGGATACTACACCCGTCCACCCTACACCACTACACCTAGTTACGGTACACCTCCACCCTACACCACTACACCTGGATACTACACCCGTCCACCCTACACCACTACACCTAGTTACGGTACACCTCCACCCTACACCACTACACCTGGATACTACACCCGTCCACCCTACACCACTACACCTAGTTACGGTACACCTCCACCCTACACCACTACACCTAGTTACTACACCCGTCCACCCTACACCACTACACCTAGTTACGGTACACCTCCACCCTACACCACTACACCTGGATACTACACCCGTCCACCCTACACCACTACACCTAGTTACGGTACACCCCCACCCTACACCACTACACCTAGTTACGGTACTCCTCCACCCTATACCACTACACCTAGTTACTATACCCGTCCACCCTACACCACTACACCTGAATACGGTACACATCCACCCTACACCACTTCACCTGGATACGGTACACCTCCACCCTACACCACTACACCTGGATACGGTACACCTGGAAGATACTATGGAGGAACAAGTGGCGCGTCAGATAGCAGCTCCATGAGTCAGCCACCAGTGCTCACGCCTTACGTTGTGCCAGACTTTATGGTCACGTCAGGCAGGAACAACTCTGGTGGGTGTGAGAAGAACATCGGCGATCCTGATGGAGACTGCGTGCCGGGGGAGGCCCTGAAGGACTACCCTTTGTATCACGTCGTCCCTAGCACCGCCTTCTCCTGCAACGACAGGTCCCCTGGTTTCTACGCTGACGAAGAAGCTCAGTGTCAAGTTAGTGTTAAATACAGCACTGTATATACGAGTGGGAGAGAGGGTCTTAATGGTACTTTAACTTTTCAGTTTCGAAACTTTTTAATCTTTAAAGGAGAGAGAGAGAGAGAGAGAGCCTCGGGGAACAGTCTAGGCTCTTACAGGAGTTCTAAGTTAGAACTCATTTAATTATTTTACCCATTTTTTTTTCACTTCGGGATATATAAGGTGATTGTGTCAAAGTAGACTACACTGCTGTGAATCTTATAAGTGTACACATCTAAATCAGTCACATAACTAAATCAAGAACAAAATCAAAATATAGAACCAACTTCCCTTCCCTCAGGTTTGGCACAACTGTACACCGGGAGGGCAGCAGGTGTCGTTCCTCTGTCCTGCTGGCACCATCTTCAACCAGCGGCACTTCATCTGTGACTGGTGGTACAGCACTGATTGTACCAAGACCCAGGACTACTACCACCTTAACGAATTCTTCTACAAGACTTACACGCAGGTACACACTCGTCAGGATGACACAGCTAGTAATGGTCTCTATGTTGCTCCAGTTTAGTTTCCTTCACTGTTACACATTTTCCTCATATCACTCAAAAGTTTCCCCCGGTTTGTGGCAAACTTTCCACAGCGTACATATGTATGAACTTGTAGACCACGTGGGAAAAAAATGCAATATTGGTTCATATTCGTGATCTCTTCATACATACTGTACTGTATGTAGTACTAGAGTAGTTTCCAGTTGGAAGCGTCCTGGAGGACATGAATATAGTGAAGGCTTTATTCCTGTCCGTCGTCACCTGATTGTGTTGGCCGCCATGACACCAATACTAGATCATCAAGGACAACAACTTGAATTTTCCCTCTAAAGATGTGAAAACGCAACGGCTCAAGGATGACTACAATATAGTAGAGATTATACCAAGACAACTGTAACTACAATAGGTTGGGTCTTTTTTTTTTTGTCTACTGCAGGAATACGATAGGTGAGGGATGACCACGGCACCCTGGGACATTCCAAAGTGATAATTGCTAACTCTCTCTTCTCTTTGGCTTTTCATATATTTTAATTTAAGCTACTGCCATACATTCTCAGCATCTTTAAGATTTACTGATGTAAGATGAACCGACTATTGTACAGATGAAAAGGTCACTGTCTGCAAGAATCAAAATTTCTTCATGGCCGTTTAGCACGTTTCTTATCTTCCGCTGTTTTACAAAAAGACTTCGTGCCCTTCACATACAATGCCAAAAGGAACAATTTAATTAGATGAACGACTGTTGCAGATGTTTGCGTCTGTCAGTTAGTTTACTCGGCAGCTGGACTATTCCACCCAGTATTCGCGAAGGCTTCATCCTGCTGGTGACTGATGTACCAAAAAAACTGTTATACTAAGGTCTTTCGGCAAAGTAAATACAGAACACAGAGTTATTTATCAGCCGATGAGAAGAAACTTGTATTCATATCACATATGTTGTCATTAATTTACTTTGTATTTTGAACTGACATAAAGCAAAAGGCGGAGATTTAGCTAGTCACGTACTGTACGCTAAGTTTGTTATTTTGGTGTTAACTGTAAAAAGGTTAAGTAGTTGTCTTGTACGGATAGTAATTACAAACACGAGTGGATGAGTTTGTTTGTCTATATTGTTTATATGTCAGTTATTATGTTGTTCGTCTTGTGTGGACACCTTTATTAGTATCCTCTGTATTATATATAATAAACTACATAAATATACATTATAGATAATGTTTTATCTCATATACTGTAATGTAATTACAAAAGCCTTCAATACAATCAATAATAATGACCTTATCATAATATATCTCTTTCAATAGATATTTGCACAGTGTGTTGTGACACGTGACCCCCACCAATACTGTACTATTATTACTCCAACAAGCAGGACCTCTACCTATCACAACTCGTTTACACCCCCGAACAGGCAGGGGCTGGAAACTCAAAAATGTTTAAAACGTCCGATCTCCCAGAGTTGATCATCACAGTCTTGAGCTACGACATCTTTTTTTCGCTGTGAATCTTTTACTTTTATCCTCTTCACCACTGATCGGCTCGTTAGCCGCTTGGACGATCGGTCACGTCTCTGTTACGCACTGTTGGCAAGTACTGGGCATGCACCGGCTCCTGAATGTACCTGAACCTGCTCCAGTGTTGGTCAAGTCTGGTCTTGAAAGAGCTCACACTCGGTGCCGTCACAACGCTTGGTTCTTAAGTTCCCTAAATAACCATGCATCATCCGTAAACATTTGTATGGAGGAATGTACAGCTTCTGGCATGTCATTTATGAAGCAAACAAACAACAGCGGGCCCAATACACTGCCCTGTGGTAGCCCGCTTGTCACGGGTACACTTGACGATTTCGTGCCCTTAATCACCACACACATTATTATTATTATTATATTATATTTTCGGTCCCATGGCCTTGATGTGGGTCATTATAAAATGACCTGTGCTCGGGTGGGCTAATGCCCATAAAAAAAAAAAAAAATACCACCTACTGTGGGCAAGTCTTCTGTAAACAAAAAGGGGCAAGTTTTCTTTTTTCACGTTAATATGCAGTGTGTTAGACTTTCTTTTTTTTTTAATATCGCCATTTATCAGCTTACTAGCCGTTTGGGCGGTCTATCCAGTGTTAGTACAGGAGGAAACCGGGGTCAGTGAAATATTATGTATTATGTGTTTATTATATAGTCATATAATTTTCTTATTGCATTTTCTTTTTTTTAACAGCAATATTCCATTATATCTTGGTTGGCATATTTTTTCACGTGTTTAGGCAATTAGTATTATTTATTTGTATATGCAAAACATTAATATAGTAATACAGTATATGGTTACAAAAATATCGATGATGTTGTAGGGGTATCGAGATATTAAAGTTGTCTAGCACTCAGGATGGAAGGAAACTCTAATGTGGTTTTCTTGTATAATATATAAGTTATATGATAGACAGTCTGGTGCTGGAGGTGCTGTGTGGTGAGGGGCTGCTTGGTAGAGACGTGCGGTGAGTAGCTTGTCTAAGGAGGTATGTGTGCAGGAGCTTCGTTAGAGAAGATGTTGCCTGTTGCTGGCCTCCTGGTTGAATGAAATGTTAACAGTGTGGAGCTTGCTGGAGGAGATGTTGCTTGTTCAAGAAGATTGGTCAGAATACATCTCAATGGAGAGACAGAGCTTATATACACCGAGCAGCAGCCGCCAGTCCTCTATGAGTCATGTTGGGAAAACCCGAGAAGTAGCCGGTGACTAGTTCCGTTGCTAGGATACGGCGGGCAATGGAATGCGGATACGCTTGGTTGCTAGGGAAGGCGGTAACAGGTGGTGCGTGGCAGCTTGTAGGGGAGACGTCCACTACAATGTCATTATCCTGAAGAATCAGCTAGAAAGTATTTGAGTTGTCATTACTTTCTCTGTTGATTTTGGAGATCGTGAAAATCTTCCGAGGGAGGCCTTATATAAAACCATAAAGGACACATTGTGACAAAATTTACAGCATTTAATGTAATTAAAAATTTCTATGGTAATTTTATAATTTTTATGGGGTTTAATAAATAAACTTAGGATAAAAAATATTCCGTGAAAACTCTACTGACTAGTGCCTACCGTAGTGACACTGACCGCACAAGTAAACACAGCATCTTGTGGTGGTCAGAGGCGGAATAATACGGAACCTAACCTAACCATATTTCGGTTGTGCACGAAAGCTTTCTAAAAAAAGAGGCGACATTTACTAACGCAGAACCTAACAGAACTTGACCTAACCATTAAAAGAAACCTAACTAACCTTGCCTAATTTCCTAGACGGGGAGCGAAACAAAGTACTTAGCCAATCAGAGTGCACTCGCGGTAAAATAGCGTTAGTAGAAACTTAGCCGGTCACGGCAGAATATCCAATACTTATTTTCTTGTAAACAATCCGCGCTACGAAGTGATCCTACCTACTGGCCGTCAACTGCTCGTGTCACTACGGCGATGAATTCCTACAATAATTTCTCGAAATGCAATCTTCAGTAGGCTATGTTAAATTACAATGATCCAATCTACAAATAAATAGTCTTCATGTATAAATACATTCGCACAAGTATAAATTTAAGCACTTGCATAAACCGAAAATAAAACATACCGTAAAAATGAATAACAGCAGACGAGAGCTTCGAGCAGCAGCCTTCCGTCTTTACAAGAAACGCTTGTTGTTAAGGATTTCTGGCCTCTTCGCCATTAGGCTATTTCGGCCGTGTAAAACGCTTGTGAAAAACACCTCTTTATATAGCCCCTGCTGCCAGTCCCGCCGGCCAACAACAAGTCCGATTTGGATTTGTTTTTCTAAATCCAATTTTAGGGTAAATTAAGTCATCTAGTGATATAAAAATAATAACAAATTATAAATAAACAAAATTTGCTGAAAATATGTATAACACGAATACCGTACTGTACAGTACTCCTAATTCTTCAGGTTCAGACACAACTTTGTCAAAACACTACGGCCAGCATTTCTGAAACAATTATAACAAAAAAAATCTTAAAATTAAATTACACATTTATTTCTCTCTAACACTAATATAAAACTTTTCAAATCAATAACACGTTTAACTCATAAAACCTTACCTGGAAAAATATAGACGAATTACTTCCCGGACTACGTAATTACCTTACTGGGTTGTTACCGCTGATTAGTAATAGGCAGATGAGTAATATAGATATATAAGCAGAGATATATATGTATAGGTAGATGGGTAGACGGATACATATGTATTAATAGATAGTGGTGGGCTAATCCCCGTTTAAAAAAATCAGGGCAGATTAACTGTACTTGTGGCTGGGCTAATATGATATTCTGGCCGACATTTTCCAGTACTATATACAGCATGTATATTAACAGTACTGAGTATGTAACGTTACAGCGCATAGTAAATTTTATACTTTATATAAACAGTACATGAACCGGTACATTTATACAATTTACGTGTACTGTGCTGTGTTAATAGAGACCCAACATTATAGAACCCTATGTTTGCAGACGATGTCAAGTCATTCAGGGAAATTAAGAACCAAACGGACTGTGGAGAGCTACCGAAAGATCTCTCACTTTTAGGAGTGGTCAGAGGAATGACTGTTATGGTTCAATGTCACGAAATGCAAGATGTACGCGCTCAAGGACTGCTGACAGTCCCTGGCGCCCCCTCTAGGCGTGGGGCAATATCCAGGGTGACTGGTGACGCTTCCAGGAGCGGTTCACGGTCTCGAGCGCCTCCTGGGGCGGCAGGAGGTCTGGGGCGCCCCTCTCTAATCCTTTGCGTCACACCACCCATGCCTCAGTCACACCACCCAAGGCTCAGTCACACCACCCAAGGCTCAGTCACACCACCCATGCTCTCAGTCACACCAGCCATGGCTCAATCACACCACCCATGCCTCAGTCACACCAGCAATGGCTCAGTCACACCTCCCATAGCTCGGTCACACCACCCATGCCTCAGTCACACCACCAATGGCTCAGTCACACCACCCATGGCTCAGTCACACCACCCATGCCTCAGTCACACCACCAATGGCTCAGTCACACCACCCATGGCTCAGGCACATGACCGACCAGGTGTTATCCTAACGTGTACTGTACTGTACACTGCTTCACTAATATGTTTCTTCTTTATTTACGAGTCTGTCTCATTCTGTCTACATTTGTGTTGTTTGACAGTATACAGTATACAGGTGTACAGTAGCTGCATCTTGTCTCATCTGTTATATACTATATGTTGTTTCTCGTCCTGTGCGTGTGCGTGAGTGGCGACCAAAATATTGTATTTAGTCTTCATTAATTTTACAAATTAAAGTCGTTATACTTTTAATTAACACAACCAGAAAGTTAAGGTGCAAGATGAGGCGTCAACGACAGGTGTTGTCACCAAAACGACCACACACGCGTCACAAGGACGATCACACACGCGTCACCACGACGACCTACACGCGTCACCAAGACGCACACACACGCGTCACCAGGACGACCACACATGCATCACCAGGACGACCACACACTTGCCACTAGTACGGCCTCACACTCGCCACCAGTATGACCACACACTCGCCACCAGTACGATCCTACACATGGATCACCAGGACGACCACACACTAGTCCCTAAAGCGACTTGTACAAGCTGGCGTCCGGTTGAGCTCTACCCGGGTCTTGACAACGTGACATAAACTCAGTAAATGTTGGCGCCCAGTTGAGCCCCGGGGTGTAGGCTTCTAACCTACAACTGACTAACGTCAGAATGGTTCAACTCCATCTACTGGGCGGGTAGTGCAGTAAACGTGGCCGGGCTGCATCATACACTAGTTACACCAACTTTCATCATCTAATATGTAAGTTAATGAGTCAAGAAGACTTAATAAGTCCTGAGGTACACACACCACCACCTACTGTACTGTTGGTGTTTACAGAAAAAGTCGAAGACTACTATTATTAGTGTTTATACTCAGAAGTTGGTGGTATTACAGTATATCTAGTTTAATATTTAGATGGAAGGAATATGTCCCGTGGGACTTGTGTGCTGGGATAGTCTTAATTAAGTGGCAGTTTATGAAGTGTAATACTGCATCGCATGTTCGAACCTTTCGAACCCTCGCGCGTCCTAGTACAGCTAACATTAATAATGGGTGCCCCTCGAGATCGAGGATGGCCGGCCCTATGACCACCGAGGCGTGAATATGTTTAAGGTGTAGAAGCTGTCGCCAACACAACAACCACACCCTAAGTTAATGAGCTGCATGACCCAGTGTCAAGGAATAGTCAGAGAAGACCGGACAACTCGCCAGCAGCACTGGCTAACCGTTACCCTGGAACACGATCCGCAAATCGATTAACATCCAGGTTCCCAATTGCTGCTGGGTAGACAGAGGCAAATGGCGTAAAGAAACTTGGCCATAGTTTCACCCTGCCCGAGGATCGAACCTGTGACCACACAAACAAAATAATATACACAAAATTTTCCATAAAAATTTGCATCCAACTGTTGTGTTGCCAAGTGTATATTGTTGGTTAAGGTAGTGTGTCTTAGTTATCGTAGTTAAGGTAGAGTTTCTTAATTATTATAGTTAAGGTAGAGTGTCTTAGTTATCGTAGTTAAGGTAGAGTGTCTTAGTTATCGTAGTTAAGGTAGAGTTTCTTAATTATCGTAGTTAAGGTAGAGTGTCTTAGTTATCGTAGTTAAGGTAGAGTTTCTTAATTATCGTAGTTAAGGTAGTGTCTTAGTTATCGTAGTTAAGGTAGTGTCTTAGTCATCGTAGTTAAGGTAGAGTTTCTTAATTATCGTAGTTAAGGTAGAGTGTCTTAGTTATCGTAGTTAAGGTAGAGTGTCTTAGTTATCGTAGTTAAGGTAGAGTTTCTTAATTATTGTAGTTAAGGTAGAGTGTCTTAGTTATCGTAGTTAAGGTAGTTTCTTAATTATCGTAGTTAAGGTAGTGTCTTAGTTATCGTAGTTAAGGTAGAGTGTCTTAGTTATCGTAGTTAAGGTAGAGTGTCTTAGTTATCGTAGTTAAGGTAGTTTCTTAATTATCGTAGTTAAGGTAGAGTTTCTTAATTATCGTAGTTAAGGTAGAGTGTCTTAGTTATCGTAGTTAAGGTAGAGTGTCTTAGTTATCGTAGTTAAGGTAGAGTTTCTTAATTATTATAGTTAAGGTAGAGTGTCTTAGTTATCGTAGTTAAGGTAGTGTGTCTTAGTTATCGTAGTTAAGGTAGAGTGTCTTAGTTATCGTAGTTAAGGTAGTGTGGATTAGTTATCGTAGTTAAGGTAGAGTGTCTTAGTTATTGTAGTTAAGGTAGAGTGTCTTAGTTATCGTAGTTAAGGTAGTGTGTCTTAGTTATCGTAGTTAAGGTAGAGTGTCTTAGTTATCGTAGTTAAGGTAGTGTGGATTAGTTATCGTAGTTAAGGTAGAGTGTCTTAGTTATTGTAGTTAAGGTAGAGTGTCTTAGTTATCGTAGTTAAGGTAGTGTGTCTTAGTTATCGTAGTTAAGGTAGAGTGTCTTAGTTATCGTAGTTAAGGTAGTGTGGATTTGTTATCGTAGTTAAGGTAGAGTGTCTTAGTTATTGTAGTTAAGGTAGAGTGTCTTAGTTATCGTAGTTAAGGTAGAGCGTCTTAGTTATCGTAGTTAAGGTAATGTGTCTTAGTTATCGTAGTTAAGGTAGAGTGTCTTAGTTATCGTAGTTAAGGTAGAGTGTCTTAGTTATCGTAGTTAAGGTAGAGTGTCTTAGTTATCGTAGTTAAGGTAGTGTGTCTTAGTTATCGTAGTTAAGGTAGAGTGTCTTAGTTATCGTAGTTAAGGTAGAGTGTCTTAGTTATCGTAGTTAAGGTAGAGTGTCTTAGTTATCGTAGTTAAGGTAGAGTGTCTTAGTTATCGTAGTTAAGGTAGTGTGTCTTAGTTATCGTAGTTAAGGTAGAGTGTCTTAGTTATCGTAGTTAAGGTAGAGTGTCTTAGTTATCGTAGTAGGTAGAGTGTCTCAGTTATCGTAGTTAAGGTAGTGTGTCTTAGTTATGGTAGTTAAGGTAGAGTGTCTTAGTTATCGTAGTTAAGGTAGTGTGTCTTAGTTATCGTAGTTAAGGTAGTGTGTCTTAATTATCGTAGTTAAGGTAGAGTGTCTTAGTTATCGTAGTAAAGGTAGTGTGTCTCAGTAATCGTAGTTAAGGTAGTGTCTTAGTTATCGTTGTTAATGTAGTTATGGTTATTGTTATTAGTTATAGTCAAGACAGAGTTTCTTAATTATTGTTGGACGTTATTTTTGTGTTTTATCATAAGTCAAATAGTTAGGATTATTCATATAAAGTTGACTTACGAGAAATAACCATAAGAGGAAGCTTTAATTCATCGTCGTAAACAGGTTAAATCATCGTCGTCGTCAAAAGGTTAAATCATCGTCGTCAACGGGTTAAATCATCGTCGTCAACGGGTTAAATCATCGTCATCAACGGGTTAAATCATCGTCGTCAACGGGTTAAATCATCGTCGTCAACGGTTAAGAGTGAGGTAGGGGTTGGGTGACCAGCAGTCAGCTCTGGTCACATTTGTGTGGCGGGAGGTGAAGATTAATTTAATTACTTGATAATTAAGTGATAAGACGTGGGTATGTCCCCCACTCCACTGATGACCCCTTCCCTCCCTCTCTCTCTCTCCACCCTTACTGATGTGTCCCTCCCTCTCTCTCTCTCTCTCCACCCTTGCTGATGCGTCCCTCCCTCTCTCTCTCTCTCTCCACCCTTACTGATGTGTCCCTCCCTCTCTCTCTCTCTCTCCACCCTTACTGATGTGTCCCTCCCTCTCTCTCTCTCTCCACCCTTACTGATGTGTCCCTCCCTCTCTCTCTCTCTCCACCCTTGCTGATGTGTCCCTCCCTCTCTCTCTCTCTCTCCACCCTTGCTGATGCGTCCCTCCCTCTCTCTCTCTCTCCACCCTTGCTGATGTGTCCCTCCCTCTCTCTCTCTCTCCACCCTTACTGATGTGTCCCTCCCTCTCTCTCTCTCTCCACCCTTACTGATGTGTCCCTCCCTCTCTCTCTCTCTCCACCCTTACTGATGTGTCCCTCCCTCTCTCTCTCTCTCCACCCTTACTGATGTGTCCCTCCCTCTCTCTCTCTCTCTCCACCCTTGCTGATGTGTCCCTCCCTCTCTCTCTCTCTCCACCCTTACTGATGTGTCCCTCCCTCTCTCTCTCTCTCCACCCTTACTGATGTGTCCCTCCCTCTCTCTCTCACCTCATTCCCTCCTCCACCCTTGCTGATGTGTCCCTCCCTCTCTCTCTCTCTCCACCCTTACTGATGTGTCCCTCCCTCTCTCTCTCTCTCCACCCTTACTGATGCGTCCCTCCCTCTCTCTCTCTCTCCACCCTTACTGATGTGTCCCTCCCTCTCTCTCTCACTCCACCCTTACTGATGTGTCCCTCCCTCTCTCTCTCTCTCCACCCTTACTGATGTGTCCCTCCCTCTCTCTCTCTCTCCACCCTTACTGATGTGTCCCTCCCTCTCTCTCTCTCTCCACCCTTACTGATGTGTCCCTCCCTCTCTCTCTCTCTCCACCCTTACTGATGTGTCCCTCCCTCTCTCTCTCTCTCCACCCTTGCTGATGTGTCCCTCCCTCTCTCTCTCTCTCTCTCCACCCTTGCTGATGTGTCCCTCCCTCTCTCTCTCACTCCCCCGCAATGGAGGAAAAGGAAGAGAAATGATACACAGGTACGAGAAAAATAAGAACAAAACTAGTTTATTTTTAATTTACGTCTGCACATAAGTTTTGTCTCGAAACATTTTAAAATCTTTACAAGTTGATTTTTTATATATATTTCGAGGCTATTAATAAAAACACACGTTCATAATTCAGGGTTGATTTTGTAATGATTTTTCGAGGTCATTTAAAGGTTCATATTTCAGGGTTAATTAAAATGAATAGTTTTACCCTCCGAATCCCAGAAATAACACGAAATTATATCCACGTTGATTTATAGAGAAGATCTTTTGATTGATTTTCAATGTAATGTAAATAATTTCTTGTAGGGAAGTGTGTACTGGATACCGTTTAGCTCACCTGAGGCAACACAACACCTGTCCAATTAGTTAACATTCGGTCATAAACAAGATTTTATATGGGGAGAGTTGTGTGTGTGTGTGTGTGTATGTGTGTGTGTGTGTGTGTGTGTGTGTGTGTGTGTGTGTGTGTGTTGTCGTGTTCGTGCTGTTGTGTGCGTTTTGTCATGTGTACGAATTGTGTGTACACATTCATTTGGCCACTGGTTGTGTATACGGGTTGTGTGTACATGTTGTGTGTACCTCACGAAAAGCATTAAACTAGAATTGGAGATACACATAGATTTTGTTTAAGGTCGATACATGAGTGGTGGGAAGGGAGTGACGTAACTGTGGACAAGAACCAATCAGAGCGCCTCGTGCCTGAATACGCGTGGATTCTGCTAAGTCACAGCCAATCCCCTGTCTGGTCTGACCAAGCCTGATATTTCTTCCGCGACTATTTTTAATATTATTATTCTAGTTGTGGTCGAGAAAGATAGATATCAACTCCACCACTACCACCACTACCACCACCACCACCATCTCCACAACTAACATCACTACCATCACCACAACTAACATCACTACCATCACCACAACTAACATCACTACCATCACCACCACCATCACCACCACCATCACCACTACCATCACCACAACTAACATCACCACCACCACCACTACCATCACCACAACTATCATCACCACAACTAACATCACTACTACTACTACTACTACCAACAACAACACCACGACCATCACCACCACCACTACTACCACTACCATCACCACAACTAACATCACTACTACTACTACTACCAACAACAACACCACGACCATCACCTCCACCACCACTACAACCACCACCACTACCATCACCACAACTAACATCACTACTACTACTACTACCAACAACAACACCACGGCCACCACCACCACCACTACCACCACCACCACTACCATCACCACAACTAACATCACCACCATCACCACTACCATCACCACAACTACCATCACCACAACTAACATCACTACTACTACTACTACCAACAACAACACCACGGCCACCACCACCACCACTACTACCACCACCACTACCATCACCACAACTAACATCACCACCACCACCACTACCACCACCACCACTACCACCACCACCACTACCATCACCACAACTACCATCACCACAACTACCATCACCACAACTAACATCACTACTACTACTACTACCAACAACAACACCACGACCATCACCTCCACCACTACCACCACCACCACCACCACTACCATCACCACAACTACCATCCCTACTACTACCACCAACAACAACACCATTACCACCACCTCCACCATTAGCATCACCACCACTACCATCACCACAACTACCATCACTACTACTACCACCAACAACAACACCACGGCCACCACCACCACCACCACCACCACCACCACAACTACCATCACTACTACTACCACCAACAACACCACCATTACCACCACCTCCACCATTAGCATCAGCACCACTACCACCACACCACACCACTATAACCACCACCACCATTAATATCATATTTTTCCCTCTACACCAGCACTAAGGTGAGATGCATTAGTGACCTGCATACCTGACCCACTTATTAACACCTGTGATGACGGTGATGGTGATGGTGATGATGATGATGATGATGATGATGATGGTGATGATAATAATAATAATGTTAGTATTGGTGATAGTTGTGACAGCAGTGATGGTGGTGGTAATGGTGCAGGTAGCATTCGTGGTGTTAATGGTGATAATGGTTGCAATACTGACACAATACATCTGTCACCCTCCCTCAACACTTCTATACCAAGATGGCGTCGACAGTACACTGAGACTGTACACAAGATTGGCCGAAAGAGCTTTTAGTCCCTTTTAGTCAGCCACTTAATGTTATGTAGTACCGATAAAACCGTAACAACACTCACACTTTTAAAACTTTATTGACCCCAAATATTCTCCAGGTCACGTATGTCTTAGGTTCACTTAATAATATTAATATCACTAAAAACAATAACAATATTTTCGACTTACCCTTAACCCCCCCCCCCCCACACACACACACACACTCGCCCACACACACCCACTTTCCCTCTCACACACCCACTCTCCCGCTCACACACCCACTCTCCCTCCCACACACCCACTCTCCCTCTCACACACCCACTCTCCCTCCCACACACCCACTCTCCCTCTCACACACCCACTCTCCCGCTCACACACCCACTCTCCCTCCCACACACCCACTCTCCCTCTCACACACCCACTCTCCCTCCCACACACCCACTCTCCCTCCCACACACCCACTCTCCCTCCCACACACCCACTCTCTCGCTCACACACCCACTCTCCCTCCCACACACCCACTCTCCCTCCCACACACCCACTCTCCCTCCCACACACACACTCTCCCTCTCACACACCCACTCTCCCTCTCACACACCCACTCTCCCTCTCACACACCCACTCTCCCGGGAGTTATGGTGAGAGGTGAGGTTAATGGAAGTGAGAGGCGTCGCTACTACCAATGAACCAGCCAACTACGTCATCATTTTACCTTCCAAGTGTACGTGTGTTGATGTGATCATTACTCCTACTAATACTACTGCCATTACTACTACTTCTGCTTTTTTTTAAACATGCCCTCCAGCCACCCCCAATAGCCACACCTTCGCCGCCATTTTATTGCCTTAAAATTAAATATCCTAATTCAAAAGTAGCTACCTTAGCTGTGTTGAGTTAGATAAGCCGCAGATCTATGCGGCATTCAGTGACTGTTGCCTCGTAGTCAATATCTGCGACCGTTGTCGGCTTTGGGGCCGAAGATCTCGTTCCCTGAGGCAAAGCAATGCAGACCTAAGCAGAGAGGAGCACAGTCCACATCTCAACCAAGCTGTAATGTAACTTCTGGGCTGCTGCTTC
Organism: Homarus gammarus; assembly: GCA_958450375.1. Classification (NCBI taxonomy): domain Eukaryota; kingdom Metazoa; phylum Arthropoda; class Malacostraca; order Decapoda; family Nephropidae; genus Homarus; species Homarus gammarus. The sequence goes on from CAUDMG010002608.1 coordinate 311,526, forward strand.
TGTTCGGATGACACCGCGGCCAGTCTTGCATAGAAACATCTTGCACTTGGTCCCAAACCAACAGAGGTTGTGAACATCAGAGAAGTGATGCCGCCTTGATGAACATTTTGCATTCTCTCCCCTTACGCCCTGTTCTTGTCATTCTCGTTCCTCATGTGTACAGCATCGAGAGCTAGGTTACGGTGACATGCGGCTTTGGGGTCGAGAATCCTTATGTCAAAGAATGCTCGCAGTTCCTGCGTCCAGATTCCTCGAGCACTGACGTCCATACGGGCTTCGTTGGAATTGTTTGAAGTCCTGTGGTTGAAATTATCATGCGGTCACCGCCCAATGGAAAGAGGGTCGGTTCCACCATGACATCATGGGAAATTTCCTTCAACATACAGTATTTGCTGTGAGATCCCTTACCTCGTCCTGCCTCATGCATATGAAGCTCCCTTTCTTGCACACCAAGGCGTGGTTGATGTCATAGGATGAACCACACACGAATTGGGAGGGCAAACTACTACTACTACTACTACTACTACTTTTTTTTAAACGGCCTCCAGTCACCCCCCCCCCCCCAATAGTCACACTACAACTGCCGCTGTTGTTAATAATAATAATTATATACACAACATTAACTCGACTATACATATGTACATACATACATGCATCAATACTTACTTACTCACTCTTTGTATTGGTTTTCTTGTCTCTGTATTAAGGTTGAGACAAATAATTACACTAATATGATTGTCCTGAAACTTGATGCACCTATACGTTCACCTAATGATCCCAGGTACCCCCTTACCTTCACATGTTGGTTAGGATAGGTTAGGTTAGGTTATAGTGAGGTTAGGTTAGGTTAAGTTGGATTGGGATTGGTTAGATTGGGTTAGTGGTTTTGGATAGGAAAGGTTTGATTAGGTTCGGTTAGGTTCAGTTAGGTCAGGATTGGTTAGATTGGGTTAGTTGGGTTAGATTAGGAAAGGTTAGATTACGTTAGGTTAGCTCAGGTGAGCTTAGGTTAGATTAGGATGGATTAGATGAGCTTGGTTAGGTTAGGGCTGGAGCTCATACGTAAGCCAGAGCATGAAAGCAAAGGACTCCTGGCTTGGGGAACCCTGAGCCTAAGTCTTACAGGCACAGAACCGTGAGTGGTTTGAGGTGATGTTAATGGTCATCTTCACGCTGTACCTCAAGTGAGAGAGACTAGCGTTCTTACTTCAACCTTGAGGGTGTTGGTGAAGCACTTCTGTCAGGCTTGTTGAGTATTATATACCCCATTGATCGAGAGAGAGAGAGAGAGAGAGAGAGAGAGAGAGAGAGAGAGAGATTTGTGCAGGACGTCTAAAATGGTCAGAGTGAAGGCGAGAAAGACTTAAGTGTCCAAGTGTTCCGTTAATTAAGAGACATTAGCTCAAGATGCTCAGGTAGGCTCCTCACGCCCCTCCACCTGTCACCTGCCACCAGCACCACCACCACTTACCACACATCCTCCTCCGTCAGGGGGAGAAATAAAAAATTACTGAGAATGTAAGAGTGTGGGAGAGACGGAGATGGCTAGTGGGTGGGTTTGGAGAGGTGGGCGTGGCTTGCTGGACATGGGTAAGAGGTGGGCGTGGCTTGTTGCAGATCGACAGGAGTCATTTTGCACATCGCGAAGAGGTGGGCGTGGCTCTGAAGATTCGTGAAAGGGGGAACTGGACTCCAAAATCCCAGAAGGAGGAGCTGGGCGTGGCTCTTGAGACGCCAGCAAAAGATGGGTGTTGTTGGTCTTGAGACGTCTTGAGGATGTGGGCGTGGCTTGGTGACGTCAGGGTTGGGGGCAATATATATATAGGAAGGCCGAGCGAGGTGAGAGTTACTCCACACACCACCACCACAACAACAACATCGGTGAGCTCCTTGGCCCTCCTCCAGCCAGTCCTTGATCACCTTACTGTGCCGTGTGCCTGCTGTACCGTCTGACTGCTGTCATTGATGTACGGGCTAACTGCTGTACCGTACAATAACGTGGCTGGGGTATTGTCTGTCCGCTGTATTTACTGTATCTACGGAGGCGGTGAGGGCTTGTGTCTATATGTGTGTGTGTGTGTGTGTGTGTGTGTGTGTGTGTAACATTAATGATGGAGTAACAGTGGACGTCTTAAGTGTTGTCCTGACTAGATAAAAATATTGGTGCGTGAAAAATTGTAAACAACATGTGAGGGTGCAAGGCGATGGCTGTGTTGTGCTGTGTTGCCTCTAACTCTTGCTGTTTTGTACTGCTAAGGTGTGCTGTGTCTTGTGCTGCTGTGTTGCCTCGAACTCATGCTGTGTTGTGCTGTAAGTTAGGTTGTATTTACATTAGACTGTGTTATGCTGTCTCGGGTAATGCTGTGTTGTGTTTCATTATGCTGTGGTGTTGCTCATAATGTGTTGTGCTGTGTCTTAGATCATTTCGTATGCTGTGTAGGGTGTCACGTGATGGGCAGATACACAGTAAGGGGTGTAGTAGAGTTAGGTACACAGAGGAGGGTGTAGCAGCAACAACATGAAGTACAATATATTATGTACATAGAGCGTGCGTTGTGTTGTTGTTGAGATGTTTACATAATTAACGAGTGAGTGAGACAGGTGAGGAAGGTGAAGCAAGCGAGAAAGGTGAGGCAAGTGAGACAAGTGAGGAAGGTGAGACAGGTGAGGAAGGTGAAGCAAGCGAGAAAGGTGAGGCAAGTGAGGAAGGTGAGACAGGTGAGGAAGGTGAAGCAAGCGAGAAAGGTGAGGCAAGTGAGGAAGGTGAGAGGTGAGGCAGGTGAGGAAGGTGAAACAAGTGAGGAAGGTGAAGCAAGCGAGAAAGGTGAGGCAAGTGAGGAAGGTGAGAGGTGAGGCAGGTGAGGAAGGTGAGACAGGTGAGGAAGGTGAGACAGGTGAGGAAGGTGAGACAGGTGAGGAAGGTGAGACAAGTGAGGAAGGTGAGACAAGTGAGGCAGGTGTTGTCTATCTCTACACCTCACATCACCAACTTCTTTGTACAGAACTTGTTATCGTCTGGCACCTTGTAGACGCCACAGGTGATGATAACAGCAGCGATAACAGTAATCAACACTGATAGTTATGATGATGATAATAATAGTAGTAGTAGTAGTCGCAATAGTAGAAACAGTAGCAGTATCAATATTAGAGGTACCTGTATTATTATTATTAGTAGTAGTAAGTAATAAAATGGCGGCGAAGGTGTGGCTATTGGGGGAGGATGGAGGCCGTAAAAATAGTAGTTGTAATAATAATAATAATCACATAACATCTTTAGACGTAAGAAAACTAATAATAAGTTCAAGAAATAATAACCATAACATCTGCTGTAAGTTCACTACAACACAACCATTATATAAGTGTTTTATAAGTCGTTATCTAAGTCATTTATAAGTAATGTGAGTCATTTCTAGTAAGTAGTCTTAGGTATTTATAACAAGTATAATATATTTATAAGTAATATTAGTTGTTTATAAGTGATCTGAACTGTCTATAAGTAGTTTAAGTATTTACAAGTAATTTAATCAATCTATTATTAGTTTTAAGTGTTTGTAAGTATTCTGAACTAGCTATAAGTAGTATGAAATATTTATAAGTATTTTAAGTATGTATAAGTAGTAGTAAGAGTTTATAAGTACGTCCTCAGAGCTATTTATAGGAACATGTACCACGAGTTCGTCTCTTAAGGTAAATTAGAGAACTTTATCTACTTTAACGGGATAAATTGTCTCTTTAATCACCTCGTTACCTCACTTAACCAACTTGAAGGTCTAATTGGTTGAGGTAGTTTAGCTTAGTAATGAGTTGTCGATGGTCGTTTGCATAGCTATTATTTTTTCCCGAGTCTTAGCTGTGTTGGTTATTTTAGCTTGATGTTATTATTTTTAGCTTGATAATAACATATTTAGCTTGATGTTATTATTCATAGCTTGACATCAACATGAATCCTTAGCTTTGTTTAACTAACTTCAGCCACGTGTTAAACCTCTTATTATGTCACTGTTAATAATCTGTATGTGGGTACCTGACTTTACAGTTTTTGAAGTAGTAACGATCGAGTACACACACACACACACACACGCTACTATTACATCCCCACTGGAAACGACGGCATAATGAACATATATTAAAGCACCTCCCCCCCACCCCCGCAGTGTACAGTGGTGAGGCGAGTGTTTACAAACAATGAGGTGGACAAGCTGGACCGCGGCGGTGCTGGTGGTGATGGCGGCCTTCATGTTGTCTGGGGGAGTGTCGGCTCCAGCCAGACCTTCCTCCCTAGCACGAGTTCTGGCCCCCGTGGTGAGACAAAGGGTAGGTAGTTCTGGCCCCCGTGGTGAGACAAAGGGTAGGTAGTTCTGGCCCCCGTGGTGAGACACAGGGTAGGTAGTTCTGGCCCCCGTGGTGAGACAAAGGGTAGGTAGTTCTGGGCCCCCGTGGTGAGACACAGGGTAGGTACTCCTTCTTAAACTAACTTAAATTTTAATCCTTGAAGAAAAAACTTGTGTGCAGTATATTAATACAGCGTGTCTCAGAAAAAGATATATACACTGTTTACCCGATCATTATGAAAACCTGTAAGGCAATGTGTATAAATTATCTTGAGTCACCCTGTTATAGACACAAGGACACCTAATGTATCCCTGACTTCCTGATACAGTTAGAGGAGAGCCACTTGCCGCCGGCGCTGGTGGAGGAACTGGTGCAGGACTTTGAAGACCCTGAACTACTGGACTTCCACGACGCGGCGGGCAAGAGGGAGTTTGACGAGTACGGTCACATGAGGTTTGGTAAGCGAGGCGGCGGGGACTACGACGACTACGGCCACTTGAGGTTTGGCAGAAGTCTGACTCACAGCGACCAACACCACCACCACGACACAACCGTTAACTAAACACACACCTTTACACGACAAGTTAATTAATTCGTGTGTGTGTGGCGCCAACGAAACAAACCGTGGGAGGAATTAATGTATTTTTGATAAAGTATATAGTCACAGGTTCTCAATATGATCTACACTACATTAGAACGTGTCAACATCAAACACGACGGGCTGCTTCACATGAGGGTGGTGACGTAGTGTTGATATATCTAACGTGAAGTCATCAGTGTTTATAAGAGGCTGGATCACCATGCATAACACACCGAGGTTTAGTTTAATAATGGTTTTATGTCGTGCAGCAACTGGACAATTGATGATGATAAATTGAATTACTTTTCCCCAATTTCCCATCCCACAAACTATAACAATGTGCCATAACACACCAGGAGGTTAACTTAATAAAAGTCAAAATCACAAATCCCCCCAAAAATATTTATATTCCAAAAAATACATGACTATATTTGTTGTTCTTTACAGCATAATATATACTAAGAAAACCCACATTATTATATTTCCACTGAACAGGTATTTACTAGATCACCTCCAATTAAAAAAAAAATAATAATTAAAAAACAAGAAAAACAGACACCTGACTTTTACTGACCCCCCGACAAGTGTTCAAAGCATGGTGAACTTTTTCCTCTTATATGAGCAAAACTACAACAATATCACCATATTAAAAGCCTGATATATTAGATCTATATTTGCACTCTATTGCGAACTAAGGTGTGTTTTGAAAGATACAATTAGAGTGTGTTTGTTTCACGTTGTATTATGATGATGATGGCGTGTTGTTCTTCCTGTTGTTATATATAAGATTTGTGGGTCCCTAATAATCTCAACACACGTACAGACACATCAACACGTGTTAACACAGGTCAAAGGTAATTCATGTTTCGTCAAGGCCTGTCAAGACTTATGAATTTGTTAAGATGTGTCATAAAGTGTCAAGACGTGTCACAAGTCCCTAAGTGTAGTGTAGTGTCTTGTGTGAGGTGGCTGGGGGAAATAAAACCTTATCCTGTATCTTATTATATTATTATCCTCTATAGTTATTTATTATTATGGGTGTACAAGAGCGGATCCAGGGGGGGTCCTGGGTCTTCGGACCCCCTTTTTCACCAGTAAATTCCAATAATTTTTCTTTAATGCAGTATTGTACTCAGGCGTCTTTGTAGAGAAAAAAGTTATTACTACTGACCTCAGAATATCTCCTTATATAACATGGCCTCACAATGCCCATATGACATTGGTCGGATTTAAACAAAAATAATTCGGGGTTGGGAGTTTAAAGACCCCCCCCCCCCCCCCCCGCTCACTGTGTTCCCCCCACCTAAAACTTCTTGGACCCCTTCTTTGATATTCCTGGAGCCGCCCCTGCTGTGTGTATCGTATTAAAAACTGTGTCTATCTCTCCGCCTGTCTGTGTCTTGCTACGAACCCCTCCACCGATTGTCTTCATCTACCTACCCAGCACCACGATCAACGCCATCTAGGGACGAAACACGAGTATGGCTCGTCTTAGTTACCACTCCCGGGTTTCCCTTCTCCATATCCTGGTTGTTGCGTCACTTCCGCCTCAGTCTACTTTGTCAGCTCCAATTCGAGGAGAGGACACACTTCACTCTGGGAAGCGACCACAGGATCACCTATCCTGGAAACCTACGGCACAGTGACTATTTACCGTCTTCTACCATACTCAGCCTTGCTCGTCAGCCATCTCAGCTCCTCACTTAAGTATTTGTAATCTTGTATTGCCTCTCCCCCCTCCACAGTGCTTGTTTTATGTTTTATTACTATGTATATACTGTTCATGTTTAGGTTAAGTTTGGTTAAGGGTAGTTTATAAGCTGAATATTTTGTTAAGGAATTTATGGTACTTTATTATATACAACGAAAACTCGCATCCTTTGTCTACCCTTTTATGTCCGATTGTCTTTGTTTTTTTGTTGTTGTTACCTGTTGGGATCTGGGTAGACGTATAACTATATTCTAAATCCCCAACTCGTAACAGTCTCTACCCTTCAATAAGGTATAGTCATTAAGATGTTGTTCCTAGTATGAGGTTAATGATATATGTATACACAGAAACACCCTGTATATTGCCTGTCATCAAGTATGATACTCCGTGTATACTAGGTGACAAGGCTTAACTATGTATACTAGGTGACAAGGCTTAACTATGTATACTCGGTGACAAGGCTTAACTATGTATACTCGGTGACAAGGCTTAACTATGTATACTAGGTGACAAGGCTCAACTGTGTATTTATGTATAAACATCAACTTGTCCACACTCAACCCACGTGTGACGGTCAGGGAGGCTATATTACCCAATCAGAACCGTGGATTAACTAAGTGAGATGTTATTAACCAATCAGAACCGTGGATTAACTAAGTGAGATGTTATTACCCAATCAGAACCGTGGATTAACTAAGTGAGATGTTATTAACCAATCAGAACCGTGGATTAACTAAGTGAGATGTTATTACCCAATCAGAACCGTGGATTAACTAAGTGAGATGTTATTACCCAATCAGAACCGTGGATTAACTAAGTGAGATGTTATTAACCAATCAGAACCGTGGATTAACTAAGTGAGATGTTATTAACCAATCAGAACCGTGGATTAACTAAGTGAGATGTTATTAACCAATCAGAACCGTGGATTAACTAAGTGAGATGTTATTAACCAATCAGAACCGTGGATTAACTAAGTGAGATGTTATTAACCAATCAGAACCGTGGATTAACTAAGTGAGATGTTATTAACCAATCAGAACCGTGGATTAACTAAGTGAGATGTTATTAACCAATCAGAACCGTGGATTAACTAAGTGAGATGTTATTAACCAATCAGAACCGTGGATTAACTAAGTGAGATGTTATTAACCAATCAGAACCGTGGATTAACTAGGGAAGGTATTATTAACCAATCAGAACCGTGGATTAACTAAGTGAGATGTTATTAACCAATCAGAACCGTGGATTAACTAAGTGAGATGTTATTAACCAATCAGAACCGTGGATTAACTAGGGAAGGTATTATTAACCAATCAGACATCAAGACCACCATGACAGGCGTACAAAATTGATTGATTATTAACAGTGTTGGAAGAATACCACGACCAACTCTATTGTTATTATTATTATTATGGACAGATGATACTAAAAAATCCTAATCTGGGTTAAATCATCGTACAGTCGTTAGGTTAGGTTGTTCTCCAGTGTAACAGGTGAGGGAGGGACGCCCACACACCTCACCCTCCAACATGGCAGGTAAGGGAGGGAGACACCCACACACCTCACCCTCCAACACTTCACTCCCTTCAGGTTCTTGCAGACCTCCATGGCCGCTCGAGCATCAATATCCTGTCTTGAGTAAATTGGAGAAACGTTGGAGTTTTTAGTCATGGTCGTCTTCTGGGATCACCACACACACAGCTGTCGGTGGGAGGCAACGAGAGGCTCTAGTGTACTGCTGTAATAGTTATATATGTTCACATTGGCTCAGCATCTACATGGTGAGTGTAGGTATATAAACAATGTACATAGACGAGGTAGGTATATAAACAATGTACATAGACATTACTGTTTATTTATGCTGTCTATATACCTACACTGTCTACGTACTTGTATAATCAGAGTATTTTTTAATGAAAACAACAATATTGTGTTGTCTAATATATTATGTTGAGGCGGTGAGTTGTGACTGTTAGGACGTTCACCTCACCTGTGTTGTCTCTACACCACACCCTCATCATCACCACCTTCCTCTCCTCCAAGTTAATTCTCTGCTGGTGTTTATATCAACACCACCTCGTTCATACTTTTACTTTTATCCTCTTCACCACTGATCGGCTCGTTAGCCGCTTGGGCGATCGGTCACATCTCTGTTACTCACTGTTGGCAAGTACTGGGCATGCACCGACTCCTGAATGTACCTGAACCTGCTCCAGTGTTGGCCAAGTCTTGTCTTGAAAGAGCTCACACTCGGTGCCGTCACAACACTCTCTGGCAGATTGTTCCAAGAGTTCACAACTCTCACCCCGAAAAAGTTGCCCCTCACAGTTTTCTGTACTTGTGGTTTCTTCAACCTTGAGCTGTGACCCCTTGTGGGGCGAGCCAAGACCATTCAATACTTCTTAGATCTACGTCTCCAGAACAGACAAATCTTAAACCAGTTAATAGATGTATTAACATAACCTAATCTAACCACAGCGACCACAAGTTCAACTCCACGGGACAGATGTGAGAAGGGCGTTATCTTGTGTACGCGACCCTCACTACACCTTCCTTCTCCACTAGCACTGGACAATAAAGATCATGATATAGTTACTGTACAAAGAATAGACCAACTGCCTGATAGGTTAGTAAGATTGATAATTAATTGGTGAAATAATAATGAGAAACCAGTTATATTGTTGCCAAACACACGAATCTGATGTCTCCATATTTTCTTATTACTGTTTCCACCAGACTGAGATTGAAGTAAAGAAATTATCAGTCTTCATGTTTTATATTATACGTGCAACATTATGTGCTAAACAGTTGTCAAATAAGCGTGAGAAATGACTGGTTAAATATATAGTAGTACCCGTTAAACTTATTCGTCCCCGTTTTCTCTCAGTACCTTGGCGTGAGTTGATGTGTCACTCATCTAAAACTAAATATTTGGTCATACGCTTAGTATTGACTTTCCAGGGACAACTAAACAAACTCTGGGTAGAATATGATGTCTAGAATTATATATTAAAGCCAAAAACATATTAATTTTATCGTTTATTTTTGTTAGTATACTTACAAGTGCACAAGACTTGACCAACACTGGAGCGGGTTCAGGTACTGTACATCAGGAGCCGGTGCATACCCAGAACTTGCCAACAGTGCGTGACAGAGACGTGACAGAGACGTGACCGATCGCCCAAGCGGCTAACGAGCCGATCAGTGGTGAAGAGGATAAAAGTAAAATAAAAAAATACGCTCTTTGCCCGCAACACATATGGCGGATGGGTTCATTTACACGCGCAACTATGTCACTAAATTACCGGGGAAACAAATTGTATCTCCAGTTTTATTCAAATTATTTACACATTATTTATCTCACATTAACAGTGAGGATCATTAAGGAAATAATTGTTTAACAGCTGTATAGTTATTCTTGGTTAAATTAACATACTGCTTACCATTGTTTGTATGTCTGTATTGTTTATGTATGAGTTAAAATATTATGTGATTGTATGATGATTAACGTAAATAAAATGTCTGTCGCTCTGTTTTATCTATGTAATGGACCAATATCTATCTTTCTATATAATCGACCTACATACAACCTGAAATATAGGAACTTGTATACCGATTTTACTCGTCGATCTACCTATATATCTATTTATTTAATTAATTCTTCACCTTAACAAAATAAAATACAAATTAAACATAATTATCTCTACAAATAAAATTTTCCTATATATTTCCACATCAACATTAAAATAATTTCTCAGCCATTAATATTATTTTAGTACTATCGAGTAAATCAGCTTTCATATTAACAACAAGTATTTCATTATATATCTCTAATTATAACTCGGCGGAAGGAACATTTATAAACATTTTAAAACAATAAAAACTAGCTGGAGATGCGGGGTATCGATCCCCGTACCTCTCACATGCTAAGCGAGCGCTCTACCATCTGAGCTACATCCCCGTGTGTTTATATACATTGTTTGTATACATGAACTGCCTATATACTTTGTTTATATACGTATATTGTCTATACAAACTGCTTCTATGCAATGTTTTATATTTGCACTGTATATTGTCTGTATACTTGCACTATGTATACAGAGTGTGTGTGTGAGACATACACCATAATAAGTACTTACTGTAGTTGATACGAGGAACTCTCTCCCCTTCCATCCATCTCACCCCTTTCTTACTCTCTTCTCCTCTCCCTACCATTCTTCTCCCTCTCCTCCCCTCCCTCAGTCCCCTTCCCTCCCTCTCCCCCACTCTCACACACCTGTATGTCCACTAACAAACCGTTATTAATGACGGCCGCCAGGTAACATTAGCGATAATCGTCTTGACCTTCAAAGTGATGCAAAATATTACCTTTACTACTCCAGGTCATTACGTGTAATTTGTAACTTAATAATAATAATAATAATAATAATAAAAACAAGTGAACAATACAACTCAGTTCGTGTGTGTGTGTAAGTTTAATTTACATTGTATTCGTTATCATCTATCAGCCAGTACTTGCTGCTAACTGAACATTTAGTTGTGTGAAGATATTGAGGCGTCACCCTGAGAGCCACAATCATCAACCATGAAACAATAAAGTGTTGGTCAACTTTTAATAACAAGGTCAATATTTTGTTCATTTATGCATCATCAGGAGTAGTAACACTAGGAGGCGACACACACACACTACGTGAGGTCCTTCATATCAACGCCCAAGGAGGAGTTACTACACCACGTGAACACCCCACCACCTGGTGTCTCCATGACCAGCTCACGCCCGGGCCATCAACTGTAAATTTTAATAATTTGTATGTTCAATCATTGTTCCTTAGTAATGAAAGCTTTTGTTAAACGACCCACCCGCCCCATGTCTTTGTATGTAATAAGTCATTTTTGTCTAATGTATATCTTCAGCCTTCGGACTGCTGACTTTTTCAATAAACCGTTAATTATTATTATTATACACACACACCTTACATAACACAATTGATACACATCTTGACGCAGCTCCTCAATACACACACACACACTAGCGTTACCTAACAACACTATAACCTACGTCACATGTGTTATGGAGGGCGGCGTTATTATTATTATTGTTTTCCTTCACTTTACACCATAGCTAAAGAAGGGCACAGTGAAACATTCTATTTAACGGATTATAAAGAGAGGAAAGTCCGTAATATATAGGGTCCGTTATATGTGAAACCTCCATGTAACGGATTATATGGAGAGAAGTCCGTTATAAGGAGGTTACACTGTAGACAGACAGATAGATAGATAGATAGATGTGTGTATATTTTTCTTGCCGCTTGTCTAACATGATCACTCTTACATCTGCCATCAAGAAGGAAGGAAGGAAGGAAGGGGACTAGTGAAGATAATTGATATTATTGAGACAACAAATATTGACAAATGCCCGAGATAATTATTGTGATGGTGCTGACCTGCTCCGATGTCCAGCACCCTTACCTGCTGACCTGCTCCGATGTCCAGCACCCTTACCTGCTGACCTGCTCCGATGTCCAGCACCCTTACCTGCTGACCTGCTCCGATGTCCAGCACCCTTACCTGCTGACCTGCTCCGATGTCCAGCACCCTTACCTGCTGACCTGCTCCGATGTCCAGCACCCTTACCTGCTGAAATACCCCGATGTCCAGCACCCTTACCTGCTGACCTGCTCCGATGTCCAGCACCCTGACCTGCCCCGATGTCCAGCACCCTTACCACCATCCCAACACCGCGCAGTCGTCTACGTCAACCTCTAAGCCACGACACTGTAAGTATGTCTCTCTCCCTAACTCACACAGTGCAGCCCGCGCCAGCTACTGAGTCACACGGTTGCTCTTGTCCAGACACACTCAAACACACACTCGCGCGCCATGAGTGTGTTGACGAACTTACACACATTAAATTCTGTACCTGGTTGTAACTGGTAAATGAATAGTTGTTAACGATATATGTTATTTTGAGTGTGTATTGTATTCCGTGACTGTAAATTGACTGGGAATTAGAAACTGAGTGTGGATCTGAAGATATAACTGGATTTTACCTGTTCATGTGATATACATACTGGATATTAACTGTTTATTATGATAGACACTAACTGTGGGCCCTAGTGACTGGATTACTAGTGTGTGGTGACTGGAAACTAAGTGGGCATCTAAATTCTGATATCTAACTGGATTTGATGCGTGGTGACTGTGGTAACTGTATGTGACGACTGGTAATATGTCAGTCCATCTGATACAACTGCTGCAGTGACTGTAAACTGTATATCAGTCAAATGCATTAACTGAGCTGATTGGATCTGAACATTCAATCCCTGTAGTGACTTAATGCCAATCACAGTAATGGATTAGGCAAGAAAAACACACGACTCTATGAAACTATGTAGTGATGATTGGAGTGAGTTACCTGAGACCTAATCACCTTCGCTTTCCTCCTGGATTGGTAGAGAGGACGTGATTGGTGAATGGAGTATGGTAGAGGTCCTAAGTGATTGGTGGTCAGATTTCTTGTGACTGGAACACGAGGGAGATAAAAAGCGGTTGGGGGTCAAGGAGGAGGAGGCCACGAGAAGGAATGTAGAACAAAACAAAAACAAGATAAAAGAATTGGAGGCCAGAGAGAGGTTTATAGGAGGCCAAGTACAGATCTTGTGGAGGTGGAGGCCAGAGACATTTGTGATTTGTGGGAGGTCTGGGGGTGGAGCCCAAGTGGTGTGGAGTTGGAGGACAAGTAGAGGTCTGGTGGAGGTAAATTGGACGAGGAGAAGGTGGGAGGCAGGGGGAGGCTACGTGGAGGTAGGCAGGAGGCCAGGGGAAAGACAAGTGAGCAACAATATAGAAGACAAAGGAGAGTGCTGGAGGTCAAGAGGAGACCAAAGGAGGAGGCAGGGAATGTCTCCTGCCTGGCCAGACTGTGGAGGAGGGCGGAGGTAACAAGTGGAAGAAACTTACTGGAGACCAACTTACCAACACCTGGTAAGTGTACGTGGTGTTCGTGTACGTAAAGATGTGTGTACGTGGTGTTCGTGTACGTGAAGATGTGTGTACGTGGTGTTCGTGTACGTGAAGATGTGTGTACGTGGTGTTCGTGTACGTGAAGATGTGTGTACGTGGTGTTCATGTACGTGAAGATGTGTGTACGTGGTGTTCGTGTACGTGAATATGTGTGTACGTGGGTGTTCGTGTACACAGAGATGCATGTACTTAGTGTTCATGTACGAGGATAAGTGTAAGTGATGTCATGTACGTGGATAGGTATACGTGTTGTCCATGTACGTAGAGACGCGTGTGCGTGGTCTTTCAGGATAATGAAGAGAGTTTGACAACGTCCACTCATGCATTGATCTGCTGCTGTACACGTACACACACATACACACAAGCACATATACACCCACACACACACATACATATACTGCACCCACATACACACACAAACACCATTTAGAATAAGTTAGGTTAGCTTAGGTTAGCTTAGGCTAGGTTAAGTTAGGTTAGCTTAGCTTAGGTTAGGTTAATCATTTGGTGAAATAAACTGGGGAATTTTTCAGATGATGTCATTAAATTTAAACAATATTAAAACAACCGCAATCTTAAACCTGCTATGTCACTTACGTCATTCTGGCACGGAACATCTCATAAACCCTAAACCCATATTTAAGAAACTTCAAAATTCAGTGAACCCTCTCTTTAACGGACTATTTGGTGAGAGTCCGTTATATCGAGGTGTTCGTTAGATGTGAACCCCCTCTTTAACAGACTATTTGGTGAGGAGAGTCCGTTATATCGAGGTGTCCGTTAGATGTGAACCCCCTCTTTAACGGACTATTTGGTGAGGAGAGTCCGTTATATCGAGGTGTCCGTTAGATGTGAACCCTCTCTTTAACGGACTATTTGGTGAGGAGAGTCCGTTATATCGAGGTGTCCGTTAGATGTGAACCCCCTCTTTAACGGACTATTTGGTGAGGAGGGTCCGTTATATCGAAGTGTCCTTTAGATGTGAACCCTCTCTTTAACGGACTATTTGGTGAGGAGAGTCCGTTATATCGAGGTGTCCGTTAGATGTGAACCCTCTCTTTAACGGACTATTTGGTGAGGAGAGTCCGTTATATCGAGGTGTCCGTTAGATGTGAACCCCCTCTTTAACGGACTATTTGGTGAGGAGGGTCCGTTATATCGAAGTGTCCTTTAGATGTGAACCCTCTCTTTAACGGACTATTTGGTGAGGAGGGTCCGTTATATCGAAGTGTCCTTTAGATGTGAACCCTCTCTTTAACGGACTATTTGGTGAGGAGAGTCCGTTATATCGAGGTGTCCGTTAGATGTGAACCCCCTCTTTAACGGACTATTTGGTGAGGAGGGTCCGTTATATCGAAGTGTCCTTTAGATGTGAACCCTCTCTTTAACGGACTATTTGGTGAGGAGAGTCCGTTATATCGAGGTGTCCGTTAGATGTGAACCCCCTCTTTAACGGACTATTTGGTGAGGAGGGTCCGTTATATCGAAGTGTCCTTTAGATGCATGTGTACAGTTCAGCATATAGAGAGAGAGAGAGAGAGAGAGGTATACAGTTCAACATGTATATAAACAATGCAGGTAATTTATGTATAGTGAGACAAGTATACATGTATCCCCAGGACACATACCACATATACTGCAGGTAATGTTTCACCACACACACACAGCCAAGTTTACACACCAACAAGAGATCAGTGTGTGTTGATCTATAATACGTGTAAGATATGTCCTTATTGTCCGACAGGGTTTTTAGCGTTTTGTCCGACAGCGTGTTTAGCGTTTTGTCCGACAGTGTATTTAGCGTTTTGTCCGACAGGTGAGACGGCCATAAGGCGTTATTACATCGATAACTTTATTGTTTATGTAACTGCATATGTATGTATGTATGTATGTATGTATTACAGATAAGCAACATAACTTAACCTAACCTTACCTTACCTGACCTAGCCTGACCGAACGAGTTACACACAGGTTCGTGACAGATGTGGTTCAAGGCTGCCCCCCCCCCCCCCCCCCCGTACTGCCAGAAAGTAGGACGCTGTCTGTCGGTCCTCGCTTCCCCAAAACAAATCTTTCTTAATCAAACCAAGAACTGAGTAGTGTGTGTGTGTTACTAATTAACATACCAATACACCACTTAAACTTACCTAACCTAACACAACACAAACAATGATTCATCACTAACATCATTATCTTTCAACTATACGTCATTATCACACATCATTAATAAACCAAATTACTTTACGATAAACACTTAGTTTTGTCCTTCTCGTTCTTATATTCCCTTAACACGCTAGACATTTTTGGTACACCAGGAGGAGTTTGTTGGCGGTGTACACAATGATTCTTTACGGAGGGTAGTAATAGTAGTGGTCGTGTTAGTAGTGGTGGTAGTAGTGATAGTGGTCGTGTTAGTAGTAGTGGTGGTCGTCGTCTTAGTAGTAGTGGTGATAGTGATGGTCGTCGTCTTAGTAGTAGTGGTGGCAGTAGTGGTGGTAGTGGTGGTGCTGGTGCTGGTTCTGGTAGTGATAGTGGTGGTAGTTAGTAGTAGTGGTGGCAGTGGTAGTGGTGGCAGTAGTGGTGGTAGTAGTAAAGGTACACATGATAACTGTCGAGCGATATATAACGATAACTTCAGCATTCCAGTCTCTTAGTTCCTGGTAGGGGGATGGTGGTAGGTGAGGGGTCAGGGGGGGGGTGTCAGGGGGTTGGCGGTAGTAATGAGGGTCAGGTGGGGGTGGAGGTAGTAAGAGGGTTTCAGGGAGGGGGTCAGGGAGGGGGTCAAGGAGTGGGTGGTGTCAGGGGGGTCAGGGGGAGAGAGTTGTTAATACACTTGTGACCAGGCGCTACACATCCCCTCTGTGGTTAGGAATTGACGGTGTAACCACTAGCTAAGGGTTAAGAGGTAAGGGGTTGGTGCTAAGGGGGTTAGTTAAATGGTTAAGTGAAGGGTTAAAGGGTAAGGTGAAGGGGGTTAAGGGTCAATGGGTTAAGAGGTAAGGGGGTGGTCTTAAGGGGTTAAATGGTTGAGTGAAGGCTTAAAGGGTAAGGTGTTAAGGGGCAAGGGGTTAAAAGGGCTGAAAGTTATTGGGTCACACCTGATTGTTAGCGCCTGAAAAAGTTGCATGACTAAACCCTTCAAGCAGAGGCACACACTTGCCCGCGCCTCTCACAGCTGCCTCCTGCTGTAGTCGGTCGATCAAGAGTTGGTGCAGCAGGTGTGTGGATCATTATGTAACACTGTATTATGGACTATGGGGTAATTATCACAGTAGCTTGATCAGGTACTCCCGTATGACTGTCATAAATTATCTCAAACCTAACCTAACCTAGCGAGACAGTGTTGGTGTTTGTCATAATACTGTAAGGTAGTTTTTTAACTCTAAATTTACCTCCAAAAATGGATAATACTTGTTGACAATAGGTTTTACGGGTTATTATAGAGATTATGTAGTTGTATGTATGTATGTATGTATGTATGTATGTAGTGTAATGGTCAGCATGCTCCCTCGCCTAGGGTTCGATCCTCGGGCAGGGTGAAACTATGGCCAAGTTTCTTTACGTCATTTGCCTCTGTCTACCCAGCAGTAATTGGGAACCTGGATGTTAATCGACTTGCTGATCGTGTTCCGGGGTAACGATTAGCCAGTGCAGTTGGCGAGTTGTCCGGTCTTCTCTGGCTATTCCTTGACACTGGGTCATGCAGCTCGTTAACTTAGGGTGTGGTTGTTGTGTTGGTGACAGCTTCTACACTTTAACATATTCACGCCTAGGTGGTCATAGGGCCGGCCATCCTCGAGGGGCACCCATTATTATGTATGTATGTCTCGATAAACCACACAGAATATGGGAGCACCTTAGCTTTAGTCTTTCTTCAGAGGCAACTGAAGGTGCTTAGGTCATCCAGTGTTCCGCATTTTCTGTGTGCAGGTTTTATCGAGATTTATCTTGTTCGCGTTTCCATTGTGGATCTACATGAAAATTATGTATGTATGTAAGAAAGAGTGTATGTATGTGTGTACGTGTTTGTGGTGTAATGTATAATAATGGGTAATGACCAGTCACGCAGGTACACGTACAGGTAACACAGGTGGGAGGAGAGTGACCTGTGGCACATGTGGGACCTGCTCTAACACATGGCCACTACTTAATATACATACAGGTCACACAATACTTAACATACGCTTAACATTTGTCTCTATCTATCTATCTATCCACTTAGATCTCCCTCATGCTGTAATGCCTAATGTACCGTAACTAACATCATAATAATAATAATAATAATAATAATAATAATAACAACAACAGAAGTATAGTGTTCGACCGTGAGTAATGAGTATTTTTCAACAAGTAGGTCACACACACACACACCTTCACCACCTCCCCATTCACTCCTCACACACACACACCTTCACCACCTCCCCATTCACTCCTCACTCAAGGGATTATATCGACAAAACCTTCGATACAGAAAAAGGCAACAAGACCGACACTGAACTCAACCGCCGTAACTGTAACGTCAGGTACACAATTAACACCTGACTGACCCTGAGGTAGCCCAGCCCAGGGTGCGAACCAATGATCTTTACGACATGAAGTGAGCGTTGTATCCACTCGCCTCGTTTATTATCATACTTACAATGTTTCCAGGAAGTAATTTGGTTGTTTCATCATTATTGGCCGCGCCATTACGGGGAAAATGAGCTGGTGATGACTTACCGAGGCTCTACACACCTCTGATATAATGATGTAAACAAACAAATAAAAACACAAAACAATGTAGACATGTAATTATATATAAATAAAATACATACATACATAAATATATACATACATAAATATATACATACATACACACATACAAAAATACATACATACGTACATACATAGATACCCAACACAAAGGTTTAGTCATCTTGTGTGGCCTTTACAGATCTGTTAGAGAAAGAACATAAATTAAGAGAGAGAGAGAATGGGAAATTGAGATTAAGAAATATATTGAGAGGAGAGAATGAGAATGAAATATTGAGTGAGTGACAATGAGAAAGAAATTGAGAGAGGTATTGAGAGAGGTATTGAGGGAGGTAGTGAGAGAGGTATTGAGAGATAGTCCATTAACTCTGACAATACCTCTATAAATTAATAATCAGACTTTATAACCATAAATAAGGTTGAAGTGTAACATTTCCTTGAAGACGCTGCACAATACACGTTTATTAATACAACAGGTGGGCGAATACAACACAACAGCACAACACAACACGTAATGCAACACAGCACAACATATTATAACACAATACAACACAACTTAACTCAACACAACACATAATACAACACAGCACAACAGCACAACACAACACGATACAACACAGCACAAGACAACACAACACAACACATTACAACACACAACACATTACAAGACACACACTGAGGATACGTTCTTGAAAAGGTTTACTTCCTGTCTGTTATGTTTGAAAAGAAACATTGAAACTAAAAGGAAACATTGGTCGCTCGCGTCTTGGTATATGCAGTACTGTATCAGACTCACAAAGGCAAACAGGCAGCAATTAGAGGCTCGGTAGTTCTCAGTAAAGGGCAATACATTACATACATGACTCACGAGATGCAACTATTGAAAACCTGCTTCTTGAAAACTCTTAATGCCTGTGTGTGAACGTTTGTCACCCACCCCGAGGGTCATAAAGATGTACTGTACTTCTTTTGGTAACGCTGTCATTATGATATACTTCTGGTAACACTGTCATTATGATATACTTCTGGTAACACTGTCATAAAGATGTACTGTACTTCTTTTGGTAACACTGTCATTACATATACTTCTGGTAACACTGTCATTATGATATACTTCTGGTAACACTGTCATAAAGATGTACTGTACTTCTTTTGGTAACACTGTCATTACATATACTTCTGGTAACACTGTCACCTATAATCTTCAGGTAAGACACGTGTAAAAAGTGAGACACAGGTGTTAGAAATGAGGCACAGGTGTTAGAAGTGAGACACAGGTGTTATAAGTGAGACACAGGTGTTAGAAATGAATCACAGGTGTTAGGAGTGAGATGCAGGTGTTAGGAGTGAAACACAGATGTAAGAAATGAGACACAGGTGTTAGAAGTGAGACACAGGTGTTAGAAATGAATCACAGGTGTTATAAGTGCGACACAGGTGTTAGAAGTGAATCACAGGTGTTAAAAGTGCGACACAGGTGTTAGGAGTGAAACACAGATGTAAGAAGTGAGACACAGGTGTTAGAAATGAATCACAGGTGTTATTAGTGCGACACAGGTGTTAGAAGTGAATCACAGGTGTTAAAAATGCGACACAGGTGTTAGGAGTGAGACGCAGGTGTACAGAGCCACCTGCGTGCTGGTCGAGGCTTCAAAATTAACCAATTAAACTTCTTGTATGAGGCATGACCACGGCAGGCGATACTTGATAAAGTTTCATGCTACACTAACTAAATCCTTGCCTGTAGTGTGTGTGTGTGTGTGTGTGTAGACATGCGAATTAGCTCTCTCAACAATACATGATCACTGAGCTTTATGGCCAGTGGTGTATTCAAGGGTGACTGGATAAAACCCCAGTCTCATATATAAAATATAAAATAAAACACTTTTATGTTTAGGTTAGTGTTGACAAATGACAATCCCGTTGGGGTTTTGTCATGGAACCGTATTCAGGCGGGTGCTGACGACTATATAATGCTTTGTTTTATGCTGTCAGCGTGATCAAGGTGTCAGCGTGATCAAGGTGTCAGTGTGAACAAGGTGTCAGAGTGAACAAGGTGTCGGCGTGGACAAGGTGTCAGAGTGAACAAGGTGTCAGCGTGGACAAGGTGTCGGCGTGGACAAGGTGTCAGAGTGAACAAGGTGTCAGCGTGGACAAGGTGTCAGAGTGAACAAGGTGTCGGCGTGGACAAGGTGTCAGCGTGGACAAGGTGTCAGCGTGGACAAGATGTTGAGAAAGCGGTCAGTCAACAAAATAATAATACGTAAATACACCTTCAGTAGTTGTTGTTGTCGTCTAATGAACGGACCTACTTAATGTACGTGTTGTATAATAGACATCTTGAATATATAACCCGGAATTAATTCATAGGTTAGAAATATTCCACACCGTTATGGAAGATGTATTTTTTCCTCGTTTCTTTTTAATAGTTGTTGTCTAGTAAAATGATAAGGGAGCACGTGATTTAAAAGAACCTTTCTAGTTATTGAGGTAGAGGAATACTGTACATATAAATAACAAGAAGAGCAACACTGGCTGACTGTAGTGCGTTGCTGCTGCTCTCATCTTTTATTCATCACCTGGAAAACAAGACAAAGAACACCAAAAAAAATGACCTATTTATTTGCTGTTGTTTTTTTTTACTCTTCGTCATTATCATATTTTTTTTTTTGTGTGTGTGTGAACTTGAGTTGTTATTTTATTATTCAACTTTGATGTTTGACCGACGCATATTTCTCTGATTTATGGCAAAGTTCCTTTCAGAGTAACACACTGTAAACCATCTAAGTAAAGTTGTTGTCAGGATAATTCTTTATATCTTGTTAAGTAAAGTTACAGCCCAGCCAGTGTGATTTAAAGACCCAAACTCTCAATACTGTTTACCTGCTGACGAGAAATCAATTAGGTGTACGCAACCACATATACAGGTACACACACACACACACACACTAATACCAGGTCATCTCTCACACAGGACATCATGGTAGAAGACTGGAAGGGTCGTAAGCTGAAACAAACGGACCGCCCACAGTGACTCCCACGCCACGCCCATCGTCACAACCACGCCCACGACACACACTCGTTCACACAGGCGAGGGATGACCCGTCACCTCAGTGCTGCCGTCCTTCTTCTCTGGTAAGTCTGACTAATTAATTTTTGAGTATGTTAAGAGTGTGTTGAGAGTGTGTTGAGAGTGTGTTAAGAGTGTTAAGAGTGTGTACGAGAACCTGGCTTAGACCTCACACACAGAAATATCTTCAGGTGGCGAGTGTGTTAAGCTAATGAGTGTGTTAAGATCTTCTCATGGTATGTTAAGTATCTGGGTTCAAACTAACATGAAAACATGCATAAGTCACACACACACACACACCACACACACACAAGTACTCAGACAGGGTGTTATACCTGACAGAATAATAAATGTTTGTGAACAATTAAAGGAAATGATAAAGGGAACATAACTCACCCTCAAGTGGCACCTTCGAGTAGGACATCGACCCGTTGTCCTCGTCCTCGACTCCTTCAAGAATTACCCACATATATCTTAATATATTTTCTCAACCACTCTGTAATACTAACTCGTGCTGCAAGTCAATATATTACGTATTTTATTTGTATTTTTTTCTTGTCATAAGTAATGAAAAAAAAATCGATGATAATTGTAATACTGAGGATGGTTAGTGCTAGGTTAGGTTAGGTTGTTAAAAGCTACAATAAGGAACAGAATAGGTTAGGTTAGGTTAGGTTGTTGAAAGCTACAATAAGGAACAATAAAACAATACGCGATATATAACTCACTAAAGAACTTCAAAATTACCCATGACAGATGGAGCTGTCTGTCAATAAGCTGACACTAAAACTCACATGACAGTCATATGAACGAGCAGTAACTGTCATTAACGAGCAGTGACTGTCATTAACGAACTGACTGTCATTAACGAGCAGTGACTGTCATTAACGAACTGACTGTCATTAACGAGCACTGACTGTCATTAACGAACATTGACTGTCATTAAAGAACAGTGACTGTCATTAACGAGCAGTGACTGTCATTAACGAGGTATAACGACGTAATTCAACGAGATGGTTTTCACCTTAGATTTTTAGGGAGTAATTTACTTGGAAGGGGAGGAGTGGATAGGTTACTGGATAGATAGATAATGAATATATAAGGTGTCAGGAGTAGAGAGCGTCAGCAGTCAGTCAGTAGTGAGTGTCAGCCGTCAGTCAGGAGTAGTGATTGTCAGCCGTCAGTCAGGAGTAGTGAGTGTCAACCGTCAGTCAGGAGTAGTGAGTGTCAGCCGTCAGTCAGTGGTGAGTGTCAGCCGTCAGTCAGGAGTAGTGAGTGTCAGCCGTCAGTCAGGAGTAGTGAGTGTCAGCCGTCAGTCAGTGGTGAGTGTCAGCCGTCAGTCAGGAGTAGTGAGTGTCAGCCGTCAGTCAGTGGTGAGTGTCAGACCGTCAGTCAGGAGTAGTGAGTGTCAGCCGTCAGTCAGGAGTAGTGAGTGTCAGCCGTCAGTCAGGAGTAGTGAGTGTCAGCCGTCAGTCAGGAGTAGTGAGTGTCAGCCGTCAGTCAGGAGTAGTGAGTGTCAGCCGTCAGTCAGGAGTAGTGAGTGTCAGCCGTCAGTCAGTGGTGAGTGTCAGCCGTCAGTCAGGAGTAGTGAGTGTCAGCCGTCAGTCAGGAGTAGTGATTGTCAGCCGTCAGTCAGGAGTAGTGAGTGTCAGCCGTCAGTCAGGAGTAGTGATTGTTAGACCGTCAGTCAGGAGTAGTGAGTGTCAGCCGTCAGTCAGGAGTAGTGAGTGTCAGCCGTCAGTCAGGAGTAGTGAGTGTCAGCCGTCAGTCAGTGGTGAGTGTCAGCCGTCAGTCAGGAGTAGTGAGTGTCAGCCGTCAGTCAGGAGTAGTGAGTGTCAGCCGTCAGTCAGGAGTAGTGAGTGTCAGCCGTCAGTCAGTGGTGAGTGTCAGCCGTCAGTCAGGAGTAGTGAGTGTCAGCCGTCAGTCAGGAGTAGTGAGTGTCAGCCGTCAGTCAGGAGTATATAAGTTAAATAACACACAAAATATAACTACACCTTAAGAGTGATTTAAATAACAGTTATAATTACGTGTTATTGTGAGAAGTAAACAAACCCGCTATTGAGTAAAATTGTTACAATGTTCATCTCGCTCTACAGCGTGTGTGTGGTCAGGTCTCTGGAGGCAGAAAAAGACTGCCCCCTCGTTCAAGCCATCGAGCTGAAAGGTCATCCCTTCCTGGCCAAGATCATCCCCTGTTCCTACGTCAAAGGTGAGTCTCTACCTAACCCCCCACCTCTCACCTGTGCTCCTACGTCAAAGGTAAGTCTCTACCTAACCCCCTACCTCTCACCTGTGCTCCTACCTCAAAGGTGAGTCTCTACCTAACCCCTCACCTGTCATTACTGTCATATCACTCATGTTATCCTGTCAGTGTAGTCATGTCTTCCTATTACCTCAATCACTACAGTCACGTTAGCTTCGACCCACCTAAACCCACCTGGACTCACCTGGTCCCACCTTGTCCACCCTTCAATGTGACCCACCTCGAACTTGCCTCAACCCACCGCGCCCACCCTTCACTACGACCCACCTCACACCCAGTATTGTAGGCAGTTCCCTCTGTGTGTACTGTATGTTCATTACTGCGCCAAGCCCGTGACCCATGACTCACCCACTGCCACACTCTCAGGGGTTAACAGGGAGAGTTAAGAGTTGCGGTAAAGTGTGTTGATGTGATGTAAGTGAGTGTAGTAACATCATCTGTGTGTGTGTGTGTTCAGTGTTGCACGCTGGCATGCAACACTGAACACATCGCAGGGCTGAGATTCAAGTGCTGTGCTTGTTGAATAAATACTTCTGTGTATCCATAAGTTTTGATATTCTTAATGGTGAGTGATGTTGATAAGTTAATTATACAAATGTATTACCCGGCAACACAGTGGTTCAGGAGCTTTGTGCATAATACTGACGGATTGATTTAACCTTGAATTCATGTCTCTTAATAAAATTATAAATGTTAACGTAAGTGTTACAGTTTATATCACGCAATACAACACTGCAACACTGATAAACATTACATGTAACACAACAGAGTTACATACTTGTAACACTACACACGGGTAACACAATTCACTGCAGTTGAGTCTTATTGTGTTGTGTCACTGCTGCATACATGGTGACTCCTGCACTGTTATGTTGCACGCAATATACATCTCCTGCACTGTTATGTTGCACGCAATATACATCTACTGCACTGTTATGTTGCACGCAATAAACATCTCCTGCACTGTTATGTAGCACGCAATATACATCTCCCGCACTGTTATGTTGCACGCAATAAACATCTCCTGCACTGTTATGTAGCACGCAATATACATCTACTGCACTGTTATGTTGCACGCAATATACATCTACTGCACTGTTATGTTGCACGCAATATACATCTCCTGCACTGTTATGTAGCACGCAATACACATCTCCTGCACTGTTATGCTGCACGCAATATACATCTCCTGCACTGTTATGTTGCACGCAATATACATCTCCTGCACTGTTATGTTGCACGCAATATACATCTCCTGCACTGTTATGTAGCACGCAATACACATCTCCTGCACTGTTATGCTGCACGCAATATACATCTCCTGCACTGTTATGTTGCACGCAATATACATCTCCCGCACTCAAAGTCTGTAATAAACGTAGCCCTGAAAGTCAATTATATAAAGAAAGTTTTAAACCATAAGAATTGTATATTGCATGCAACACAAACACTGCAGGCGTCACAAGTATGCAACAGTGACACAACACAAGAAGACTCAACTGTTTCTTCCTGGCTGAAGGCTCACTGCATTGGTCCTTCTTCTTTCAGTAATGAAAGCTTTTATTAAACGACCCACCCGCCCCATGTCTTTGTATGTAATAAGTCATTTTTGTCTAATGTATATCTTCAGCCTTCGGACTGCTGACTTTTTCAATAAACCGTTAATTATTATTATTATTATTATTATTATTATTAAACACACACACACACACACACACACACACACACACACACACACACACAAATGTCATATACGAGTGATGTTATTTTTACCTCCATAACAGGAAGTCTCGGTCCACCAGGTGTATTACATTACCTGTGTTGAATACATTATAAAGTTGACACTAACTTATTTTACGTGTGTGTGTGTGTGTCAGTCTTTAAACACAGAGACTAACCTCAATTTAGAATCTTAACAGAGATAAAGAACCAAATACCTGGATATATTGACGATATAAACACAACACCTGTAATTAAGTTGTTATACCTGTTTAAGGAAGAGTCTCGGTGTATCAACAGTGACCAACACCAACCACTGATACAGGTCTTAACGCTATAGCCACTTAAAAGTAGTGTGCATGGGGGATACAAGAGTAGTAGTAGTAATAGTAGCAGCAGTAGTAGTTGTAGTAGTAGTAGTAGTATGTATGTATTAGGATATTTAATATTAAGGTAATAAAATGGCGGCGAAGGTGTGGCTATTGGGGGAGGCTGGAGGCCACGTTAGAAAAAAAGTAGTAGTAGTAGTAGTAGGGGTAGTAGTAGTAGTAGTAGTAGTAGTAGTAGTAGGGGTAGTAGTAGTAGTAGTAGTAGTAGTAGTAGTAGTAGGGGTAGTAGTAGTATCGTGACCAATAAGACACACTCCACATGTAAGTACCTCACCAGCCGCTATATTTAACTCACAACAGCCAACATTCCTCTCTCATCTCTTAACAAAAAATCTATAAATTATGTAGCGAGGAGTGTGAGTGTGTGTGTGTGTGTGTGTGTGTGTGTGTGTGTGTGTGTGTGTGTGTGTGTGTGTGTGTGTGTGTGTGTGTGTTCTGCATGACTCACTCACACACACCTCATAGTCGTGGGGTTAATTTCTTCCCTCTACACTTCCCTTTCTCCCCCCCCCCTCATATACACACACTTAATAACAAATAATTATAATTGTGGCAAATAAACTGTATCACCTGATGTACTTGATAACACGACACCCTCCTTATTTAGTAACTTACCTGGGACGGGCAAGAGTTAATGAAGGGCAAGAGTTGTAATGGAAGGGCAAGAGCTGTAATGGAAGGGCAAGAGCTGCAATGGAAGGGCAACATGTGAGGGCAAGACTTAACATGGGACCTCATTCTTCAAATCTCGTGGCAAAACCCGTAAGACAGGTGGACAGGTAAGACTGGTGGACAGGTAAGACAGGTAAGACAGGTAAGACAGGTTGACAGGTAAGACTGGTGGACAGGTAAGACAGGTGGACAGGTGGACAGGTAAGACTGGTGGACAGGTAAGACTGGTGGACAGGTAAAGGTGCGTGTCACTAATAGGCCTCAGGTCACCGTACTCACCTGGTCGGCAGGATCCTATTTACACCAAAACAATCATTAACGATCATGACCGTATTAACTATACAATGATCAGGTTGAGAAGGGGGGGCACGGGGTAGGAGGAGGGGGGAGGAGAGATGGGAGAGGGGGGAGAGGAAGGGGGAGGAGGGGAAGGAGGAGGGGGAGGAGAGATGGGAGATGGGGGAGAGGAAGGGGGAGGAGGGGAAGGAGGAGGGGGAGGAGAGATGGGAGATGGGGGAGAGGAAGGGGGAGGAGGGGAAGGAGGAGGGGGAGGAGAGATGGGAGAGGGGGGAGAGGAAGGGGGAGGAGGGGAAGGAGGAGGGGGAGGAGAGATGGGAGATGGGGGAGAGGAAGGGGGAGGAGGGGAAGGAGGAGGGGGAGGAGGGGATAGGAGAGAGGAGGAGGGCAGAGAGGAGGGAGGAAGGGGAAGGAGGAGGGGGAGGAGGGGATAGGAGAGAGGAGGAGGGCAGAGAGGAGGGAGGAAGGGGAAGGGGTTAGTTAGGTTAGTTGAGTGTCTGTTTGTCCAATTGGTGTCAAGGTGAATAAATTTGTTGTTAATTGGGTAATGATTAACCTGGTGAAGAGAGTGTGTGTGTGTGTGTGTGTGTGTGTGTGTGTGTGTGTGTGTGTGTGTTATGTGCAACTAACCTAACCTAACATAAGGTTTAATCAACAGCCAATGCCATCGAGGCAATTTATTGGCTTAAACAGTGACGTAATCGATGCCGTAACACAGAACAACAACCAATCATCAATCAAACCAATCCCATCAAGGAAGGCATTTAATTGGCTGAACACAGTGACTTAATCGATGACGTAATGCAGAATATCAACCAATTATCAATCAAACCAATCCCATCAAGGAAGGCATTTAATTGGCTTAACACAGTGACTTAATCGATGACGTAATGCACAGTAACAACCAATCATCAATCAGCTGTCTCGTAACTATAATAACTAGAGTAATGTTTCTGTGTCAGTCTTCCCTGCCATCCATCATCTTAGCGTCGTCGTGGAGGCAACAATGGAGCCTTTTCTGTCTCGATAATTTGTATTCATCGTCACAGGAATTTTCTTGGTTCATTCATCACGGTAAAATAGCATGACTTGAATACGTTGTAAATCAAGTTAAAATAACATTCGATGACTTGAACATGTTATCAGTCATGTTAAAATAACAAATAACTACATTAATTTATCATGTTATATATCACAGTAGAACAAATAGATTTTCATTCACTATTTGTATACATTTTATTTACTGTAGGTCTGGGAAATCCACTAAAAATATATATAAGAAAAAACTTGTCTTTTAGCGTCAAATATTTACTCATTATTTTCATTTTAGTATTTTGTTTAATATAAAGGGTTTTTTATATTTTACGTATTTATTCGTAATTATGATTCATGCTGCACCACCTTGCTAGTGTGTGTGTGTGTGTGTGTGTGTGGTCTAAAATCTTCGTGACTGTGACTGCACCAGCCCATAAAGGCGTATCAGTACGCACATAAACCACAGCGTCTGAAGGTGTTTTGTGTGCGTGTGTGGCTGCGTCTCTGTTGACTGCTGGGGGGGGGGGGGGAGATGACAAGACAAGCACGCAAGATCTCTACACACACACACACACACACAGGTAAACATCTACTCCGCTGTTTGTTACTGCAGAAGAAATTGTTGGAGGTCATAATCGATCACCTTGCAGGGGGCCGACGATCGAAGATGTGTCAGCAGCTCTATGATGGCTGATGCTGACTGGCTGATTAACTGACTGACTGAACGACTGATGACTGACGTGAGCTATCCTACAACATACACGTATGTTCCATCGTCCTCGAGTCCTCGTCTCTCGGTTTATCTCGACGAGATTACGAGGTTGGTGACCTAACAAAAACGGATCACCTGAAAACTAAACACCCTAACCTAACCTAGCCCCCAGGTAGAGTCAGGGCAGTAAATACCTGGGGTGTCTAATCTCCAGGTGAGCCTCAAACAACACCCCACAGAACATCTTCACAAAAAATATTCATACTAATTAACCTTGAGAGACCATAGTGACTCACTGACAAGTGACTCATCACCAAGTGACTCACCAACAAGTGACTCACAAACAAGTGACTCACCACCAAGTGATTAACTAACAACAAGTGACCCACTAACAAGTGACTCATCAACAACAAATCATTCACCAACAAGTGAGTCACCAACAAGTGACTCACCAACAAGAATGATTCTCCAACAAGTGACTCACCAACAAATGATCACCACAGTGACTCACCAACAAGAAATGATTCACCAACAAGTGACTCACCAACAACAAATGATTCACCAACAAGTGACTCACCAACAAGTGACTCACTAACAAATGGCTCACCAACAAGTGACTCACTAACAAGTGACTCACCAACTAGTGATTCACCAGCAAGTGACTCACCAACAAGTGACTCACCAACAAGTGACTCACTAACAAATGACTCACCAACAAGTGACTCACCACCAAGTGATTAACTAACAACAAGTGACCCACTAACAAGTGACTCATCAACAACAAATGATTCACCAACAAGTGAGTCACCAACAACAAGTGACTCACCAACAAGAAATGATTCTCCAACAAGTGACTCACCAACAACAAATGATTCACCAACAAGTGACTCACCAACAAGAAATGATTCACCAACAAGTGACTCACCAACAACAAATGATTCACCAACAAGTGACTCACCAACAAGTGACTCACCAACAAATGATTCACCAACAAGTGACTCACCAACAAGTGACTCACCAACACAAATGATTCACCAACAAGTGACTCACCAACAACAAATGATTCACCAACAAGTGACTCACCAAGTGACTCACCAACAAGTAACTTACCAACAAGTGACTCACCAACAACAAGTAACTCACCAACAACAAATGATTCACCAACAAGTGACTCACCAACAAGTGACTCACCAACAACAAATAATTCACCAACAAGTGACTCACCAACAAGTGACTCACCACAATTGACTTCACCAACAAGTGACTCACCAACAAGTGACTCACCAACAAGTGACTCACCAACAAGTAACTCACTAACAACAAGTGACTCACCAAGTGACTCACCAACAAGTAACTTACCAACAAGTGACTCACCAACAACAAGTAACTCACCAACAACAAATTACTCACCAACAACAAATGATTCACCAACAAGTGACTCACCAACAAGTGACTCACCAACAACAAATGATTCACCAACAAGTGACTCACCAACAAGTGACTCACCAACAAGTGACTCACCAACAAGTGACTCACCAACAACAAGTGACTCACCAACAACAAGTGACTCACCAACAAGTGACTTACCAACAAGTGACTCACCAACAAGTGACTCACCAACAAGTGACTCACCAACAACAAGTGACTCACCAACAACAAGTGACTCACCAACAAGTGACTCACCAACAAGTGACTCACCAACAAGTGACTCACCAACAAGTGACTCACCTACAACAAGTTACTCACTAACAACAAGTGACTCACCAACAAGTGACTCACCAACAAGTGACTCACCAACAAGTGACTTACCAACAAGTGACTCACTAACAACAAGTGACTCACCTACAACAAGTTACTCACTAACAACAAGTGACTCACCAACAAGTGACTCACCAACAAGTGACTTACCAACAAGTGACTCACCAACAAGTTACTCACTAACAACAAGTGACTCACCAACAAGTGACTTACCAACAAGTGACTCACCAACAAGTGACTCACCAACAAGTGACTTACCAAGCAACTCATCAACAACATAATAACGAAGTAGACAAAATTAATAATTATTGAACAGTAAAAAATTTAAGTTAATGGAGCTGTCAGTGTGTCAGCAAGAGGCGCCACTGTCCTGTAGTGGAGCTGTCAGTGTGTCAGCAAGAGGCGCCACTGTCCTATAGTGGAGCTGTCAGTGTGTCAGCAAGAGGCGCCACTGTCCTGTAGTGGAGCTGTCAGTGTGTCAGCAAGAGGCGCCACTGTCCTATAGTGGAGCTGTCAGTGTGTCAGCAAGAGGCGCCACTGTCCTGTAGTGGAGCTGTCAGTGTGTCAGCAAGAGGCGCCACTGTCCTATAGTGGAGCTGTCAGTGTGTCAGCAAGAGGCGCCACTGTCCTGTAGTGGAGCTGTCAGTGTGTCAGCAAGAGGCGCCACTGTCCTGTAGTGGAGCTGTCAGTGTGTCAGCAAGAGGCGCCACTGTCCTATAGTGGAGCTGTCAGTGTGTCAGCAAGAGGCGCCACTGTCCTATAGTGGAGCTGTCAGTGTGTCAGCAAGAGGCGCCACTGTCCTATAGTGGAGCTGTCAGTGTGTCAGCAAGAGGCGCCACTGTCCTGTAGTGGAGCTGTCAGTGTGTCAGCAAGAGGCGCCACTGTCCTGTAGTGGAGCTGTCAGTGTGTCAGCAAGAGGCGCCACTGTCCTATAGTGGAGCTGTCAGTGTGTCAGCAAGAGGCGCCACTGTCCTGTAGTGGAGCTGTCAGTGTGTCAGCAAGAGGCGCCACTGTCCTGTAGTGGAGCTGTCAGTGTGTCAGCTAGAGGCGCCACTGTCCTATAGTGGAGCTGTCAGTGTGTCAGCAAGAGGCGCCACTGTCCTATAGTGGAGCTGTCAGTGTGTCAGCAAGAGGCGCCACTGTCCTGTAGTGGAGCTGTCAGTGTGTCAGCAAGAGGCGCCACTGTCCTATAGTGGAGCTGTCAGTGTGTCAGCAAGAGGCGCCACTGTCCTGTAGTGGAGCTGTCAGTGTGTCAGCAAGAGGCGCCACTGTCCTGTAGTGGAGCTGTCAGTGTGTCAGCAAGAGGCGCCACTGTCCTATAGTGGAGCTGTCAGTGTGTCAGCAAGAGGCGCCACTGTCCTGTAGTGGAGCTGTCAGTGTGTCAGCAAGAGGCGCCACTGTCCTGTAGTGGAGCTGTCAGTGTGTCAGCTAGAGGCGCCACTGTCCTATAGTGGAGCTGTCAGTGTGTCAGCAAGAGGCGCCACTGTCCTATAGTGGAGCTGTCAGTGTGTCAGCAAGAGGCGCCACTGTCCTGTAGTGGAGCTGTCAGTGTGTCAGCAAGAGGCGCCACTGTCCTATAGTGGAGCTGTCAGTGTGTCAGCAAGAGGCGCCACTGTCCTGTAGTGGAGCTGTCAGTGTGTCAGCAAGAGGCGCCACTGTCCTGTAGTGGAGCTGTCAGTGTGTCAGCAAGAGGCGCCACTGTCCTATAGTGGAGCTGTCAGTGTGTCAGCAAGAGGCGCCACTGTCCTGTAGTGGAGCTGTCAGTGTGTCAGCTAGAGGCGTCACTGTCCTATAGTGGAGCTGTCAGTGTGTCAGCAAGAGGCGCCACTGTCCTATAGTGGAGCTGTCAGTGTGTCAGCAAGAGGCGCCATTGTCCTGTAGTGGAGCTGTCAGTGTGTCAGCAAGAGGCGCCACTGTCCTGTAGTGGAGCTGTCAGTGTGTCAGCAAGAGGCGCCACTGTCCTGTAGTGGAGCTGTCAGTGTGTCAGCAAAAGGCGCCATTGTCCTATAGTGGAGCTGTCAGTGTGTCAGCAAGAGGCGCCACTGTCCTATAGTGGAGCTGTCAGTGTGTCAGCAAGAGGCGCCATTGTCCTGTAGTGGAGCTGTCAGTGTGTCAGCAAGAGGCGCCACTGTCCTATAGTGGAGCTGTCAGTGTGTCAGTAAGAGGTGCCATTGTCCTGTAGTGGAGCTGTCAGTGTGTCAGTAAGAGGCGCCACTGTCCTGTAGTGGAGCTGTCAGTGTGTCAGCAAGAGGCGCCACTGTCCTATAGTGGAGCTGTCAGTGTGTCAGCAAGAGGCGCCACTGTCCCATAGTGGAGCTGTCAGTGTGTCAGCAAGAGGCGCCATTGTCCTGTAGTGGAGCTGTCAGTGTGTCAGCTAGAGGCACCATTGTCCTGTAGTGGAGCTGTCAGTGTGTCAGTAAGAGGCGCCATTGTCCTGTAGTGGAGCTGTCAGTGTGTCAGCTAGAGGCGCCTTTGTCCTGTAGTGGAGCTGTCAGTGTGTCAGTAAGAGGCGCCATTGTCCTGTAGTGGAGCTGTCAGTGTGTCAGTAAGAGGCGCCATTGTCCTGTAGTGGAGCTGTCAGTGTGTCAGCTAGAGGCGCCACTGTCCTGTAGTGGAGCTGTCAGTGTGTCAGCAAGAGGCGCCACTGTCCTGTAGTGGAGCTGTCAGTGTGTCAGTAAGAGGCGCCATTGTCCTGTAGTGGAGCTGTCAGTGTGTCAGTAAGAGGCACCACTGTCCTGTAGTGGAGCTGTCAGTGTGTCAGTAAGAGGCGCCATTGTCCTGTAGTGGAGCTGTCAGTGTGTCAGCTAGAGGCACCATTGTCCTGTAGTGGAGCTGTCAGTGTGTCAGTAAGAGGCGCCATTGTCCTGTAGTGGAGCTGTCAGTGTGTCAGCTAGAGGCGCCTTTGTCCTGTAGTGGAGCTGTCAGTGTGTCAGTAAGAGGCGCCATTGTCCTGTAGTGGAGCTGTCAGTGTGTCAGTAAGAGGCGCCATTGTCCTGTAGTGGAGCTGTCAGTGTGTCAGCTAGAGGCGCCACTGTCCTGTAGTGGAGCTGTCAGTGTGTCAGCTAGAGGCGCCACTGTCCTGTAGTGGAGCTGTCAGTGTGTCAGCTAGAGGCGCCACTGTCCTGTAGTGGAGCTGTCAGTGTGTCAGCTAGAGGCGCCTTTGTCCGGAGCTATAAAAGTACAATCATTTTCTCGCCTTAAATGAGCCAAGCCTGACGCGTGTATAATGAAGTACCTACCGGCTGTGTGTGTGTCATCTACCCGGTTACTGTACCAAAATTAATGAGTGACAGTTAACTATAATGGCCCTTTTTGTGGTGTACGAGGGGGAATTGTCATCACAGGTAGTTAAGATGTCCACCAGCAGGTAGTTAGTGGTAGTGGTGATATATAATGGTGGTAGAGGTGGTGGTGGTAGTGGAGGGGATGGTGGTGGTACTAGTGGTAGATAATGGTGGTAGTAGTGGTATATAATGGTGGTAGAGGTGGTAGTGGTAGTGGAGGGGATGGTGGTGGTACTAGTGGTAGAAAAGGGTGGTAGTAGTGGTAGATAATGGTGGTAGAGGTGGTGGTGGTAGTAGAGGGGATGGTGGTAGTAGTGGTAGATAATGGTGGTAGTAGTGGTAGATAAGTGGTAGTAGTGGTAGATAATGGTGGTAGTAGTGGTAGATAATGATGATCGTAGTGGTAGATAATAGTGGTAGTAGTGGTAGATAATGGTGGTAGTAGTGGTAGAGATAATGGTGGTAGTAGTGGTAGATAATGGTGGTAGAGGTGGTGGTGGTAGTAGAGGGGATGGTGGTAGTAGTGGTAGATAATAGTGGTAGTAGTGGTAGATAATGGTGGTAGAGGTGGTGGTGGTAGTAGAGGGGATGGTGGTGGTACTAGTGGTAGAAAAGGGTGGTAGTAGTGGTAGATAATGGTGGTAGTAGTGGTAGAGATAATGGTGGTAGTAGTGGTAGATAATGGTGGTAGTAGTGGTAGAGATAATGGTGGTAGTAGTGGTAGAGATAATGGTGGTAGTAGTGGTAGATAATGGTGGTAGTAGTGGTAGAGATAATGGTGGTAGTAGTGGTAGAGATAATGGTGGTAGTAGTGGTAGATAATGGTGGTAGTAGTGGTAGAGATAATGGTGGTAGTAGTGGTAGAGATAATGGTGGTAGTAGTGGTAGATAATGGTGGTAGTAGTGGTAGATAATGGTGGTAGTAGTGGTAGAGATAATGGTGGTAGTAGTGGAAGAGATAATGGTGGTAGTAGTGGTAGAGATAATGGTGGTAGTAGTGGTAGATAATGGTGGTAGTAGTGGTAGAGATAATGGTGGTAGTAGTGGTAGAGATAATGGTGGTAGTAGTGGTAGTGATAATGGTGGTAGTAGTGGTAGATATAATGGTGGTAGTAGTGGTAGTGATAATGGTGGTAGTAGTGGTAGATATAATGGTGGTAGTAGTAGTAGAGATAATGGTGGTCGTAGTGGTAGAGATAATGGTGGTAGTAGTGGTAGAGATAATGGTGGTAGTAGTGGTAGAGATAATGGTGGTAGTAGTGGTAGAGATAATGGTGGTAGTAGTGGTAGAGATAATGGTGGTAGTAGTGGTAGAGATAATGGTGGTAGTAGTGGTAGAGATAATGGTGGTAGGAGTTGTGGTGGGAATTATTTATAAGTCATCGGCCAAACATTATGACGGATGGCTTCCTTCATGACTCAGTACTGTACAGTCTAGCACACGGGTCTTATTATTTCCCTGCCTGTTGCTTATGGCTGCTGGGTATGTCTTATCATGTCTAGCCATCTATCAGTCTACTGTATCGGTGTATCCATCTATCTTTTCTCTGTATTTATCCATCCATTTATCTGTTTGTCTATCTAAAAATTATTTAATTATCTATCTGAAATAATCTATCTATCTGCCTATCTATTCACACACACACACACACACACACACACACACACGCATAGCAGCAGTAATCTTACCACTGCGTCATCAGATACAGTCACCACCTGCCCTGACCCCCCTAGACCACCTGACACCTGACCACCTCATAACCCCCTTGGCCACCCCCTGACCCCCTCCCCCCGGAAACCACCCCTGGGACCACACAGCTGTTGTAGATGAGTGTCTCGATGCGGAACTCACAGGTGGTGTAGATATGAGTGTCCGGGATGCGTCACTCAAGGGAGGTGATGGCCAGCTGTGTGAGCCAGAGACAGACAACAGTGGGGGCGGGAAGAGCCTCTCCTCCCGTGTTGTGTTGCTTTGTTGACGAGTTCAGGGCCACACTGAGTTATGTACTGTACTATTGGGTGGACAGACAGCCGAGGGAGAGAGACAGTCAGATCAGACAGACAGACGAGGGGGAGAGACAGTCAGATCAGACAGACAGACGAGGGGGAGAGACAGTCAGATCAGACAGACAGACGAGGGGGAGAGAGAAAGAGACGAGAGGTACAGTATATTATCAATTATCAGCACGAAGTCTCAAACCATCACGCTACGCTATCCTTCACTCAACATTCGCCCCGGTACTATCCTTCCCCTAGTAGTGCCCAGGTACCCCCCTCCCAGTACCGCCAGTAGCGTCCCAGCACCCCCAGTAGTGCCCCGGTACCAGCCCCCAGTACCCTCCCAGTAGTGTCCCAATACCTCCCAGTAGTCTTATACCTTACCATTATCTGTCAAATCTTACCATAATGTACCACACCTGACCATAATGTACCACACCTGACCATAATGTACCACACCTTATAATCTACCAGTCTACCATACCATACCATAACCTGCCATAGCATAAATCAGCCCCATGTATGTATAATAAACTTTATGTATCACTAAACCATATATGTATACTCCACCTAACAAACTACCAGCTGCCCATGTATACGTACTCTATGACTGCTAAACATGAATACACTCACCTCTGTGTATGTATGTACATTATGTATGTATAACTACTCAACATGTATGCCCCACAGAGTACCGTCCCCTCACCCCTGTATGTATATGTATGTATACTCAACATGTACACCTACCCCCAGAGTACCGACCACCCACCACGAAGAAAGGACCCGTCAAGGTGGAGTTCACTGTTTATATACAAGACATCAACTCTATCAACGCCGCCGATATGGACTTCAGGTGAGTCTATTGTGGTCCGGATTCGGATTTGGGTTTAGATTCGTGTTCAGGATTTGGATTCAAGATTCGGATTCAGATTTAGTTTAAGAATTCGGATTCGTGTTGAGGTATGGATTCGGTTTCACGTGATAATAATAATAATAATAATAATAATAATAATAATAATAATAATAATAATCACAGTTACACAGCAATAAATTAGTCATCAGACGGACCTGTCTCTCCGTAGGGTGGACCTGTTCCTACACATGACCTGGAAGGACACACGATTCAACCTCAGTAGTCTGGACTTCATACCAGGTCGTGAGGGAGAGGACAGTTACCTCACTCTACCTGCCTACGTCATCGACCACATCTGGACACCTGATCCTTATGTTACTAATGCTAAGGATGCTGGTTAGTCTCTCTCTCTCTCTCTCTCTCTCTCTCTCTCTCTCTCTCTCTCTCTCTCTCTCTCTCTCTCTCTCTCTCTTTCAGTGATATAGAATTCAAAGTCAGATTTTGGGGTTATCAATACAACCAAAATCTATCTTCAATCGATTTTTGCCCCACAATCTCAGATTTTAATATTGGACCAATTAAAATCTAGACATTGGTTTCCATTGATTTATATGAATAATTGTTTCAATGACAGATTTCAATATTAATCAAATTATTCCTAAATCCGGTGTAATCCTCGTGAAGCCACAGCAATAACCGGAGTTTATCAGATTACACCAAGCAGCGGGATTATCTGAAGGATTACTGTATATAACTGTGTTCTATAATCAGCTAAGATACAAAAAATATATCACGTGATTATTTAACAGACTGACTGACTTGACACATTGCCTGACTTGATAATTACAGCAGTTATATGCAGTAATTACAGAACTTTTGTTAATACGTACGTTGTTAAGTGACAGATGTTGGTAGGTGTTCACATGGAGTAGTCGGGGTCAATCACCTGTAACCTTAATTAAAAGCTCCACCTCCAAGTAATAATTAATCACCCCTTCAGAACACGCAGGTACAAAACCCTATATTACCTAGTGACGTCAAGGCACATTAAGGTCAGGTTAGGTTAGGTTTGTTAAGGTGGCTTTTAGTGGCCCTGACGGTGTGTGTTTAGTGAGGTAGGTAATGGCGTCTCTCACTACCACTCAAAACAAACACTATGTTACTACTACAACTATGACTATTGTTTCTATTACTACTATTACTCTTACTGCTATTACTACTACTACTACTACTATTACTATTATTTATATTATTACTATTACTGCTATTACTACTAGTACTATTATTACTATTACTACTATTACTCTTACTGCTATTACTACTACTACTATTATTTATATTATTACTATTACTGCTATTACTACTAGTACTATTACTACTACTACTACTATTACTCTTATGCTAATACTACTACAACTACTAATACTACTGCTAGTACTACCATTACTAATAGCAACAATTATTATAAACAAATAAATAAATATATTCATAAAACAAAACAAACAAACCGTGACTCACCTCAACATAACAGTGGTGGAATTAAAACAACAAAAACGTTCATTGATTACTACCAACGAGACGACAGTAAAAAATGTTTTTACTCTACGTAGCGTGTCATGGTGTGAGATTTAACGCCTGGGTGTGTCATCGTCTTCTCTCGCGTGAGGACGGTGTACCGCCCAGGGTGTTGTTTATGATGCAACGCAGGACAATAATCACAACACACACACACACATACGCCATGTGTACGAAAAAGCGTGAAAACTCTTAAATCAAGTGCAAATGTAAATAATAATAATAATAATAATAATAATAATAACTCATATTTCCTCCTGCTAAAATCCCACAAAAGCAAAACAGACGAATAAAAATATGAAGATACAAAGTACCCAAACACAGGTGCGCCAGGTGAGTTAACAAGACGTTAATTATATACCTGTAGCAGCTCGACCAATCGGGTGTATTTATCCTCCTGTAAAGTAAAATATTCGATTAGTAGTAGTAAGTGTTTGGAAGCATAACGTTATCGGGTAATGATTAACACTTATGAGGGTGTGGGAGTGTGAGGTAATAACAGTAATGTGACGTGGATGGGCAGTAACCTAACTGACACTGCCCAACACTTCAAGGTCAACGCAACTCTGTTATGTCCAAAATTAATTCCAGTTTATGTATTCGTAGTCTTCATTAGACATTTAAATAATCTTCACATTTAATTAAGGTTGCTCGAGGTTAACGCCAGCGCCGAATGTTTTTATAATCGTGTTTTAATTCCAGTTTATGTATTCGTAATCTCTCTTACGTAACCCTCACTAACGTAGAAAATGTGACTAATTCCTCGTAGTGTTTTGTTATCCTGAGAGTTTCTTAAGTTTACGACTCTCGCACTTGAGGCTTACGGTGACGTAACTCATAAAACCTAACAAAAAAACCTGACTTTAACATGACCCGGATCAATGTTGCTGCATGATGGGTTATGTAGATGACGTAAGGCTGCAGTGTACAGTACCTGGTTGGTGAGTGATTCATATATGTGAATCTGGACCAGAATCGTCGTGAATCAGAATTAATGTGAATTTGGACCCTTGACAGATACATATGAAGAAGGAAAATAAAATTGATGTAATTTTAATATAGGAATCGATATATATCTTTTAAAAACCTGTTTCAACTATCCCGAAATAAAACACAGGAAATAAAACACGCTTCAGTGACTCAACTGTCGGGTTTACAAATTATTCGGGTTCGTTTTGTGTTAGTGGTTCAGCGGAGTAATTGGTCAGGCATTGATCTCACGCCAGGAGGGTGGGGGGGGGGGTCACGCCAGGAGGGGAGGGGGGGTCACGCCAGGAGGGGAGGGGGGTCACGCCAGGAGGGGAGGGGGGGTCACGCCAGGAGGGGAGGAGGGGTCACACCAGGAGGGGAGGAGGGGTCACGCCAGGAGGGGAGGGGGGGTCAGCCAGGAGGGGAGGGGGGTCACGCCAGGAGGGGAGGGGGTCACGCCAGGAGGGGAGGAGGGGTCACGCCAGGAGGGGAGGGGGGGTCACGCCAGGAGGGGAGGAGGGGTCACACCAGGAGGGGAGGAGGGGTCACGCCAGGAGGAGAGGGGGGTCACGCCAGGAGGGGAGGAGGGGTCACGCCAGGAGGGGAGGGGGGTCACGCCAGGAGGGGAGGAGGGGTCACGCCAGGATGGGAAGAGGGGTCACACCAGGAGGGGAGGGGGGGTCACACCAGGAGGGGAGGAGGGGTCACGCCAGGAGGGGAGGGGGGTCACGCCAGGAGGGGAGGGGAGGGGGGTCACACCAGGAGGGGAGGGGGTCACGCCAGGAGGGGAAGAGGGGTCACACCAGGAGGGGAGGAGGGGTCACGCCAGGAGGGTAGGAGGGGTCACACCAGGAGGGGAAGAGGGGTCACACCAGGAGGGGAGGAGGGGTCACACCAGGAGGGGAGGAGGGGTCACACCAGGAGGGGAGGAGGGGTCACGCTAGCCTGCCTGATGATGGTTCATGTCATTAAGTCACCACTACCATCAACCTCAGCTGTCAGTCTTTCTTTATGTTTGTTTTATATCTCTGTTTAACTGTCGGTCTGTGTGTTTGTTTACGTGTGGCTGTCGGTCTGTGTGTTTGTTTACGTGTGGCTGTCGGTCTGTGTGTTTGTTTACGTGTGGCTGTTGGTCTGTTTATCTGTGTTTGTTTGCCTGTCTGTCTGTCTGTCTGACTATTTGTACGTCTGTATCTGTTCATCTGTCTGGCTTTTGGTTAGGTTAGGTTAGAGGGGTTAGGTTAGGTTAGGTTAGGTTAGAGGGGTTAGGTTAGGTTAGGTTAGGTTAGAGGGGTTAGGTTAGAGGGGGATAAAAACAATAACAATATCCCCCATAACCTATTAAGTCGTGGTGGTCGTGGTCGGGTAGAGTGGAGTCGTCAGGGGGACAATTACCCACATTAGTAAAGGTTAAGTCACTGTACTGGAGGCATCAGGAGACCCGCCTTACTGCACCTCCTGAGAGAGAGAGAGAGAGAGACTGAATTACCTCCGACCGTGGCAACTATACCTGAGAGAGAGCAAGACCCAAGGTAGCGTGAGGTACTGTTAGAGGTGTCTGCTAGTAGCCGGCGCAGTGTCATGTCAAACTGGCATTATGTAACACAAGTGTGTACACACACACACACACACACACGCAGCGATTAATGTAAGATTATATGGGAGATTTATGGCCCATCAGAAGTGTTTAGGGATTACAATTGCTGCTGACCTCTCTCTCACACACACACACACACACACGATATTTACCTGGTTGAGGCGCCAGGTAACAGAATTATTAGTGTATAAAGTCTACGGTGATCACAACCCATATTTCACTTACGGTACCCCCGGGGGGGGGGGGGGAGACATACCTACGGACACACGAACAAATACAAGTATTCCTAAATCCCGTTTTTGTACGTAGGGATAAACACACACACACATACATACATACACTTTCACCCGCACACACCTACACAGACATACACCCACATACACCTACGCAGACCTACACCCACACACACCTACACCCACCCACACCTACATCTCCCCCCCTCACCTTTGAGTCCTGTCATTGATCGCTCACTAATAACACTCGTGGTGTCACCGTGTCAGCCATTGTCATGCCATCTTTGGTGCACACCGCTGCCTGTCATGTTGCGCTGTCATGGCATCATTATTGCGCAGTGTTATGTCATGCCACGCTAGCTGTCATGCCATTTTTACTGCGCATCGTAAAGCCCTGTCATGTCATGCTACCAGTCAAAACACACTATTTGTTAAACTTTCATACCACTCCATCTGTCACACACACACACACACACACACACACACACACACACACACACACGACACATTACTCCAACACAATATTTTATCTGGGGGCAACAAAGTGTTAAGTGTAGATAGAGACCAAGATGACAGAGAGCGTCCTGAACGGCGGTGGTGTGATCAAAGTGGTTTACGAGTCAGGTATTAAGTCAGGTATTGAGTCAGGTATTGAGTCAGGTAGTCATCATGGATCATATTTACTCACCTCAGGAGAGTAAATGTATGTAGAGTAAATGTTAAGGTGAGTTTAGTTGTATAGTGTATTATTATTATTAGTATTATTGTTGTTATTATTGCTATGATGCCCGACTCACAAACACAAAGGTAAACAAACAAACAGCTGAGCGCCCCCCTCTCTCTCCTGCCTCACCCACAAACATAAACAAACACACAGGTGACCGCCCCCTCTCTCCTGCCTCACCCACTAACATAAACAAACAAACAGCTGACTGCCCTTATACCACACTCAAAGGTAAACAAACAAACAGCTGACTGCCCTTATACCACACTCAAAGGTAAACAAACAAACAGCTGACTGCCCTTATACCACACTCAAAGGTAAACAAACAAACAGCTGATCGCCCCCCTCTCTCCTCCTCCAGCCATCACCAAGCTGACCACCACCTACGCCTCCGTCACGCTCTACAGTAACCACACCGTCAGGTACTCGGCGAGGCTCTCCAGCATCATAGCTTGTCAGATGGAGTTCCATGGTTATCCCATGGACGTGCAGACCTGTGCTATGATCATGCAGAGCTGTGAGTATGATGACAGATGATGACTGTATGATGACGTAGAGCAGTGAGTATGATGACGGATGATGACTGTGGACCGTATAATGATGTAGAGCTGTGAGTATGATGACTGTGGACTCTTTAATCATACAGGGAGTCATACGTGTCCTCTGGATGTGGCCAAATCCTTTACTACCTCCTTGAGTACGATGACTTAACCTCTCGAGTACAATAATATCGTACTTACTGAAACAAACCATCATGTTCTCTCGTGTGTGTGTCGACTTTAGTTTTCTAGTGTTACAATATTTCACTTATTATTCCTACAAAACACTACAGAAATCAACAAATATACATAAGACAAGGAGACACTTATTACACTACATTTTATAAGTGCTACATAAACACTACCAATTATAAGTGTCATAAGAATACTACCAATTAAGTCATAAATAAAGAACAAATACTTAAAACTACTTATTAATATCTGAGGGTGTCTGGGATTTGTTGTGGTAGTCACTATAGAGAGGTCATATAAGGTCACTGACCCCCTTAAATAGAATAGTAGAATAATGGGTGAATAGATAGATAAGTATATAGAGCCATATTAGACACAGGTAGAGAGACAGACAGACACGTTAAAGATGTGAGGAGAGATAATGGTACCGTGAAGGCATCAGGAGGAGGGGAGATACAGTAGCCAACCTCCGCATAACACAAAGGGTCATTATATCCAGCGACCATAAACTGTTATGTCACGCAGTTATAACCATCACCACCTCCCTCCCTCTCCCCCCTCTCTCTCTCTCTGCCTACCTCTCTCTCTCTCTCTCTCTGCCTCCCTCTACCTCTCCCCCCTCTATCTCTCTCTGCCTCTCTCTCTCTCTCTCTCTCTCTCTCTCTCTCTCTCTCTCTCTCTCTCTCTCTCTCTCTCTGCCTCCCTCTCCCCCCTCTCTCTCTCTCTGCCTCCCTCTACCTCTCTCTCTCTCTGCCTCCCTCTACCTCTCTCTCTCTCTCTCTCTCTCTGCCTCCCTCTACCTCTCTCTCTCTCTCTCTCTCTCTCTGCCTCCCTCTACCACTCTCTCTCTCTGCCTCCCTCTACCTCTCTCTCTCTCTCTCTCTCTGCCTCCCTCTACCACTCTCTCTCTCTGCTTCCCTCTACCTCTCTCTCTCTGCCTCCCTCTACCTCTCTCTCTCTCTGCCTCCCTCTACCACTCTCTCTCTCTCTTCCCCCCTTCTACCTCTCTCTCTCTCTCTTCCTCCCTTCTACCACTCTCTCTTTCTCTTCCCCCCTTCTACCACTCTCTCTCTCTCTTCCCCCCTTCTACCTCTCTCTCTCTCTCTTCCTCCCTTCTACATCTCTTTTCCTCTCTACCACTCTCTTTACCCGTCTCTCTCTCTCTCTCTCTTTCCTCCCCTCCATCTCTCTAAGTATAATGACTAAACACCTTGAGTACGATGGCGGAAAACTCCAAGTAAACAAGACCAAATTCACGTCCATAACCTTGGTATAAATTAACTGTGTCTGGTAACTGGTGCTAGGTGAAGCTACAGTATCTAGTTAAGGCTATATAAAACCTCAGTGTAATTATCAGTGTATTTTAAGACGCATCTTTAAGGGCCCGTGAGAATCTTCTGCCATGACGCAGAGGAGAAGGTCGGTCCTGAGTGACGCAGTGTCCTCACACACCTTCACTACCGCAATGTTTACCGCCGCACTTCACCACAATAATAATTACTGTACTTGATTACCGCAGTTATTTTAGC
Organism: Homarus gammarus; assembly: GCA_958450375.1. Taxonomy (NCBI): domain Eukaryota; kingdom Metazoa; phylum Arthropoda; class Malacostraca; order Decapoda; family Nephropidae; genus Homarus; species Homarus gammarus. The sequence goes on from CAUDMG010002608.1 coordinate 355,339, forward strand.
CTTACGTCACGGCAGCTGTTGTGTATAGGAGTATAGAAAGGTACTGTACCACACTTATTACTGTACCATATTGTACCTAACCTAACACTAACGCGTAGATAACATTAACCTAACACAATCCTAACCTAATGCGTAAATAATAATGATTTAACTTACAAAATAATAAGCTAATCATCAGCTGCACTAGTTTAACACAAATATAACTAATAATGATCTAGCTTACAATCAATAGTAATAGGTTTTATAAGGTTGTGTTAGTTGAGGTTAAATTATGTTAAGTTAGGTTTAGGTTAAATTATGTTAGGTTAGGTTTAGGTTTAGTTTAAGGATAGATTAGGTTGGAGTTAAATTAGGTTAAATTTGGATAGCTTAGGTGAAATTAGTAACAGAATGTTCATTTATCGGGTGAAATATGCTAGGAATGCCTAATCTTCAGGTGAACCATTATAAATTCAAGACACCTTCAGCCAATTAGGTCGCTCTGAGAATTCCCTTTGTCCTTTCAAAATATCATCATAAACTGAGGTGAAATATTTTACCTTGAGCTAAAACAAACATGAGGTACTTCACTGCACCTCTGAGATAGAATACTTCACTTGAGAACTTTCTTTGTCCTTTGAGAATACAATTATAGTTTTAAGATAAGTGTTTGTGTCGTAACTTACACTAGAAACAACATATAGTATTAGCAAGTTCACGACACATATTCCTGCTGTTAACGACGCCATGTTGTGTGTGTGTGTGTGTGTGTGTGTGTGTGTGTGTGTGTGTGTGTGTGTCTGTCTGTCTGTCTGTCTGTGTGTGTTTCGCTAATGCTGATATTATGCAACCTGCCGCATACACATACACACACATTAGTTGCATGAGAACATCGTTAACAGCCCAATTAGTCTGGCACAGTGTACAGTTGTAACTACCCTCTATGATGGTCGACCTCGTGGTAGATGTTATCGCCTTAATTAAGGAGGACGCCTGGCTCATGTAGGTTAGGTTAGGTTAAGTTGGCTTAAGAAACGCCCTAGACTCAATACACACACGGTCATGTACACACAACATCTCCCACAGTCATGTACTCGCCCAAGGAGGTAGAGTTTCACTGGAGGTCGTGGTCGCCGGTAATGCTCAACAAGGACCTCAAGTTACTGCAGTTCACCCTCAGACAACCTCTCCGGAACTACGTCAACACCTCCACCCACGACGAGCTGGGACGTGAGTACTAGTGGTGCTTCTTACTGGCTAACTTAACGTAATTATTGTCTTACTGTCTAAATTAACGTAATTGTTGTCTAACCTAGCACTATAACTGTCTAACCTAGCACTATAACTGTCTAACATTGCATTATAACTGTCTAACCTAGCACTATAACTGTCTAACTTATCATTATTGTCTAACTTTATATATTTAATTCCTCAACCTCAGATAGTTACTGTGGTTCTTGACTATACGAGTAAACACTAACGCATTACTCTACTTTAATTTTCATGGTGTCCATGTGATGATGCTGGTGACGGTGCTGGTGACGGTGCGGGTGTTGGTGACGGTGCTGGTGATGATGCTGGTGACGGTGCTGGTGACGGTGCGGGTGTTGGTGACGGTGCTGGTGATGATGCTGGTAACGGTGCTGGTAACGGTGCTGGTGACGGTGCTGGTGACGGTGCGGGTGTTGGTGACGGTGCTGGTGATGATGCTGGTAACGGTGCTGGTGACGGTGCTGGTGACGGTGCGGGTGTTGGTGACGGTGCTGGTAACGGTGCTGGTGACGGTGCTGGTGACGATGCGGGTGTTGGTGACGGTGCTGGTGACGGTGCGGGTGTTGGTGACGGTGCTGGTAACGGTGCTGGTGACGGTGGTGGTGACGGTGCTGGTAACGGTGCTGGTGACGGTGCTGGTGACGGTGACGGTGCTGATGACGGTGCGGGTGTTGGTGACGGTGCGGGTGTTGGTGTTGGTGACGGTGCCTCCAAAGAACAGATGGAGAGCGACACGTGAGACAGTTGGTGGTGGAGCTGGAGTTCTCGCGGGAGATCGGCCACCACTTGGTACAGACCTTCGTGCCGTCCTTCCTGGTGGTGGCGTTGTCCTGGTTCAGTTTCTGGCTGGGTCTGGAGGCCATCCCTGGGCGGGTCACTCTGCTGGTCACTTCCCTCCTCACTATCACCACGCTCTTTACTGGCATCAAGGAGGGGCTGCCACCTGTCGCCTATGTCAAGGTAACTCTTTCCTACGTTACTATGATTATCTTTGTGTGTGTGTTGCCAGTTCCGTGTGTGTGCAGAATACAGTCCGGTACATTTTTCCAGTGATACTTTTGTAATTGGGTTAAAATAGTGTTTTCTCAACACAATTTCGTTTTGTTTATTGTCCAGTCTTCATTAGCTGCGCCTATATTAAAAAAAATAACTCTCCACTCATCTGCAACCTCTAGACAAAATATATAAAACTTTCTGAGGTAAACACGACTACACACCGGGAATAGCTTAGTTAGACTTGTCATCAAATTTCTTTGTTAAAAAACGAGGAAACTTAACAGTTAAGCAGTAACTCGTATAAATGTTACGTCACAGAGAGCTTGTGGATCACTTATCATTATTATATATAGTGGAAGGTAATGTGGTGTTTCCCGGCAGGCCATCGACGTGTGGATGGCTGGGTGTATGGTGTTCATCTTCGCTGCTCTGGGAGAGTTTGTGGTGGTGCGGGTGTTGAACGTGATGCACACCCACTACCAAGTTGAACCCACCTTGCTGCCCACCCACATCCAGCCCAACTCCGCCCACTCAGTAAGTTTCCTGGATTCGGATGGACAATGATTTCTGTAAGTTGATTCTATCTCTAAATTAGTGTTAAGAGGACCCGCCCAGCTAAGATGTGAGGAAACCGTCTCAGGATATTATACTATCGGGTCTAAACTAGGCTTTCTTAAACCTTCAGCTATGACCAACAAAATACGTATGACTTTCTGAGCCCGGAAGTGCATAACTTGAGGTACGAAAACACGCAAAAAAAAGGTACACATGACACCCATGATAAATGTTCATTATATTTTGCTTATAACGAAATTGCAAGACACATTATTATCTATATGTGTGTGTGTGTAAATATGTACATTAATTATAAAAGTTTGCAGCTCTATAAGTAAGGATCATGTTACAGTTTGCTTACTTATAACAGTAGGTTGAGTGGGCTTAGTCAAGGGATGATCACCCACACAGTGTTAATCTTCCCGCCTGTGCTTCAGTAGCTGCCTCCAGCCCTCAATACTACTACACTGCTGAGATAAAACAATTTCTCCTTCACCAATCAGGTTGTTCACCTTCCAGAAATATATTGTGGTCTTATAGCATTGCCGTATTAACCATTCTTATACAAAAAAAAATAATATTGTTGAATTTATCGATCAGAGAACTAAAATCTCACATTCCCACTAAAGATTTCTTGTTTCTAATTGTTATTTATTTTCAACGCCTCTTACCGTACGTATTTCGAAATAAAAAATGAAAATAAAATCTATAGAACCTTAATAACGGTGCTTAAAGACGCTGTCAGCAAAAAGCAGCTTGAAAATAAGTAGTATATTCTATAAATTGCTTCATCGTCCAGCAAGCAGTATTGAGGAAGCTTACACCTGACCCCAGTAAGGCGTGCTTTAACGCTTAATGATGACAATAATGTTACAGCCACACAGCGAGGACAAGTATGACCAGAGGGCCGATCACTTCAAGAGATTTACCGTCATGTCCAACAAGACCAGTGACAATGGCGATAAAGCTCTCTCCGCGCACAACAACAACAAGGTTAGTGACTTGACGGTAAGTAACACGTAGTTCATTAGAGTCTCGGCTATTTTATATTTTTATTACTTTAACTTTGTATATGACAGGAGTACGTTTGACGCATGTAGAGTATATTAGTAATTATTGAGTCTTGTCGCTACTCCATCTTTTTAGTGTATTTTATTATTATTACGGCTATTATTATTACTAATGTTGGTGTTGTTCATTTGTTTTGTATTTTCCCATTTTATAGCTTCTATGAGTGAAAATAACAACCATGTGTATAACAAACCTGAACAATAACAATAGCTGGAGATGAAAAGATTGATACAGTAGACAGTAACAAAACAATTATTCATTTCAGCAACCTGGAGAACAATACAAAAATATCACCTGTATTATCAACTACTATATTACAGAACTTGGAGAGTGACTGTACATAAATTTCACCATTACCATCAACTATTACAATTACAGAACAACTTGGAGAACGGCGGAACAGTTAGAATGGTGACAGTGAACGCCAGCCCCTCTATGATGTCCGCCTGGGACCCTGAGACTGGCAACGTGAGACCACCTCGCTCACGGCACCAATTTGGCCGCCCCAGTCTACAGTGGGTCGACTCCAAGACAGGAGAGAAGAAAATATTATGGAAGGAAATTGACAGAGCATCTCGGATTGTGTTTCCTCTCATGTACCTTCTGTTTATGGTTATTTATTTCCCGATTCTTATCTCCAGGGTGTTTTAAAAAGAGTTCTTGAGATTTCGAAGTGTAAGCAAAGTGGCTGGAAGTGAGAAGTATATATGGACGTATACCTACTGTTAACGAGTACGGTATATACTTCCGATTGCTTAGCTATTGAGAATTTCTTGAATATTTAAAAAATAAATGCATGAACGTTTAAATGAGAACCTCCTTGTTGTTTTAAAGTAATGGAGATTTTATGGCGGGAAATGGATCTAAGTTCCGCGTATTGCGTTAGTACTTTTAGCCTAATCATGTTTTTGTGACTATATATTTCCTGATTATTATTTTATACTCTTTTAAGCTTTCATTTTTATTTTCAGAGAGATATTGTTAGTGGCTTGAAGTTAACGAGTTATTTTAGAGAAAGAAATCGCCACAAGTTGATCAATAATATACTTTTTTTTTTTTCTTCATTCTGATGAGAAGAAGCGAGAGATGATGTCAGTAATATTTAGAGAGTATGTTGCGAAATAAAGGAAAAAATACGACGACTCTACAGCGTTTTTCTCGATAATTTATATATTACGGGTACGACTTTCCATTTCAATTAATAGTCAAATTTTAATCTACCTAAGTGTAAAATGTGGCTTAAAAACACGAACAATTACCACATCAAACCTGAACAAATATAACCTAACCTAACCTACAGTATGTTAATGTTATCTAAACTTATCGTAATTGGGGCGTCGTTTCGTGAACTGAACATCCTAACGTGTTCATCTTCACCATAATGACAGCCTCCACTACACTTAGGACACTATTGGTCTTTAAAATGTCAATAGTACTGTCACTATGTACAAAAACACCTTGAATGGTTTGCAATTGAGATAAATATTCGTGACGTCATAGAACCATCTTAACATTTAGCAGACAAAACTCCGCCTGAGGTAGCAAGAGCTGAAGACCACCGCCTAGACGGCCGCTCAATGGCTCACTCTTCATTCTTATGTGATATCGAAAAAAAATGAACTCGAAAAATATAAATTTACGCCAAAAAACACAATAGAGTAAAATATTCTTTCTTTTTTCGTTCTAGCTCCCTGACATCCTAGTGCTGATATGATAAAAAATAGAGAATTGTTAGATGTAAACTTCATATAAGTGTATTAATGCGTTATTTGTTATTCTATGGTGTAAAGTTTATATTGAATATTCCTAAACCAAATATTGAATGTTTATTAAGCTAATGTTTGGTGTGCTGAGACAAATTTGATAGAACTATGAATGATGGCAGTTCGCGCACAGTGGAGCTAAACAAATGTTGAACAACGTTTCCTACAAAGTTTATCTATATTTTGTTTCCCACGATTGAAATGTTCAAGAATGTCAGACAGTTGCTGTGCCGTAAGCTGTACGAATGATAAAATCGGACAATACATAATTATCTTCATCATTTTATCGCATGTCAAAAGGTCTACGATCGAAAAGCGAAGACGCGTTCCTTGGATGACAACCTTTGGAAGAGAAACTTTTGTCTCAACATCAAATGATTTGTGGAGAACATTTTGTGTCTGGTAAGAATTTGTGTACTTATCTTCCTTTTTGAAATCCGTTTGGTAGTATTAGACCCAAGCAAAATGCATGGCTGACAACCAAATCTTGCCTGTGTTGGTATCAGACTCACCATTTTAGGTCCTTAATTAACTTATATTAATACTGTATTGACAAAAGCATATTCCTTACTGTTAGGGTGCCACATACCCCAACACTTATTTATACACGTTAAGTTGTTTAGAGTTTAATAAAAGTTAAATTGTTGAGGTTTACTTAGGTAATAGTTGGCAAGTTAAACACTGAATGTAGAGATATTTATAGTTCGGATTCGTTACCTTACTGTAAGTCCGGTTGAGTTAAATTCAGTTGATTTTTTTTTCCGTCTTAGAAAGTTACATTCAGTGGACTAGGTAAATGAAAACGGCCGTCGCAGCTAGGAATATTTTTTAGCAAGTGAGCGGCAGAACCTCGTACCCTCTCGTTGTCACAAAGGAAGAGACAAATCGTTGAGCTTTTGAATCCAATGTTGAGAATTTCATCGGGATTTTTAGCATTTTTTTAAAGTATTAATGTATATAACATTTCAACGAAGGAAAATAATGAATGTCGTCACAGTGTCTTAACTGGGAGTTCTATATTATCATGTCCGTAGTGTTATCATGTGTATGGTGTTATCACGTCCGGGCATTAATTTTTGTTTCCTGGTGTCTAAAAATATTGAAGGTCAAATTTCCTGCTAAGAAAATTAAAAAAAAAAGATAATCTAATATCAGTTCTTTCAATTTTCTTTCATTCTTCTCCACCTTCCTCTTTCCTCATTATGCGTCATTTTCCTGTTCCGGCAACTTATTCGGTATCTTCCTGATGTCTGGATGCTTTATACCTCACATAATCAAGTCCTGTTTGGTGAGTCTCAAGCTTACCGGTAAGCGACAACACCTCATAATTCTGTCGTGTGTGTAGTAATAATTTCAGTATAAACTGGACCACCACGTGACCTGTGAGTGTCGTCACTCTGCCTTATCTGAAACACGTGTCATGACTCTGTGATATATCGTTGTTGTCTACATTACCTCCATCATGTTTACAATGTTCAGCACAATGTAAAATAAACTAATTCTCACCTGAAAATATAAATGGATCCGAAAATATGTAAATTATTATACGCATATGCTTATTTTTCAGTGTATACATGTAATTATGTGTGTGTTTTTAGAACCTTGCGTGATTCCGGAATTGCGTTAATTTGGAATTTCCGGACAATTATATACGACATTTACAAACCTAGCTTCACTTGTTCGACTTTTTATCCCTATGTTAACCTTCCCTACTGTAGCCTGACTAAGTAATACCTTAAATGATGTTAGGAATAATGTCGAAAAGGCGCATATCACTAACACAACTGAGGGGGAACAAAAAAGTCTTGAAAAAAACAATCATGAGTCTGTCAAACATCAATACGTTATAATAGTTTTATTATTATACGTTTCATGTTTCTTCCTATAATGGACGACTGTCAATAAAACAATAGCGACTGTCCGGTGTAATAAACCTGCGAACTTCCTGTCGTCTACGCCAGAACCTGTTAGGCTATTTTATTATTGTTACATTTAGCAACTCTGAACGTCTATCCTAACTGACAAGCAACTTTCTTCCTAAGTCAGTCTGAAACATAGTTTTTTCTATTGTGTTGTTGTATTTCAATAACTACAGTCTTCAAGGACATAAACCGCTTCTGTTCTTGCACTACACAATAGCGATATAAAGTTAGGGAAAAACACGAGAATTTAGTCCTATGTTTTGACGACAGTATTTCTCGTTATCTGCTTTGGATATAATATTTCCTGGCGATAACTTGACTCTCTTATATTAATCACCAGGAAAACTCCCACAGTATGCCAGAAAAGGTAATGGGGACTAATATTACTCTTTAACAGTATCAAAGTCTAGCTGTTAAATAATTCTTAAAGTTTACGAGGATAAAATATATATCAGAAAATAGATGTTGACTTAGACTGTACAAATTGAAGCCATTTTAGATGTATTTTCTTATTGTAACCTGGAAAAATTCTTGTAAATAATAATAATAATAATAATATGTTAGCTTATAGTTTTCTTCAGTGTATTTTGCGTGAGAGGAACCTGTTAACATTGTATAATTATATTCTATCATACTATTTTCCTTGATATATTTACGTTGGTATAGGTAAGGCTTGTTGACAATGATTTGTTATATATATTTTGGAAGAACTTGGTCTGTGTGTCTAAATTTTGGTTTGTTTGTGATAATTCGTGAAAGTATTACACACACACACACACACACACACACTGTAAATATAACCTTAAGTTTTCTTTATTAGATTTTATTCAAAAATTTTCTAGGTCCCACAATAGCGTTATCTTATAATAAGATTAATTTAGATTAGAGAATAAGCTTTTAGCGTTTTTACCCGTAATGGGCTGCTGCTAAGCCTGGGTTAATGGGCTGCTGCTAAGCCTGGGTTAATGGGCTGCTGCTAAGCCTGGATTAATGGGCTGCTGCTAAGCCTGGGTTAATGGGCTGCTGCTAAGCCTGGGTTTCATTAAGCTAATGTTTATTTCCAAGAATATTTTTTAGTCTGTCTTGTGCTTGTCCGTTTTATCAAGTACAGTACTGACCCAAACTGATAGTGTCCGTTCTTGATCTGGCAAACCCAACAGTTTGAGACATTTTGAAACAAAATGTCTCTAATATTCCAATATGGACTAACTAATGTAGAGTACTGGCTATTATGTTTACTGTAAGTTTCATCCAGGATGGAATAAAGTCTTGGCATGGTTCATTATTTTCTTGTAATCGTCTCCGTCAACGATTGACTGAAGTTATCTTGATATCAGTCACAGTTTTCGATGATGCCCTCCGCGAGGGTTGAGCAGCTCAGTGCACCACAGTACTGTGCTGTGCTGTGCCCGACCGTAGTGTGTGACGCCGACGGGAGAACTTGTAGGTGGAATAATCCACATTTTTCATCTTTATATCTTATTGTTTGTTAATGTCATAAAATAAAGCCCACTTGTACTGGTCGTTTGTACTGATCCTCACACTGTGCTGTACTGACTTGACTGCTCAGTTTGTGTATGAAACTATTCACTTTATTATACAGAAAATGATTTATTCTAAGTCTGTATAAAACCCAAGGAACCTCAACAAATGTTCTCGAGGCAACAATATAATGTATAAAGGAAATGTTTATATTATAATGAGAATATATTTGAAGCCTCGTGTGTGTGTGTGTGTCCACAACTTAATGTTCGTTTGTTATTTAAACACCTCCAACAAGATGTATTCTCAAGTCTGTAATGTTATGGGATATGTCCGTGTCCGTGTCCGAGCCTTTAGGACTCCAAGAAAAATGTGTGAATAAAGTTTCAGTTTTGTACAACTCTTCGATGTAAAGGCAGGAATGTTAAATACAACCAAATTAGTCATTACAGCACAAAGATAACATGAAATACGTAAAGTAGCTTCAAGAACTCACTACGCAGTATACGGTACCTTTAATAAGGATGATGACTAGTTATACAGTATACGGTACAGTTAATAGGGATGATGACAGTCTAGTTATACAGTATACGGTACAGTTAATAGGGATGATGACTAGTTATACAGTATACGGTACAGTTAATAGGGATGATGACAGTCTAGTTATACAGTATACTGTACAGTTAATAGGGATGATGACTAGTTATACAGTATACGGTATAGTTAATAGGGATGATGACAGTCTAGTTATACAGTATACGGTACAGTTAATAGGGATGATGACAGTCTAGTTATACAGTATACGGTACAGTTAATAGGGATGATGACAGTCTAGTTATACAGTATACGGTACAGTTAATAGGGATGATGACTAGTTATACAGTATACGGTACAGTTAATAGGGATGATGACAGTCTAGTTATACAGTATACGGTACAGTTAATAAGGATGATGACAGTCTAGTTATACAGTATACGGTACAGTTAATAGGGATGATGACTAGTTATACAGTATACGGTACAGTTAATAGGGATGATGACAGTCTAGTTATACAGTATACGGTACAGTTAATAAGGATGATGACAGTCTAGTTATACAGTATACGGTACAGTTAATAGGGATGATGACTAGTTATACAGTATACGGTACAGTTAATAGGGATGATGACAGTCTAGTTATACAGTATACGGTACAGTTAATAAGGATGATGACAGTCTAGTTATACAGTATACGGTACAGTTAATAGGGATGATGACTAGTTATACAGTATACGGTACAGTTAATAGGGATGATGACAGTCTAGTTATACAGTATACGGTACAGTTAATAAGGATGATGACAGTCTAGTTATACAGTATACGGTACAGTTAATAGGGATGATGACTAGTTATACAGTATACGGTACAGTTAATAGGGATGATGACAGTCTAGTTATACAGTATACGGTACAGTTAATAGGGATGATGACTAGTTATACAGTATACGGTACAGTTAATAGGGATGATGACAGTCTAGTTATACAGTATACGGTACAGTTAATAGGGATGATGACTAGTTATACAGTATACGGTACAGTTAATAGGGATGATGACAGTCTAGTTATACAGTATACGGTACAGTTAATAGGGATGATGACAGTCTAGTTATACAGTATACGGTACAGTTAATAGGGATGATGACTAGTTATACAGTATACGGTACAGTTAATAGGGATGATGACAGTCTAGTTATACAGTATACGGTACAGTTAATAGGGATGATGACAGTCTAGTTATACAGTATACGGTACAGTTAATAGGGATGATGACTAGTTATACAGTATACGGTACAGTTAATAGGGATGATGACAGTCTAGTTATACAGTATACGGTACAGTTAATAGGGATGATGACAGTCTAGTTATACAGTATACGGTACAGTTAATAGGGATGATGACTAGTTATACAGTATACGGTACAGTTAATAGGGATGATGACAGTCTAGTTATAAAGTATACGGTACAGTTAATAGGGATGATGACAGTCTAGTTATACAGTATACGGTACAGTTAATAGGGATGATGACTAGTTATACAGTATACGGTACAGTTAATAGGGATGATGACTAGTTATACAGTATACGGTACAGTTAATAGGGATGATGACAGTCTAGTTCTCGTTGAGACAGACAGATCGTACAAGCATCTCGGTAACACTGTATGGCTCGGCGTTGGAGGCTGGTCGGCGGTCTTCTAGGTAACCTTTCTTCTCCTCCGCGACCATCCTGGGGATCCTGACGGAGACGCCCCTGTTAGCCACCCCCGAGGAGAAGCTGTACATGTCTGAAGTTTCGTGAGGCGCCGTTCATTGTCTTTACCCTCGTGAGGGGCGTAAGCCTTCATGTGCTTCATGTGTACTCTGGAGAGCTTATCAATGGCTGCTTTAATTTCTTCGATGCCGTTGTCTGCCCTCATGGCCTCCGTCGAAAAGTTACAGTGTAGACCAGCTCCGTTCCAGTCGCCAACGATAGGCTTGGGATCCAGAGAGATGACCACATTAAAGTCTTCGGCGACGCGGTGAAGAAGGTACCTGGACATCCAGCGGTCGTCGACCATACTTATCCCTCCACTCGGTCCAATCTGGTACTCCCACTGTGCCTGCATAGTCTCAGCGTTAGTCCCCGAGATGGTGATGCCGGTGTAGAGACACGCCCTGTAGTGGGACTCCACCACGCCACGCCCGTAAACCTTGTTGGCGCCCACACCACAGTGATACGAACCCTAGGGTCCTGGGTAGCCATTCTTGGGCCAGCCCAGAGGATGCTTGTCAGTGTCCAGCAGTGTGTACTCCTGCTCCATGCCGAACCAGGGGTGCTGGTCCGCGGCTTTCTTCATCACTTCCAGGCATTTCCAGCGCTGGTTAGTATCTGTTGGCTTCTTGTTGTACTTGTAGGTCTCACAGAGCACCAGCTTGTTGTTACCCAGTCTGAAGGGATCCCGATAAATAGCTACCGGGTACAAGTACACGTCGCTATTGCTGCCCTCTGCCTGGCCCGTTGATGACCCGTCGAAGTTCCAGATTGGCAACTCTGGAATTAAATGTCTGCATTTAATACTGATTATAGTCAACTCCTGCCAAGAAGAACTACCGTGAACACAATAAATTAAATTATAAGGAAGTCTTACAACATTATTAACATTTACAAACTTCACACAATGGCGCCCATGATAAATATGTTGAATACGCCATCTAAAGAAGGCGGGTGTTAACAGGGTGGGAGGAAGGAGAGACTCTTGGGGGACTCCTACACCGCACGAGCTGGTTCAAGATAACGGTGGCAGGTTTTGTTCACAGCTAAATCTTCCCAGAATACTTCGTTCACGCTGGTCCTTGTTGAGTAGCTGAGCATTATCTTAGTTTATCACCCCAGGTGCTCCCAGAGAGAGAGAGTCACTTCAAACAGCTGTGTTCTGACCGATAACGACCTCTTAAAAGCATCACCAGATAACGTCAGCTGAATGCGTCCCGTCCCCTTGGCACATCACCCAAACACCTCAGACATACCCTAACAATTTTGGTCTCATGAAACACCCGATACGTTGCTTGAGTCTATTTCAATTATTAAGACAACTCCCACCAACACTTCCAGACCTAACCAAACCTGTAACCCACATGAGCTCTCAAAGGTGTATTAGTAATGTTCAATTTAGTAAGGTAGATACAGGTGATGTCCTTGCCTACAGGTGTTGCCCTTCTCATTACAGCTCTTAACTACAGTACTGCTTCCCTTCCCTCAATTATCTGCTGTCATATCGAACACACACACATACACTAATACACACATACACTAATACACACATACACTAATACACATACACTAATACACATACACTAATACACACATACACTAATACACACATACACTAATACACACATACACTAATACACATACACTAATACGCATATACACGAATACAGTACACATATACACTATACACACACACACACACACGTTATCGATGTACAACACAATAAACGCCAACAGTATAAGTTCTCTGTAACACAACACAGGATATTATAAAAAAAAAAATGCTGTTATCACGAGGCCTCGACGCAGGGGTCACCTTATTCACGAGGCGCTGCTGCCGGACTACCTGGAGGAGAGGTGAGGGTGGATTCCTGGGATGACTCTGATATCCTGATTCTGACTTCTAACCTAACCTAATCTATCAGTGATTTAACCTAATCAGCCTAAAGCCTATCCTAACATGCTCCCTAATCAAGTCTTGTCTAATTAAACCTAACACGCTACTGATTTAACTTATAATAATCTAATCTGACTTACATTAACCTAACCTAACCCATCCAAAACCTCGCATTTTGTATAAAATATTCCATTCGGGTCAAGTTGTATTGCGGTGTGAGTGAGGGGCGCCAGGGAAATGCTTCTACAGAGCCTCAGTTGGGAGAAAATATATAGCGTACAATAGACATCTTTGACACTCCGGTGACTCGCTTCTCTACCGTAGCTAAATGCAGTCTCTTGAGAGGTTACTGAAGCATATTGCTAATACACAACACTGAATACTAAACCGAGCCGAATTGTTGCTTGAGCCGCTGTGCCCACTCGACCCCAGCACCACTGACTCGTTAGGGGAGCAATGAAAGACACCTGGCCTCTGGGTGCTGGGTATTACCAGGCAGAATCTCAGGCTCTTCCAGCATCCCTAAATTGCATGACCTTCACTCTAGGAAAGGTTTACCTCGCATGACTTAAAGGTGTTGACTAATGTCATTGTAGTATGTGTGAGATGATGGTGACGATGCAGTGTTGGTGTCAAGTTAAGATTATAGTGAAGGAATACATGGAGGTAAACAACACCCAGTACCGAATAACTTAACCTGAGAAGAGCAAAATATCGTGATACTTTCTCAGCAACAATATGCTTTCTTACCTTTTGCTTTTGTACACGAATTTCAGAGTCCAGGCGAGGGCAGAAGTTATGCAGTCTAAAGAAACGTCAATTATTATTAACGTCACAACACAGAAAATGGACGTTCATCGCAACCAAAGAAAATGGTTTTAATTGAGCGTACACTCAAAACAACACAAACACACTCGCCTGTTTGCTATACAAGACCTCATTCTTATCTCAGTTTTTGCTTGTCTATGTTAATTTTTCGCAATTTGTTTACTTGGACACGCAACTCAAGGTTAGGTTAGTGTTGAGGGTCTAATACATCCTTTGTTGTATTAAACGCCACAAAAAACGGCTTTAGTGTGCACAAACTGTTGTAAACCAGACACCCACACACCACCACCTCTCCTTGACATGATAATTTTTCTAACCTTTTGGAGTGTTGGGCACAACGTTGAGGGTGCGGGTCTTAGAGCGGAGGTTCTCGCCGGTACCGTCCACCCACACATACATGGCCTGACATTTTTGCTGGTCTGTGAGGTCCAGCTTCATGTACCGGTCCAGCACCGTCTTGTTGGTTAAGGACCCTCCTAGATTGATCCCCATTCTGAAAAAAAGATCCATTGGAAATAGTAACTTCCCCTTGAATCAGCAGCAAGACGCACAGCAATACGTAGAAATATCTCGTCATGTCATACACTCACAATATAACAGAAGTAATTATATCAAATGTGTGAACAATAATCGAGCGGAAAGCAATATTATCACGGACGAACATCACGGCTATATTACCTGAACATTCACTCAAGCGGAGAAGAAAAGAGATAAGTAATCATATTATATGTACAGCAGCTGGGGGAAGAACTGAACAAAGTGATCTGTCGTCTTCCTCCAGGACCCACATATGAAACAAACATGAATAATTATACTGCAAAAAAAACCAGGAGTAGAAAAATAAGCTGCAAACACAGAAACATAATAATAATAATAATAATAATAATAATAATAACCCATCACTGAATATCAAACTGAGCCTAAAATATACCATAGGAATACTTTTATGACGTTGTACAGGCAGTAGTAGTCATAATCGTATATTTTTTACCTTATGTTTTAAAGCTGAAGGTTCTCTTGCTTCCTCTACCAAGTGACGACTAAACACGCACACTCACCTCAAGGTTTCCATACTATCATAACACAGGCAGGGTAGACTGGAGCCATAACACACACACAACTATCACATTTAGATTTTCGTAAGTTCAATTTCCCCTTAAGTTAAACACAGTAAAATTTATCTTTCAAAATCAGATTCGGCACAAAGATGGTCCTAAGTTCCTACATAAATTAGATAGTGTTACGAACCACGCCCTCTATTGTCATGATCTACCTACCCAGCACCACGAGCAACTCCATCTAGGGACGAAACCCGAGTATGACTCGTCTTAGTTACCACTCCGGGGTTCCCGTCTCCATATCCTGGTTGTTGCATCACCTCCTCCAAGTTCTTCCTCAGCTCCAGATCGAGGAAAGTTCAGTTCACTCTGGGAAGTGACCACACAAGGGTCACCTATCCTGGAAACCTACGGCACAGTGACTACCTTCCATCTTCAATACTCAGCCTTAATCTTCATCCATCTCAGCGCTGCACTTGAGTATTTTGTAATCTTACATTGCCTCCCCACGTCCACTTGCTTCCGAATGTTGTATAAATATGTATATACTGTTAAGCCAATGTTGCCTATGTTTAGGTTAAATATGGTTAAGGGTAATTTATAAGAAGCTGAATATTTTATTAAGGAATTTATGGTACTTTATTATACACAACAAAAACTCCCATCCCTTGTCTACCCTTTTATAGTCCGATTGTCTTTGTTTTCTTATTGTTGCTGCCTGTTGGGATCTGGGTAGACTTTTAACTATATTCTAAATCCCCAACTCGTAACAATAGGATCTCTTTTTTTTTTTTTTTTAGTTACGAAGAAAATATATATATATCATACGAACCATTGTGATCCCGGAGGCAAAAGTCCGCTATTGGAAACACTTCACTGCCTTGTTAATATCTCGCTTGACAGCTGCACCAGAAAAATACTTCTCTCTGATAATCTTGCTGTTGTAATTCAAGAGTTTTGTTTCTAATGAATTGAGGGAGAAGGGCAATGTTAGCTGAGAGAGTCATTTTCCCTTAGATGTTATCTTTGTCAATATTTGGGAAAGATCTATTCTTTGTCCCGTTGGATTTCATACATTAATCAAAGTGTTTCATTCTTGATTATTAGTAAGAAAAAATATATGCAAGTTATATCATGAGAAATTGTTGCTGTAAAAGTACTATTAGTGTTTTGTTGTTGTATATACATAGTTGTCCTGGCGATGTTGTCCATTGTTTTGAATATTAGTTCTGTTCCCCCACGTACAGATTCAACATATAAACTAGTCCGCAGTCGTCTAATTCACGGTAAAACTAACTGAAAACAGCTAAATATATATTTATCGTTTAAAAAAGTCAAGGGTTACGAATTGTAGAAGGTTCGCGGCGGCTCATAGGTGTCGTGTTTGATATCCACCAGTGCAAAGTGAGAGAAGAGATAATGTAGAGCAGCGAGGGTCAGCTGGATACGAGGCCACTCTGTCAGTTTTAGGACATTTTGTCATCGGAAAATTCGTCACCAATTCATTATAAACTTATCCTAACCTTACCTTACCTTGGCTTGAGCACCTCTAAAATAAAGATATTATAATAATCTAAATTTAATTAATATAATACAGTATTCAAAAGACGAATTTTCCGCCCACCTCCACTGTCACTAATGTTTACAAAAGTCATAAAATGGTTGCCGTCACCTAAGGTATTACTGCCAGCCTTGCATGCGTAATACTGCCTCAGCCAAAGGCAAGTTCACCTTCACGGTGTCACCTTCTCAATTGTGGAAGGAACAGATTACAGTCCAACCTGGTATGTTAGCAACTCTTATTCTTTAAAACTGTCTTATATTTCTTATCCAGATTACTGAAAAGGGATATTATTTTATATATCTGCCATTTTTAGACTAGGGGGCGTAGCGCCATGCATCACCCGGGTAAGTCAACAACTGGGGTGTCATAATGTTTTTGTTTTTTTTATCTACTTATAGCTCCAGGGATTAATGCAGATGCTGAAATATTAACTATTTATTTCATGTAGGACATTCTTTACATCACAGCCTGTGTACACTATAACCATTTGTGACGACAAACGCCAATATGACCAAATTTGCATCTTGGGTGTGAGTCATTCATTGTAGACACACTCAGTATGAATACATTAAGCAGCATCAGTTAGTAACTTAACTTGCCCTCAAACTAAAAGCTTCCAGGAACTACAAAGTATAGTTAGTTAAGTGTAAGTAATGTGTCTCATGTAAGTTATATTTATAAGTAACGTAATCGCTAACCAATTACAACATAATTTAAAGTGGTACTGTATTGTAAGTAATCCACTCTACTGTTTTGTTATGTTTTTAAAAGAATGACGTCATAATTACCTAAACAATAGTGATCTCTGTGGGAGCATGTAACCATCTTGTCCTTGAGGTGACGTAACTGAACCATACACAACAATTCGTCTCCATAGCCTCATTGTTTGCTCCCGCGCGCACACAGTAATATCAGAACAACCATGGAACATTATCTGAACTTTTTTTCTCGAGTAATGATGACCATTTATGTGAACAAGTAAAGAAATGGGGAGTAATAGCCATGGGCGGGTTGAGGAATGGGCAAGAATATACTGTCCCTCTTCCTATGTCAGCGAGTGGCCCTTTGTACTGTATTGTGGCCAGGCGGGGAATAAAACCACCTTTACTGTCAACTCTGTCGTGGTAATTGCCGACAGACAAATCTATTGACAAAAACTTGACCTTCAACATTCTCGTCAAACAACGAAAACTTCATGAACAGGTTTTCATGTTTACATAGTTGGGTTATGTAACACTGGCTGAGATGAGAGAGAGGGAGGGGGCAACGAAGACCTCAGTTACTAGGAAGATTCACGGTTATGGAGGTATAGTAGCTAGATATGGTCGTTTGGGAGGTCCTAGGACAGTTTTTTTTTTTTTATTATTGGGCACTCCCCTACATCCTTGTGTAAGGTGAAGCGCAGAAGCGTTTACAGCGCCCAACAGGGAAGAATGAAAAGTTCATACTTGCCTTTATGACTCATGAGTTAAGGGCGCAGAAGCCTGAAGAGTCAAGGGCGTAGAAGCCTGAAGAGTCAATGGTTTGTGTCTAAGCAAGTTATTGGAAGCTCCAACAACTTGTCCCTGAATACGAATTCGCAACTTTCGATTTACAGCAGGTACCTACTGTGCTGCTAGGGGAACAGGGACCAAGGGAGGCTAGGAAGTGTGTCTGAACAACTTTCCACCGGCCCGGGAATCGAACCCGTGACATCCCGGATTAGCCCACCCGGGCAAAGGTCACTGACCCACATCGGGGCGAGAATGTAGTAATAATAATGATAATAATAATAATAATTCATAATAAATAAAATTTATAATAAAAAATAAAAATAAAATAACAATAACAATAATAATAATACTAAAAAAATATAATAATAATAATAATAAAGACGTACAAAAATGAAATAAAAGAGCACGAGTGAGAAACAATATACTGTACTGTATGTATGTTGTGCTGTCCATAGCAAGGGAAACAATCGAGATAATGCGATCTATTTTGTACTGGATATTTTGGTTTAGGGTCAAAACTGATGCCCGTCTTTAATGCATCTGGGAATTGTGATCTACTGTTTACGATAACCGATGTAAAGCGAGGAGTTATAATCGTTATGTTTTCTATGCTTCCTCTTGGTAAAGTGGTGCAGTGAAACCTTGACTTTGTTGGACTTGTGATGCAGTGAATTCCTGACCAGCCTCGGTATTAACCTTGTTGTGATGCAGTGAATTCCTGACCAGCCTCAGTATTAACCTTGTTGTGATGCAGTGAATTCCTGACCAGCCTCGGTATTAACCTTGTTGTGATGCAGTGAATTCCTGACCAGCCTCGGTATTAACCTTGTTGTGATGCAGTGAATTCCTGACCAGCCTCAATGTTAACCTTGTTGGTCTTGAGTTGAATACTTCCTTGAGTGTTGTACCGTAGATAAGTGAGACGGGTGTGGGATTGGATGCAGTTAACGGTACCATTGGTGATATTTCCTGTATTGACTGTTTCCAGTAAGTGTAAAATAGTGGAGTCCTAATAATCATACACATTTCTTCCTTGTCCGGGGCATCAAGGTAATACGTCTAGTTTTAAATTAGTAGTAAACGTTGCTTAAGCTTTTTAGTTGAGGCTTTTAAAGTTTACATGGTTAAAACTCTGAATCGAAATACCAATGAAAGGTTCCCAAGAAAAATATGTTTTCAAAAACACCAGAAACTTGTGCAAAAAAGGACCTGAGCGACTGTGATAGTGTGGGTCATATACAAGCTGGGGAAGAGGAGAGTACTGAAAAAAATAGAGGCCTTTAAAATGGACAGTTCTAACTACGCTAACGGTCATGCTGATAAAGATCTACGAGTTTCAGCCAACTGCCACATTTACTGGACACTACAACAACTGATATTTTGGTAGTAAAGGGACCTGTTAAGATATCTAGTGAAAATTGTTTCCAAAAAATGGTGAAAATCGACACTTTTCAGAAGACTTTTTCATGCGAAGATTGCCAAATGGGGAAATATATGAGAGATGTTATAACAGTAAATTACATAATACTTGGCATAGTAATAGTATGATTGGGGAATTACAGTATGTATGTATGCAACTATAAAAATATAAATAAATTTTAACCTGCAAAGGGGCCCCGCAGTGGATGAATTGTCCCGGGCCCAGCACCCCGCTAGGGACGGCTCTGGGTACAGGACTAACCTTGCGTGGCGGGGTGTGATGAACACGTGATCACTGTCTGTTTACCAGTGTGTTGTGGGCAGATGGCCGAGGTGATCCATTTAGTGTCCTCGTTAATCTTATCAGGCGGACTACGCTATACTCAGCACCACTCAGACTAACATGATACGGGACTGAGCTCATTGTTTATGCGCGTATCGTCTCAAGGATATGTTTTTATTACCACATTCTCGTATCTCTTTTAAGATTCTTGGCTTTTTGTTATTAGTATTAATTGTTGTTGCTATTATTCGTGTTATTAGCATAGGGAGTGGACTGTCACTCCTCAGGTTTTACTTCCATTAGGTGTGGGTGTACATATAAACACTGTCCGCGTTATTGTACAGTACCCACACTTCTCTGAAAACACTATCATGTCACGCTTGAACTTTGGACTGACCTTCGAACATGAACACTGTAGCTACCATCTTCCCGGCGCGGCAGTGCAGGTAACTCGTGGGGAAGAATAACATGAATTACTGCGTTTGTGTTAAAATGAAAGACAGCATTTTTTATTAATATCGTCTTTTAAGCTTCAATGAGCCAAAATATATTCCTTTCTTAAGTGTAAAACATTTTATTTTCGGCAAAATGAATCTTAGTCTTTATTCATAACGTTAGGTTACAGGTTTTAAGTGGTAAAATGAGGGAAAGTACTTTTTCGGGTTAGGTTTTTTTTATGTTAAATGCATTTTATCGTTAAAATGAGGTTAAAGTGTTTTTGTGACTACTTCTCTTGGCGTGAGTAATATATATAAGAACATAAGAAAATAAGGAGTCTGCAATAGGCCGGTTGGCCTGTGCATGGCAGCTCCTGTCGAGAGTCACTACCACTCTCTATCATCCATGAATCTATCTAGCCTCCTTTTGAAACTTTCCAGAGTTCCCGCACTTACTACAAAGTTGCTAAGCTTGTTCCACTCGTCCACCACACTATTTGTGAACCAGTTTCTTCCTATCTCCCTCCTAAACCTAAACTTATCCAACTTGAATCCGCTGCTCCGAGTCCTATCCTGCTCGGATATTATAAGAACTTTATCTATATCCCCTTTATTGATTCCTTTCACCCACTTAAATACTTCTATCATATCTCCCCGCACTCTTCGTCTTTCTAGGGAATGCAAGTTAAGTTTCTTTAACCTATCCTGATATGGAAGGTTTCCAAGTCCCGGAATCATTTTTGTCATTCTTCGCTGCACCGACTCTAGTGAATTTATATCCATTCTATAATAGGGGCACCAGAACTGAACCGCATAATCGAGGTGCGGCCTGACTAGCGCAAGATATAGTTGCAATAAGACCTCTGCACTCTTGTTACTTACACTTCTAGATATAAAACCCAATACTCTGTTTGCCTTATTTCGAACATTAACGCACTGTTTTCTAGGCCGTAGGTCCGGGCTTACAAGTACCCCTATCACTACCACAGATAACGTTCGTGATGGTGAAATCGTCACTGAGAACGGTACAGTGTGTCGTATGTGTACCTTGTTGACCTACCGGTACTCTCGACTCCTCTCATACTGGGGCACTAGAGTACTGTAACTTTACTCCACACGTGTTGTGGCTGCTGACAGGTGGAGCGTCTAACACACACACCAGAACAATTAATAGACCGTACCTGGAGGCTTTTTGTCTTTGCTATATTATACAAACGGCGCAGCGTCATCAGTGTTACGTTAATTATTAAAAAAAAAAAAAGTAAGATTGATCCATTTCTTAAAGAACGGCAAAATAAAACACTTGTAAAGAATCTGTATTTTTTATTAAGAACATATTTTATTATATACAACCAACTTACTGATACATATAAAAGTAAATTTACGGCTTCATATGGTTATGCAATACCAAATAAATAAGGATGTATTTGGAGCTTAAAATACCATTGTAACTGTGGGAGTACCAAAATGTTCCCAGAGTCAAAGTTAACTCCTTCATCATACAGGTACTCTAATAATGACAAATATTTTAGTGTTGTTGGGTTTGTTTTAGAGTACTTTATGTAGCCGCGTGCTGGTATCTGTGCTGGCAACTATATCATCGTCTCTTTACCGCGAGGCTGTGGCAAGAGGCTCACCTATAGCGACCGCAGATAATAACATAAACACATTGGAATGTGTATATACATGTGTGTGTATCTGTGTGTACAGTATGCATGTTTTGTGTAGGTCTGTGTTGTGTGTTTAAAATATTTATACAATGTTTACCTCGGGTACAAAACAGTTTGACTGTAGTCAGATAATAAATAATTTTATCATAAGATAATTACAGGCGTCAGTACAGTTGAACTGCAACAAATAACTCGATGATTATTTTTGTGATATGTTTTAAAGTTAGAAAGAGTGTGGGATTCTGTAGGCCACAAGAGGCACTACACCACAATGTTCATTCCTTCCAACTAAATGTTTTTCCTCTCATCACTGCGTGTGGCCACTTGCTGCTGCCAGCGGCCCTGGTGCTCACATTAGCCATATACGAGGCAATAACAGATCTGAATTTCAGCACATCACGTCAGTCTTGGAGAGTCGGCAGAAATGCTCGTGAAGTAATGATGAAAGGCGATGACTTTCTCAGTGAGTGTTTCTTACTGCTCGCTGAGACAGATGGTGCGAACTAATCTGTCGGACACGACGTAAGGATCAGCGTTGGACGATGGTCGACGGTCCTCCAGGTAGCCGGTCTTCTCCTCGGCCACGCCTCTGGGGATCCTGATGGAGGCGCCTCTGTTGGCCACACCCGCTGAGAAGTCGTGGATGGAGGAGGTCTCGTGGCGGCCTGTAAGACGTCTCTCGTTGTCCTTGCCTCCGTGGGGGTCGTAGGCCTGGATGTGCTTATCATGAACCTTGGACAGTTTCTCGATGGCGCTTTCGATCTCCAGAATGCCATTAGGTGATCGCATACCTGCAGTAGAGAAGTTGGTGTGCATTCCAGCGCCATTCCAGTCGCCAGGGATGGGCTTGGGGTCCAGGGTCACTACCACATTGAAGTCCTCGGCAACACGGTGAAGGAGGTAGCGAGCCATCCACAGGTCGTCACCCATAGTGATGCCCTCACAGGGACCAACCTGGAACTCCCACTGGGCGGGCATCACCTCTGCATTCTCTCCAGAGATGTTGATTCCTGTGTACAGACACGCCCTGTAGTGAGCCTCCACCACGTCCCTACCATACACCTTGTTGGCCCCAACACCGCAGTAGTAGGGGCCCTGGGGTCCTGGGTAGCCATTCTTGGGCCAGCCCAGAGGATGCTTGTCAGTGTCCAGCAGTGTGTACTCCTGCTCCATGCCGAACCAGGGGTGCTGGTCCGCGGCTTTCTTCATCACTTCCAGGCATTTCCAGCGCTGGTTAGTATCTGTTGGCTTCTTGTTGTACTTGTAGGTCTCACAGAGCACCAGCTTGTTGTTACCCAGTCTGAAGGGATCCCGATAAATAGCTACCGGGTACAAGTACACGTCGCTGTTGCTGCCTTCAGCCTGGCCCGTTGATGACCCGTCGAAGTTCCAGATTGGCAACTCTGGAACACAGTTTTAGTGAAATGAGAATAATGTAGCGAAGAATATTGCTGCCCGACAGCAAGCTCTAATACATAGAACAATTCCTGTCTAAGACTATAATAATTAAAACTTTTTGTGAAGATGTAGAAAGTTTACAAGATTTTAAACATGGGATCAAAGTTTACCATTAACCAGCCTGGGGAAGAAACAGTGTCAGGAAGACATGTACGAGTGGACAGTTTAGTGACATTAAGCTTCTGGCGAGGGAATGTTTAACACTTGTACTGAACTCTTGGACATTCACTTTCTATTTAAACAATGTCATCTCAAGGTTTACTAATTTAACATAATGCATAACTTAACCTACTAACATAAAATAACACAACGCCTAATTTCAGGTAATCAACTTGACGAAAAAGACTGATATGTATACAGCGAGACCTCTATTTAACGGACTATATGGGAGAGTACAGTCCATTATATCTAGTCTGTTATGTGTTAAATGGGACTCTGCCAGTTAGATTGATGTCCGTTAAATGGAGGCGTTTGATGTATATATGTAAACTAAAGCTTGTACCACTGGCATGCACTTACCACTGGGGCACTTGGGCACAAAGTTGAGGGTGCGGGTCTTAGAGCGGAGGTGCTCCCCGCTACCGTCCACCCACACATACATGGCCTGACATTTCTGGTCCGGTATATCAAGCCGTAAATACCGGTCCAATACCGTCTTATTGGTACCCTGATTAGGATTCATCTTGGATCTCTGATAATCTGGAAAAAAAATACCAGTATTAGTTTTGTGTTGGTTATGTGGTATATAATATGTACAGAAAATAAATATATATTCGTTGTAGCAACTTATGTTAGCGAGTTATTACAACTGCACTGTATATTAGAAGATACGCTCTCTTATCACCACCACACTCCTTGCATCACCACTACACCCCTTCCTCCCCTCCCACACCCTCTTTCCCACAAGTTTCTCCCACTGGTCCCACTCCTATCATTAACAGCTGTGGTGGTGGGTATCCTTGACCGAACGGCGCCACAGTGTCTAGCGCAGCCGGCCGTGGGGGGAGGGGACGAGAGTGGCGGGAGGCGGGGGTAACAGGAGCGCTCTGTTTACACTGTAGCGCCCTCTTGTGGTACCCAACTTTGAGACTCAAGCGGGTTCAGGCAATATAATAGGTTACAGGGACGAGCGTTGTTAATGCGTATCGCTTCGGCCACTAAATTACGTCGTCAACTGCATTGGGTTACAGT
The DNA here is from genome assembly GCA_958450375.1 of Homarus gammarus. Lineage (NCBI taxonomy): Eukaryota > Metazoa > Arthropoda > Malacostraca > Decapoda > Nephropidae > Homarus > Homarus gammarus. The sequence continues at coordinate 379,963 of CAUDMG010002608.1, forward strand.
ATGTAAAGATTGTTTTATGTTGTCATATTTAAAAGGAAAATAAACATACAAAATCTAATATACACAACGACGTCGCTTGTGGTTAAGTTCGGTTAAATAATATTGGGTTGGGTTAAGTTAGGTTAGGTAATATTGGGTTAAGTTAGGTAGTGTGGGTAGCCTCGAGGACAGTTATATAGACAAGGCCATTATCAGTCAGCCATCAAGGGCAGCCACCCTGTAGTCCTCCTCCACAAGGACAACAACCTCGTGTTAGTACCGCTGGCGCCTTGTTGCTGCCCGAGTTACTGTATAATGCAAGGACAACCTCAACATAACTAACAACTTGAATGAAGGACAACTCTAACAATACCTAAAACTTAACACAATAACTACAAGAACTTGACTCCGGTATAAGAAATACAAATATAAATAGCGTAAGGAGAGAGAGATGACGAAGCAGGTTAAGAATTTATGAGAACACGGAGGCAAGTTAGATTGAAAGAGACTAAAAATAAATTGGTATAACTTTAATAGTATAAGAAGCTGTATTTGGAACGGATATATAAACAGACAGACACAATAATTATTAATTTTATACAAATCACCACGATAAAAATAATAAATAATTCGACAAAATGCCAATAAAGTTACGTATATGTAATTAAATCACTTACAAAATGATCATGAAGTAATTGTCTAAATAAAAAAATGAATAAATGCCTCGAATGGTAAATAGAATACGATTAAAAGGAAGAACAATTATAAAGGAAATATTTGGCGATATTTTAAGCGTCAAAACAAAGAGGGAGGGCGGGAGAGAGCGAGCGAGAGGGGCAGGTTGGCAACACATCCTCTCTCGCCAGTGGAAAAGTACAGTAGCCATCTAGACCAAACTATTACACTAACCAAACAACTTTATAAACTTCCGTGATCTTCTAAACGTATAGTGTATAGTAATGCAGCAATGAATGTCACTCGTGTATACTGTAATAACTCAGTGGTATTATTCGCCCTATTTCCGGGAATATTATTATTGCAATAGAAAATATTATGTATTATCAATATTAATATCACACTTGTATGATTATTACGGTTTATATTATACCAAACTGACTATTAGTAACGGGGGAAAATAACAAGAACTAGGGTGAGTGGCGCGGCAAAACCCCAACCACGCAGACGTCAGATCAGTTCACGTGGACACCAACCTTGCTTACCGGGACACCAAGGCCGTGTTCCTCAGCAAAACCCATGACTGGTTTACCACAATACTTATAGTATATACATTATCATATAAAGGTTGTCTAGGGAGAAAAAACTGGTATATGAAGATAGTCTTGAGGCTGATGAAGGACGGTGTATCGGGGGTATGCTTGGTTTCAGAACATTTGCTGATCACGTGAACACTGCCTGTAACAGGTCTCCACGGCCGGCCGGCCAGCCAGCCTAGCCGCTCGCTCCCTGTCCCCTATACTTACTTTTACTAAACTTGTCGCCGAAATGAACTGGGAAATTTACACATACACACGATATTTCTAATGAGTTATTAAAGGGACTGGCGAAACCAGCACGTGTTCAGTCGGTGTTGTCGTGTTAGTTAACATAAGAATGGTGGAAATGCAGAGGGCCTATTGGCCCATACTGGGCAGTCCCGTTTATATCCAGCGTATTCGAGTTAATGATATTTGTTAACTTGTTCCATTCATCCACTACTGTCTGTTTTAACACTATACATGTTCATAACTAAACAGAATATTAATAATAACTAGTACATCTTTCTTCCTGTTGTGTTTGGTGTCATGTTTTTTTTTATAGGTAGACTTGTGTATAAAATAAGCGAGTGCGAACTTTTTGAAGAATATTGCTGGAGTTAAATTTTATAATACACAGACCACTACGGACTGAAAAACGTTTGTTTACTACCCAGACAAAACTGCATTTGGTTTAGTGACGGACCTTGGAACTTCTCTCCCCACTCCCTCCCTTCCTTGGTGTCGTAAGGGCCGTTCACCTAACTCTTGGGGCTTTTGTTGTGCCTGGCGAGGAATATTATGGCTCATATAGATCTGTTACACGTGTATGGGTGAATGAAAAGAAGTTTGTGTTTTATCATTCATTTCAGCCCACCATAATAATTACAGCTGTAGGAATAAATATTAATGACTGAAGTGTGATACCATATTAGGCTTTGGTTCCGGCAAGAGCGAGTGAAGTAAGTAACATTATATCCGCCAGGGACGATGATAGCTAGTTGTGGAGGCAGGGTAGGTTTTTGTCTTGTGTTCAGTAATGTTAAGCACAAGGTTAGGGGGGATGCAATTTCCCACAGCCAACACAATATTTGATACCGTAATGTTACAATACCTAGAGCCGAGTAAATTATTATAGAACGTTGATACCTGTGTTGCTTTAACCCCTTCACTATAGAGACGACAATTTTAATATTTTATTTGACCAACGCAAGACGATTTTATTCAGCTCAGAGGAGTACACCTGACACAAGGGTTAGTTGATCTGTCTCCCTAGATAATTCTTAAACTGCCTCTTGTTATTTTTCTTTTTTTTTGGGGGGGGGGGGGCAGTTTGAGGTGTTTCAGCTGCCTGTGCCACTTGCCTTTTACAGTGAAGTTAATGACAAAAACCAATGAAGTTAATGGCAGTTACCAAATATCATCATTAACTCGAATACGCTGATAGCTTCAAACATAGGTTGGATGTTTATACGAGCAATAGGGGTTGGGTGTAAAGTGGACTGTCCAGTATGGGTCAATAGGCCCGCTACAGTTTCCTCCATTCTTATGTTAAGTGATAACAACAGAGTAACCTAATTCCAGACGTGTTGAATGTATTGTGTCAAGTGAATGTGATTGTTGACACTATCAGTCCGCTGTGGCGTCTTGTGTGTGTGTGTGGTAAGATCAAATTCCTCGCTAAGAATAGATCCTTGGTAACATATGTCTTGTTTAATGTGACGAGTGAGTGTGACAGCCTTGGTGTAACATAATGCAGTGTTAGAAAAGTACCTGTGTACCTGTAGTAATTAGTAGTTATTACCTTAGTTAAGAGTAAATATTGGAAATGGCCGTAGTCACTGTTGGAAGTGGATACCATTCATTCCCAGTATAGACTCTTAGTTGTACAAGATATAAAACAAAGATCAACTATAGTGTTACTTAAAGGTGCACAGAGACTTTTCCATCACCTATATATATCATGTCAAGTATTTAAAAAAAGTTGGAACTTGGTCATCAAAATTTCACTCAAGAGAAAGTGTCATGTGGTAGAGTTGCATGACAGTGTTGTGACCACATCTGCTGTCACTGTCACGCCTCCCCCCCCCCCCCCCCATACTGTTGCAGGAACAATTTTGTTTGGTCACTTATCATCCCAAGGCTGTGTAAAGCAAGTCGACCAGTTTACTACTAATATACAATTGGTAATGTTTGGCGACATGCTATAATGACTTGGTGATAATTGATGCTATAGTGACTTGGTGATAATTGATGCTATAGTGACTTGGTGATAATTGATGCTATAATGACTTGGTGATAATTGACGCTATAATGACTTGGTGATAATTGATGGTATAATGAGTAAACTAAGAGACGTGTACAGTACTTAATTATTACACTAGTTACAGTCATTATATTGCTTGTAGTGATATTTGACTATACTTGCACCTGATCTCATTTACAAACAAACAAAAAACTTTAGCTGACAGACAAGAACAAAATCTTTAAGCAATCTGTTAACTTAAAAAAAAACTTGAATATTAATGTATTGACTCGCTGTAGATAAAGACCTGACTAATATTATACAAGTTTCACGTTACAACAGATCTTAAATACTTGTAAGCTGCTGGTGTACACGAGTCAACACTATAAATGACAAGTTCAAAAATGATCTAGAAAGTCAAACAATAATCCTTAAGATGACAAACTCAACAAACAGATATTTTCACGCTAAAGCCACAAGTTTTAAGTCGAGAGTTTATCGTGCAGACATAAAACACAATTATTACCTGTATTTGTGTGTAAACGTCGTCCTGTTCCTCACAAAATCTTCCTCACAACTGAAGTGGAATAGTAGTCGAGTGTGTTTATATACGCTGGTGGGCGGGGGAATGAAGGCCGGGTGCTAAGACACTGCCCCGTTGATTGGTGGAGAGAGAGGACTTAGCGGAGGAGCTTCCACAACCCTTATCAGAAAGTTAGCTCATTGGCTTATGTATACTGTATAGTGACTCGTGTGTGGGTGTGTGCGTTCACGTGGCCACCACATGCCCCACACATGGACTGTCTGCACACTACTCCTCGCACAGGACACATTACGTCACATTCTATTTGACTGTCGCAACAAAGTTTCCTAGTGAATGGCAACACTGTCTGTGTGTCAAACTATCCAACCAATAGGCCGGTTGACCTGTGCATGGCAGCTCCTGTCGAGAGTTACTACCACTCTCTATCATCCATGAATCTATCCAGCCTCCTTTTGAAACTTTCCAGAGTTCCAGCACTTACTACAAAGTTGCTAAGCTTGTTCCACTCGTCCACCACCCTATTTGTAAACCAGTTCCTTCCTATCTCCCTCCTAAACCTAAACTTATCTAACTTAAATCCGTTGTTCCGAGTCCTATCCTGCTCGGATATTATAAGAACTTTATCTATATCCCCTTTATTGATTCCTTTCACCCACTTGAATACTTCTATCATATCTCCCCGCACTCTTCGTCTTTCTAGGGAATGCAAGTTTTCTTATGTTCTTAAGAGCGAACTCGTAACAATAGTTTTAAACGTTGGTTTGGAAACAGAGTAGTGGATGAATGGAACAAGTTACCAAATATCATCATTAACTCGAATACGCTGGATAGCTTCAAACACAGGTTGGATGTTTATATGAGCAATAGGGATTGGGTGTAAATGGGACTGCCCAGTATGGGCAGTTTCCTCCATTCTTATGTTATCAAACCACACGCTCACTACATGACATTATCTGCCTGATACACTTAACAGTTTTCTTAAACTGATTCTTCATCTTATATGAAATACTTATAGATATATGTACTTATGTTATTGTTGTTTGTATAATACTTGTGCTTTTATATATGAATTATATTAAATATCTCTACAACAGGTAAAGTCACTCAAAAAATTATCTACAGTGCATCACAACCCTACCGAGACAACGGGTGTCCCAGGGTTCATTCGATCACCCAAAGCACAGAGTTTTTTGAGTGACTATAAAACGTAGCCGTTGTTAAGTTAGGTTAGGTTATAGTAAATCACTCTTGATGTCCTTCCCATCCCCACTGCACCACAACACGTAATCTCACCCCATGTGTGTGTGTGTGTGTGTGTGTGTTCAGGTAAATCTAGATATACCTGACTCTTACCTGTAAGTGACCTGTAAAAATAATGCCCTCTCCTCCAGTAACGTGTCCCGTGCGCCCTCCCAATCTCTCAGCCTGGTACCCCTTCTTCTACTGCCCCCCCACCGGCCAGTTACCCCCCTCCCCCCACTCTCACTTGACTGGGGTTTTCCCGCCACAATAAAAATGTAGAAATTTCTCCTTTTTTTTGTGAAGATATCATATGATGCGGCGTTACCTTTTACTAATGTCTTTTACTCGGCCTTTCTTAATTTATTTTCTTGAATATTTATTTATTTGTACTGCCTTTACTACTGTTTAGTGTGTGTGTGTCTGTGTGTCTGTACGCATGTGTGCATGTATGTGTGTATGACTATGAGTGCGTGTTAGAGAGTTACATACCCTTGACATGTATAAAATTTCTTCCCCCAAAATTATCGTTCGACTTTTATAACCCTAGAACAGGTATTTCAAGACTCCCCCCCGCCATGGTCACATAAATGTTCTCACATATTGTACTAATTACTTGTCCTAAATTATACAAGATGTTATTTAGAAAACAAGTTATAATTGTGGTATTAATTGTATCAGGTGTTGGGGGGATGTTAGTGTAATACCTCAGTGATAATTAACTTTTATTGATAGTTATTATACTTTGGGTTAAGGGTTAAAATGGTGTGTTTGGTGATTGAGGCACTTAAGACTTTATTTGGTTACTGAAGCACTTAAGACTATAATGGCTACCCTTAAGTTATTATGACCTTAAATTATAACCAACTGATCTTCACTACAAGCAAAGATAACATTGTAAGACGTAACTCGCGGCGGTTAATTAGCGGGAGGGAAGCTATGGGAGGAAGAGTTAAATAAGGTTTATACAAGTTGAGTTTGTTTAAATGGTGGTGTGATGAAAGATGAAGACCCTCACTCACTCGGTCACAGGCACAGACCCTCACTCACTCACTCGGTCACAGGCACAGACACACACACACTCAAGGCTATAATAGCAGTGCTTGTTGTTGTCCAGCCTTGGGTCATAATATTCTGGCCTTCTTAGTTGTTCACACTCCCTCCTCCTCCTCACACATACACACTGGAGGGACATTTGAAACTACAGTAAGGGGTTTAGGGAAAAGATAGGGATTATTTTAGACACTATATACAGTAGGGATTTAAGAACGAATAGATAGGGATTGTGGAAGCGATTATCTGGGAGTGTGAGAGGGAGCAGTACCTGTGTGTGCCTCCTTTCATTTGCCAAACCTAATCCATTTTTTTCACCGCACAAGATATTGTTTGTTCGGGGAATCGTGATAGCCGAGACGACGGAATGAGTTTGGTTATGATGTAGGTTGTTGTAGGTTGTTATTTTATGTTGTGATGTGGGTTATGTTGTGGGTTGTTGCTGGTGTGTTATGCTATTGTTGTTATGTTGTGAGTTGATTTAACTACTGGAGGTAGTGGAGTTGTTTTCACAGTTATTTTTTTTCATTGAAGGTTCTGCTAGATTGAGTTAGGTTAGGATATATCAGGTTGGGTTAGGTTAGGATATATCAGGTTGGGTTAGGTTAACTTACGTTAGGTTAGCATCAGGGGGGTTAAACGTAAGGTGAAATAAGCAAGGGTGGAAATTCTTGAGGTGATCGTAGATGAACTTACCTGCAACACTGTGATCGTGACTTTTCCCCAACGTAATTCACATTTAAGGAGAACGTAAACACCTCCCGGATATATTAACCACGTGCTTAGGGCACCAAAAGAAGGAGGCACCACAGGTTTTTCTTTTGAAGGCATTATTCCTTGTAGTGACCAGATCATATTTGTGATAAAACCTAATAGGCTGGTGTAAAACCGCCTTATGAAATTGGTGAAAAATATTTATCCCATTTTGTTCGTTAACTGTTTTGTAAGGGTTTTAAACCAAGAAAACTATGTTCCTTTTCTTTTATTTTTAAAGGACACGTTGCCCAATGGAAAACGGCTTTATTTTATACACGTTAAAGAACGTTCCTGAACGTCTGAAATTGTCTAAGTTCGTTCCCTCGCTTCTCAGCCCTCACTCAGGTTCTTGCAGTATCAACGAAATGTGTCTATTTTAACGTGTGGTATGAGGTGGATTGTGTGAAGTAACAAGTGAGTTTCTGAATTTCTCATTAATTAAATTACTTTATATTTACAAAATAAAGAGGTAGATATTTTAACTATATAAATATATTGTGTTACTAAATTAAGAGCAGTAACTCTAGGCCAAGTTGTTATAATAAATAAGGTTAAATCAAAACTGTCTAATTTAAGTGATTTTTATAATTATCGAATGTTGAAAAACTTCAACTCTTTGTTTTTATTTCTTAACTGTCTTATACTGTATTTGTTCTGGTTCTAGTCTAACATAAGTGATGAGAAAATTGTAGGGTCTGGCTTGTGGGGTGGCCTGGAAGAAACCTGAACCTTTTATTTTATATTTCAACATCATTATTCATTAAGTCTTAATCATGGTCTTAATATCTTGTCAGTTAAGCAATGGGAGGGCCGAGGGGGCACCATTGTTGGGCTGTGCTTAGGGCATCAATTGGCCTTAATCCGGCCCTGGATATATTCAACAAATTTCCCTAACTATGTCAGAGTCAAAATGTGTGATGACTAAAAAAAAGTGTGTGATTACTCTCTTGTCTGTGTCTGCGTTGAAATTACTCTTTGTAATTGGTGGAATCATGAACCTAGCGTCGACTTTGATGATAATTGTGTGTGTGTGTGTGTGGTGGGTATAGAGGTCAGGTGGGGTCAGTGTTGTTCCTCTGTAATGGTGGGGTGAAAGAGACACACACACAGGTTAGGTTAGGTTGAAGAATTAGTGATGACCAAACAATTTTCTCTTTCAATTTACTTTTACCTTCTTAAAGTTTAATGGAACGACAATAATATTACAGACAATAAAACGAACTTGACAACTCTAAGGTGACTTTACTCTCTGGTGGGACTTGGCAACACTTTTCCACTCGCTTGTTGATGTTCAATTGTTTATTTTCACTTATTATTTTTGCTGTCAACTTTCTCTTCCACCAGTCATTTAGTAATTTATAATGCTTAATTTATCCTTAACTCACAGTATAATAAAACAAGTATTAATGTTATGGATTTATAATAATATTTAAAGTTTTCAACAACATAACACTGACGAGTCTCTCTTGTCAACATGGCGGCTTTTTGCTTCACGTTTACGTTAGGTTAGGATAAATTTAATACCCCAACAAATCCTTGGTTAACACTTCACTTGACTGCCTTCATTTCCTCAACTTTATAGTCCGGTAAGAACTAGTGATGTGATGCCCTTGACGCGAACTAGTGTTTCTTGATACAGGAGGCCAGCACACTATCCACCCAGCCACCGCACACATCACCCACCCATTATGTGGCTTAAAACACTCAAACAGGAAACACAAAAACACCTCATTAAAGATAAGACATGAGATGTCACTTTAACAAGGTCTGTCATTACGGAGAGAGAGAGAGAGAGAGAGAGAGAGAGAGAGACCGTCAACACTGCCGCGGGTGAGATGGGTGACAGTCAGGTGGATATATATGTGTTTATATATGTTGATGTGTTGTGGTCTTGTGAATTTGTATAGTGGGGTTTTAACACACACACACACACACACACACACACACACACACAACGAAAAAAAATCACTCGCATCAAATTTCAAAGAGAGTGAGAGAGAGAGGGAGGGAGATGGTTGGCGGGTCAGGTGAGTATACGTGACCTTTACCTGGCTAAGGACGGGTCGGCTGGGCCAGGATATCCGGCTATTTTAGACTGCAGGGAGGAACAGGAAGGGAAAAGGTGTATGGAAGGGGGTAGGAGGGATGGGGACGGAAGGAAGAGGCGGGATGGAGAGTTAAGGAGGAAGAATGGAAGTGGAGGGAGGTATGGGGAAGGGTAGAAGGGAGGGATGTATAGAGGTGGAGGAGAATGAAAGAGGAAGGGGTACGAAGGTGGGGGGGAGGAGGAAAGGGAAGCAGGAAAGAAGGAAAAGGAGGAATAGACCGGAAGTAAAGAGTAGAGGAGAGAAGAAGAGGGTGAGGAAGAGGAGTTGCACTTCCTTTATAACACTGGGGGAGGGGGGTGGGGGAGGGGGCTGGGGTGGGGGGGTGGGAAGGGGGTGGGGAGGGGGCTGGGGTGGGGGTGGGGGAAGGGGGTGGGGAGGGGGTGGGGGGGAAGGGGGGGAGGGGGAGGGGGGCTGGGAAGGGGGTGGACCCACTATATATGTTGGTATAGTTATTTTAGGTGACCCCCCCCCCATATATCCTACATCAACAGACACTATGTATTCGAGGTCTTATTACTGTACCTATAATAAGGGGTAGGTGTTGTAGGTGAGTCTTATACAGTGAAGGACTCCCTGTGCTGTATATGACTGGTGTACACTGGGGCGGGGTTCCTCAAGGGTGGTGCTACTCGCCCCGGGTGTTGAAGCTATGCGGGGCATCTCAAGGTTCCTGCTGGCTGATGCTTCGTCTGGTGTACTCTGAATCCTTGATGAGATGAGAGAGAGAGAGAGTTTTCTTATATTCTCATGAAGATCTCAAAATCCTCTCTCTCTCTCTCTCTCTCTCTCTCTCTCTCTCTCTCTCTCTCTCTCTCTCTCTCTCTCTTTTATTATTATTATTATTTATTATATTATTATTATTATTATTATTATTATTACCATTGTAAACGCCTTGGTTAAGGACGTTCAGGTTTTTAGTTTATCAAATTTATTGAAAAAGCTTGTAGTACAGTTTGCCTATTCTGAGTAGTGACGGGCAAGTCGAAGGGAATGATTGAAACCCGCCTTTTGACGCATTCAATATTTATTGATGTGGTGATTTATCTGATACATAATTAGTTAGTCTCACACAATTTATCTTAATTATAATTGATTATTGAGCATAGTGACATGATACAAAGTTCATAACTATTAATCTTAGTTACACTTCATTCCGCGTTGTCTTATTGCTCCAGGTAAGGCAGGAACGAGTGGGCATAATTAGTCCACAATATTTCAGTACTGAGGAGTATGTCATCACTTTGGCTGTACCTACAAGTGCGGGTCAATGAACCAGTATGGTGTTCCAAGGGACAATAGTACTGTGCAAATTGTTCCAGCACAAAACTCGGCCAGGATTGGGAGTCGGTGTTCACCACAGAGGGCTGGTCCTCACAGCATAGAGGGCGATCTGCCTGGAGGCCAGGCGGCCACGCCACCCTCTAAAGTCTAAACCATACACTCGGCAGAATCAGGACCTGTTGTCCGTAAACATCGCCCCCACCCCCCTAATGTTTGTTCGGGTAAGGCAACAAACGCCAGGGGCGATAACAACCATCATCATCAAGACAGACTGGACAACCATGCAGAACCAATTGCCAAAAGTCACTCATTGTTACAGTTACCCAATACAACCACCAGCCAGTTAGTCAGTCAACCATTCTATTAAGACTATCATAAGAACATCAGTCTGTACAATTAAACATTCCAAAATTGATAAAATAGACACTTTACCTGATTTAACCTTGATAATACCTGTATGTAGTAAATTACAGGTGTTTTTATTAATATATATATTTTTTTTGCAGCGTACCTTCAAGAACAGCGGACAGGCAGGCAGGAAGGAAGTGACTTTCAACACCTTTTCATGGCGCTCGTGTTGGGTAAGTCTTGACGTAGTGTTCCGGTGGTCACTCTTGTTTCAGTAATTAATCACCGGACTTGATATACTCGGTAAGACAGGTGTGTGAGTTATTAGTCTTCCTTATGAGGTTTATTATTGATGTTGTGGTTTAATGTTGATGTAATACAGATAATATTTCGCTGTAACAACTGTACGAGTTAATTACCATCATGTGCACGAATTACACAGGTGTCCACTATGACCTGTTATGTTGTATACAGGTGTCCACTATGACCTGTTATGTTGTATACAGGTGTCCACTATGACCTGTTATGTTGTATACAGGTGTCCACTATGACCTGTTATGTTTTATACAGGTGTCCACTATGACCTGTTATGTTTTATACAGGTGTCCACTATGACCTGTTATGTTTTATACAGGTGTCCACTATGACCTGTTATGTTTTATACAGGTGTCCACTAGGACCTGTTATGTTTTATACAGGTGTCCACTATGACCTGTTATGTTGTATACAGGTGTCCACTATGACCTGTTATGTTGTATACAGGTGTCCACTATGACCTGTTATGTTTTATACAGGTGTCCACTAGGACCTGTTATGTTTTATACAGGTGTCCACTAGGACCTGTTGTGTTTTATACAGGTGTCCACTATGACCTGTTATGTTTTATACAGGTGTCCACTTTGACCTGTTATGTTTTATACAGGTGTCCACTATGACCTGTTATGTTTTATACAGGTGTCCACTTTGACCAGTCAGAGGCAACAAGACGCGTCGGACACCTGTATTGTTCCCCGAAAGAATTATTTACGTAAAGTCGTAATTGTTCTGGTTTTGTTATTAAAAAAGAAACCGTGTGTGTGTGTGTGTGTGTGTGTGTGTGTGTGTGTGTGTGTGTGTGTGATGTAAACACGATAGTTGAACCAATATAAATAGAGCTTAATAAAAATTGATATCTGCATATAACAGACACATCCACACACACGCACAGACGCACAAGCATACACACAGACGCACAAACATACACACAGACGCACACACACACACACACACACACACACATCCAGTTCTTTTATATGACCACCAACAAACAGTTAAATTATCTAACTGGAGGTTGTAAGTAACTCAACACCAAATATGTACAACTAAATTTATCAAGGACACACATGTACGTTTGCCTTGACTCGTTGTGTCTCAGTATAGTGTATTGTGGTGATGGTGGTGGTGCTAGTAGTGGTGATGATGGTGGTGGGTGGTGGTGAGGGCGTTATTAGTGGTAGGTGGTGGTGGTTGTAGTGGTGGTGGTGGAGGAGGTAGTGTTGTTGTTGTTGGTGGTGGTGGTGGAGGAGGTAGTGTTGTTGTTGGTGGTGGAGGAGGAGGAGGTAGTGTTGTTGTTGGTGGTGGTGGAGGAGGTAGTGTTGTTGTTGTTGGTGGTGGTGGTGGAGGAGGAGGTAGTGTTGTTGTTGGTGGTGGTGGAGGAGGAGGTAGTGTTGTTGTTGGTGGTGGTGGAGGAGGAGGTAGTGTTGTTGTTGTTGGTGGTGGTGGTGGAGGAGGTAGTGTTGTTGTTGGTGGTGGTGGAGGAGGTAGTGTTGTTGTTGTTGTTGGTGGAGGAGGAGGTAGTGTTGTTGTTGTTGGTGGTGGTGGTGGAGGAGGTAGTGTTGTTGGTGGTGGTGGTGGTGGAGGAGGTAGTGTTGTTGTTGTTGTTGGTGGTGGTGGTGGAGGAGGTAGTGTTGTTGTTGGTGGTGGAGGAGGAGGTAGTGTTGTTGTTGGTGGTGGAGGAGGAGGTAGTGTTGTTGGTGGTGGTGGTGGTGGAGGAGGTAGTGTTGTTGGTGGTGGTGGAGGAGGTAGTGTTGTTGTTGGTGGTGGTGGAGGAGGTAGTGTTGTTGGTGGTGGTGGTGGAGGAGGTAGTGTTGTTGGTGGTGGTGGTGGAGGAGGTAGTGTTGTTGGTGGTGGTGGAGGAGGTAGTGTTGTTGTTGGTGATGGAAGAAAACGGAAGAGAAGAAAAAAGCAAATAACGGAAAGAAAAACAATTAGAAGGAAATAAATAAGGAGAAAGTCAGCTGAACTTGTTTACATACTGTCAGCTGAACTTGTTTACATACTGTCAGCTGAACTTGTTTACATACTGTCAGCTGATCTTGTTTACATACTGTCAGCTGAACTTGTTTACATACTGTCAGCTGATCTTGTTTACATACTGTCAGCTGATGCTAATTACTTCTTGCCTTTTCCTTTACCTGAACTGAAGTAACGAGAGTAATGTTATCACCCCGTGTGTGTGGGGGGGGGGGGGGACAGGTAGGTTGGAGGGACAGACAGACAGGTGGAGGGGAGGTAGGGTGAAGGTAAACACGGCCTCACCTGGTTACCTTGGCTCTCTCCCCACCCCCTCCCCCCGTCTCCCACGTCTCTCCGATTGTTACTCTGCCAAGGTAAACCTGATAGACAGAGACAGACAGAGAGACCGGCAAAGAGAGAGAAACAGAGAAGTAGAGAGGAAGGGAGAAGAGAGAAAGAGAGAAGAGTGAAAGAGAGAAGTAGAGAGAGAGAGAAGTAGAGAGAGAGAGGAGTAGAGAGAGGAGAGGAGAGGAGAGAGCAGGCGTAGGACATAACCTTGAGTGTACAGTATTGAAAGTAGCTAATATAGTTAAGAGGTGTTCCAGTTGAAGGTAGTATGGCAACAGTGTGACTCTTAAAGGGTTTCTCTCCTGGCTGGGTACACTGTGTATAGTTCTGAGTGGTGATGTGTCGCGAACCAGGAAGCTTGACACACACACACACACACACACACAGACAGAGACAGATGGGTAGACAGACAGTTTAACAAGAGGGAGATTGGGGGGGGGGGTCTTATAGGAGACAGAAAGGGCCCCTATTGAGGTATCTATCCTCCCTCCCTGCGTCCCTCCCTCGCTCAGACACGTGATGGAAAATTTCCATGAGCGGGAGAGAAAGAGAAAGAGAGGCAGGAGGGGGGGGGGATAGAGGGACGTAAGAGGAGAGAGAGAGAGAGAGAGAGAGAGAGAGATGGAAGAGGAGAGGAAAGAGAAAGAAAGAGAACTATATAAGGAAGTGTTGAGAGAGAGAGACAGAGAGAGAGGAGCGCAGGCGTGTAGTTCCCGCCTCACTTCTCCCTCCCAGTCGTCTGTTGCTTGATAGTGAGTCAGTCTTCTCAAGCCACCGTGAAGTTACTCATTCTTTCTTTTGTTTCCCTCTGTCAATTCTTCCTCACGTTTATCACATCATCTCTTAGTCATATCTTTAACGCCTTCTAGATATCATTTATTTCTAGTTATTTATTTATTCATTATTTTCTTATTCTCTTCTCGCGTTTTTCATCTGTTTATTACATTTATTCATTTGTATTTACTGTTTATTGTATTGTTTTAGTATAGTATAGGACAAAATTTCCTGATTGTAGTAAATATTCTGATGTAGGACTGTGTGTGTGTGTGTGTGTGTGTGTGTGTGTGTGTAATAATAATATAGCAATAATGATTACACTTTATTTATAATTAAAAAAAAAAATAAAATAAATAATGTACAATATATATATATATATATATATATATATATATATATATTATATATAATATATATATATATATATATATACATATACATGCTGATAACCACCAGGAAAGAAGAAAACACGAAGTTCCCAAGCGCTTTCGTGTAATTCACATCTTCAGGGGTGAGTACAGACTAGATAGAGTAATGCAGAACAAGATGAATATACATATATATATATACATATATACACTGTGTGGGTGTGTGTAATAATAATAAACGGTTTATTATTAGAGTTGCAGCCGGTGGATGAAAATATACAAACTTATATGTGATTTAAACATAATGATATGCCTTCAATACATTTACAGGGCTGAACAGTACATAAATCAGTTGCTGTTTATTATTTTAACAATAGATGGGACGGTGCTGTTCTTATATCTATCGGTGCGGGCTCTTATGGGCTGAATTTTGTTGTAGTGGCGGACTGCGCGAAGTGGGCGGGGGACTGCCGGTGGCAGGAGGTGGCGATGACGAGGATTGTGCAGTAGTCCACTGCCAAACCCTGCTAGTGCTTGGTGGTGGAGGTCACTGAGGGATGGCATTTCCAGGGTGGAGAGAGCGTTGTTGTAGCCGGAGTAGTCTGTGCCGAGCATGATTCTGCAGGCCCTCTTCTGTACCTTCTCTAGCTGACGTTGTTGGGTGGAGTTGAGAGAAGACGACCAGGCTGGTGACGCATACGTTAATTTGGGGAGAGTAAATGCATTGTAGATAGTCCTCAGCTCTGGCGTGGGTGCCCCAAGTGACCTGAGTCGTGTGTGTGTGTGTGTGTGTGTGTGTAATCACAACTTGTCCATAATCATTAGTTTGTAAAATCGTCTCGTTCAATATATCACCAACGGAGGAGGAGGGTGAGGGGGGGATGAGAAAGAGGAGGGGGAGATAAGGGGGGTGAGAGGGGGGGGGATGTATCCTACACCTATCACTTAATGACTGCAGGACATTACAACACTAATAACATAGTGTGAATCACCTGAGGATTACCTGTCCTCACCTTCACCTGATGATTAACCACCCTAATGCTACCTGTGGAGAGAGGTTACGGTGGCCTCGTGGGTTAGATTAGGTTAGTGTTAGAGTGACCTGGTGGGTTAGGTTTAGGTTAGTGTTAGAGTGACCTGGTGGGTTAGGTTTAGGTTAGTGTTAAGAGTGACCTGGTGGGTTAGGTTTAGGTTAGTGTTCTGGTTGCTGGGAGAGTTACTTTGGGTGTCTGATCTTCATGTGATCACAGGGAGGTTTACTGAGGAAGTAATAATAAATTTAATCATGAAACAAAATACTGTACGACGCCTTATATGTACCTGTTGGACATATTGTACTGTACGACGCCTTATATGTACCTGTCGGACATATTGTACTGTACGACGCCTTATATGTACCTGTTGGACATATTGTACTGTACAACGCCTTATATGTACCTGTTGGACATATTGTACTGTACGACGCCTTATATGTACCTGCTGGACATATTGTACTGTACGACGCCTTATATGTACCTGCTGGACATATAGTACTGTACGACGCCTTATATGTACCTGTCGGACATATTGTACTGTACGACGCCTTATATGTACCTGTTGGACATATTGTACTGTACGACGCCTTATATGTACCTGTTGGACATATTGTACTGTACAACGCCTTATATGTACCTGTTGGACATATTGTACTGTACGACGCCTTATATGTACAGTCACTCCATAAGGTATCTACGATTTTGTGTGAGACAATATGACACAACGGATAAATGATTTTGGCAAACCCTACCGAGACAACAGGAACCGCAGTGACTGTACCTGGTGGACATAGTGTACAGTATGACGTGTTAGTGTCACTGTGGTACATTATGTTAGATGTTGTTGATACAGATGGTGCGACCTGATCTGAGGCAATAACAGATCTGAACTTCAGAACATCACGTCAGTCTTGGAGAGAGTCGGCAGAAATGCTCGTGATGTAATGATGACAGGCGATGACTTTCTCAGTGAGTGTTTCTTACTGCTCGTTGAGACAGATGGTGCGAACTAATCTGTCGGACACGACGTAAGGATCAGCGTTGGACGATGGTCGACGGTCCTCCAGGTAGCCGGTCTTCTCCTCAGCCACGCCTCTGGGGATCCTGATGGAGGCGCCTCTGTTGGCCACGCCCGCTGAGAAGTCGTGGATGGAGGAGGTCTCGTGGCGGCCTGTAAGACGTCTCTCGTTGTCCTTGCCTCCGTGGGGGTCGTAGGCCTGGATGTGCTTATCGTGAACCTTGGACAGTTTCTCGATGGCGCTTTCGATCTCCAGAATGCCATTAGGTGATCGCATACCTGCAGTAGAGAAGTTGGTGTGCATTCCAGCGCCATTCCAGTCGCCAGGGATGGGCTTGGGGTCCAGGGTCACTACCACGTTGAAGTCCTCGGCAACACGGTGAAGGAGGTAGCGAGCCATCCACAGGTCGTCACCCATAGTGATGCCCTCACAGGGACCAACCTGGAACTCCCACTGGGCGGGCATCACCTCTGCATTCTCTCCGGAGATGTTGATTCCTGTGTACAGACACGCCCTGTAGTGAGCCTCCACCACGTCCCTACCATACACCCTGTTGGCCCCAACACCGCAGTAGTAGGGGCCCTGGGGTCCTGGGTAGCCATTCTTGGGCCAGCCCAGAGGATGCTTGTCGATGTCCAGCAGTGTGTATTCCTGCTCCATGCCGAACCAGGGGTGCTGGTCCGCGGCTTTCTTCATCACTTCCAAGCAGCTCTTGCGATGGTTGGAATTAGTTGTTTTGTTATCGTGTTTTCTGGTCTCACATAACACCAGTTTGTTGTTGCCCAGTCTGAAGGGATCCCGGTAGAGGGCTACCGGGTACAGGTACACGTCGCTGTCTCTACCTTTAGCCTGACCCGTTGATGACCCGTCGAAGTTCCACACCGGGAGTTCTGAAAGTGGAAGAATTTGTGTGTTAGTCTGTGGAGAGAAGCACCTCACTTCTCCACACCTTTCAGTACTCAATGGGTTAGATTAGGTTAGGTTAGGTTAGGTTACGGTTGATTAGGTCAAAGTATCGAACTTTGTTTAGTCATCTCGTCTTCTCCTGTCATTCTCCGAGACTATTTTTAACGCACTATTACGAGACTAATCTGTTTGACCCTGGACGAGTATTATGAGTTATTTCAGATCATTGTATCCAACTTGGTCGGCCATTGAGGTACCGTGGCTCAGGTCTCAGTGTTGTAAGTGAGGTGGTTATTTTATCCCGTGGAGATCCTCAACTAAACTGTCGTAACTTGAAGATTACACGCCCCAGCTTATTTTACCTTAGTATTGGGACATCTCAGTTACCATTAGGACACTTCACCTGCCACTGGGGCACTAAACCTACCACTTTGACTCGCCATTAGGACACTCCACCTACCATTGGGACACTTGGGCACAAAGTTGAGAGTTCTCGTCTTAGAGCGAAGGTTCTCCCCTGACCCGTCAATCCACACGTACATGACTTGAACCTTGTCGTCCGGGAGGTCAAGCTTCATGTACCGGTCCAGTACTGTCTTGTTCGTCTCCGGCGCCATCTTCTCTGTGGGATAGATAAGTGAGTCGGTTAGGTTATGATGTTTAATCATCAGGTGAAATAAGGTGGAGTGTCTAATGTTTATAAGATTTTATGTTTTTTGTATTTGTCACTGATCACAAGACACTGAGGAACACTTGTGTGTCACCTGGCAACACTGCAGGCAGGACATTGTAGATGACCTGGCAACACTTAGTTTAACAGTTCAACAAATTTATTGACAGCTTGTAGTACAGTTTGCCTATTGTGAGTAATTCAGTCAGGTCTTGACACTGAGGGTGGCATTACTTCTCACTGCCACGCAGGACAGAGGTTCATACACAAAGAAATACAACATATTCATTGACAGTATATATAGGTCACTGATCTACCAGACTTGTAAGATGGAAGAATGGTAACACTGACTCACTTACGAGACAGGATGGGTGACTGATATGGCAACGGTAGAACACACACACACACACGCACACACACACACATACACACACACACACACAGTTATCGACCTCCCTATGTACCCAATGTACTATACAGCCCCCCTTCCCTCCTCTCCCCCTTCCCTACCCCTCACCACATTTACGCACTTGACTAAAGCGCCTTGAAAACGACACCACTACACATGATCTCCTGGTGGTAGTGAGGTCGATGTGACATTTCTTCGGCGGCGACACCAGCAGTCAATAAGAGTTCATTGCTTACGTCACACTGTTCAGAGTCACATTGCCTACGTCACACTGTTCAGGGTCACATTGCTTACGTCACACTGTTCAGAGTCACATTGCTTACGTCACACTGTTCAGGGTCACATTGCCTACGTCACACTGTTCAGGGTCACATTGCTTACGTCACACTGTTCAGGGTCACATTGCTACGTCACACTGTTCAGGGTCACATTGCTTACGTCACACTGTTCAGGGTCAGGTAACAGTACCGTCAATAACTGTGAATTGACTGAGGCTAAAAATATCCCCTCACTGAAGTCTCTATTTAAGGGACAATGTAGAGGAAAAGTCCGTTATATCAGGGGTCTGTTAGATGTGAACCTCCATTTATCAGATTGTATGGAGAGAGAAGTACGTTATATGGAAGTGGAGTGTGTGGGGGAGTGGAGTGTGTGGGGGAGTGGAGTGTGTTAGGGTTTGGCAGGTGGAGTGTGTCAGGTGCGGCAGATGGAAAGTATCGGTATCGTAGGCAAGTCTTATGTAACTCAGGTTGTTTATTCCCTGACTCCACTTACCTGTAGGGAACAGTCACCTTGGGTATGTTGTGGTGGTGGTTGTGGTTGTTTTTATTGTGATTGTTCTTGTCGTGGTTGTTGTTGTGGTGGTGGTCGTCGAGGTTGTATTGTTGTTGTAGTGGTTGTATTGTTGTTGTAGAGAGTTACCGTCAAATAAAAAAATATAGTTTTACAAATGACGTCACTACAATATGTGTGGCCACGGTACAAAACGCTAAACTACGTCACTACAGTATGTATGGCCACGATTCTATTGTTGCCACCACAGATCCACTATAGGTTGAGCAAGAAATTGATATTGGTTGCGACACTGAAGACATTGTTAGTTGTCGCAATATTCCGTGAGCTGAGAGGACACGCGAGGGACTTGAATCGTGTCGGTCAAAGTAGTTCCAAGATTGTAATGCATAACAGTCTATTGTAATTAAATACCTTTTATTATCAGTATTAAGAGGTGATATGTTACCAGATGATTCTTGAGTCTTTGCCTTGGGTCTGGATTGTAGAGAAAAATGTTGTTTAAATCCGGTGAAGTTTAGCCCAAATCACTTACTGTAGTTTGTTTCACCTGATGCTTAAACACGCTAATCCTAATGGAGACGATGTTTTAACCCTTTTAAGGACGATCTTTTAAACCTTTGAAGACGATGTTTTAACCATTTGAGGGCGATGTTTGAGGTTGATGTTTTAACCCTTTTAAGGACGATGTTTTAACCCTTTTAAGGACGATGTTTTAAACCTTTTAAGGACGATGTTTTAACCATTTGAGGGCGATGTTTGAGGTTGATGTTTTAACCCCTTTTAAGGACGATGTTTTAACCCTTTTAAGGACGATGTTTTAACCCTTTTAAGGACGATGTTTTAAACCTTTGAAGACGATGTTTTAACCATTTGAGGGCGATGTTTGAGGTTGATGTTTTAACCCTTTTAAGGACGATGTTTTAACCCTTTTTAGGACGATGTCTTAAACCTTTGAAGACGATGTTTTAACCATTTAAGGACGATGTTTTTTAACTCTCCAAAACTCAAGGGGTTAATGTAAAGTCATAGTATAAATATGACGCCATTTTGTATGCTATTTATGTTGTTTACATGAGGCTAAATCTCGTCTCACACCTTGGTGACGCTGTACACCTGCCTGGTCTTGTAGGATAAGTCACCGTTTACTCTAACCTTTACAGTTTTCATTGAGAAATTCCTGCCAGCGTCCATGACATATTGATGGTCTGGTCTGTAGGTAATGTGTGTGTGTGTGTGTGTGCGTGCGTGTGTGTGCACTAAGTAACACACAACAGATCTACACACCTACAGCAACACACACACACACCTGCACAAGCACCCCCCCCCGTCCCTCCCCCCTCCATCACGGGCGTTGAGAAGACCTTCACCATACCCAGGTAGGTTTCCCAGTTGACTCCTCCCACACGGTGCTAATTAGGAACCACAGGTAGAGGTACAGAGTCTGGAATAGTTGTCAGTGTTCACCAGACAGACACTCAGACACATCAGTTCATCAATATCCCCGTTATTACTAAACTCTAAATATTATAGTAATCACAATTATATTATTTTCTCCTGGACTGTGAAATGATAAATAATATAACGAGGATAATTATTGGTAAGGGATTTAACGGTTCACTAAAGGGGCAAGAAAATCAAGGTTGTTTACTCCTAATAAGGCGAGTCTGAGGCTGTGTTTACACTGATCAGCTGACGCGTCACAACAAAAACACCACGATAGATCATTCAATATTACTAGTGGCTGAGGCACACACATACACTACGTGTCTGCTGTTCAACACCTCAGCTCACGTGATCTACGTGTGTAAACATTAATCTGTATGTTCACTGTATGTTCCTTCACCTTTCTCTAATGAAGGCTTTTGTTAAACCACTAATGTAAGTAATAAGTCATTTATGTCCAATGTATATTTTCAGCCTTCGGGCTGCAAATTTTTTCAATAAACCGTTAATTATTATTATTATTATTGTGTGTGTAAGGCTAACAACCTGCGGTACCTTGACTCACCTAACCTGTTTGGCAAAGTGTCCTGCCGCCACTACCACCATCACCTACCACTATTACCACCACCTAACACGACTACTACCACCTCCAATGTTAAACCATCCATCACAAACACTACAACCGGCCTATTGCAGACTCCTTAATTTCTTATGTTCTAGGCTAGGCCAGGCCAGGCCAGGTTAGGTCAGGTCAGGTCAGGTCAGGTCAGGTCAGGTTAGGTTATAGTAAACAATTCATATCAGGTATAGTATAAACTAGAAACGTAAAATAATTCTACCTGGGTCAATTATCATTATGCATTATTATCGTTATTATTATTATATATTTTATTATTATTAATATTTATTATTATTATTATTATTATTATTATTATTATTATTATTATAGAGCGATATAAAGTGTACCCATGGCCTTATATTACTTATTAAAACTTACCTGTGACCTCGGGGTGCTCCCAACAGGTGTGTGAGTGTTGAGACAGTTCCGGCGAAGGAGTGACCGTCACCTCACACACGTTCATCTCTTATAGCCATCGGTGACATTGGGAGGTAACGCTATCCTCGCATCTGATTGGCTGTGGCGATAGGCAAAGAGGCATCTGATTGGCTGTTGATATAGACAAAAATGTATTGCTAGGAACTATGTTTAATTATGTTGCTAGGAAAATCACCATCAATAACAATAATCAATCACTAAAAGAGCAAAATTATCATCAATCAATCAATAACCTGTAAAAAAATTATATAATTATTAAAAAAAATATATATTGAATTATTAGTAATATTTGCTACAAAAAATATATATCAGTCATGAAAAAAATACAGAAAGAAATGAGAAATATTGTCCTTCAATTATTAAGGGAATATGAACGTTTGTGTGTTGGTACAGTGGTGTGTTGGTACAGTGGTGCGTTGGTACAGTGGTGCGTTGGTACAGTGGTGTGTTGGTACAGTGGTGTGTTGGTACAGTGGTGCGTTGGTACAGTGGTGCGTTGGTACAGTGGTGTGTTGGTACAGTGGTGCGTTGGTACAGTGGTGCGTTGGTACAGTGGTGCGTTGGTACAGTGGTGTGTTGGTACAGTGGTGCGTTGGTACAGTGGTGCGTTGGTACAGTGGTGCGTTGGTACAGTGGTGTGTTGGTACAGTGGTGTGTTGGTACAGTGGTGTGTTGGTACAGTGGTGTGTTGGTACAGTGTGTTGGTACAGTGGTGTTGGTACAGTGGTGCGTTGGTACAGTGGTGCGTTGGTACAGTGGTGCGTTGGTACAGTGGTGCGTTGGTACAGTGGTGTGTTGGTACAGTGGTGCGTTGGTACAGTGGTGCGTTGGTACAGTGGTGTGTTGGTACAGTGGTGTGTTGGTACAGTGGTGCGTTGGTACAGTGGTGTGTTGGTACAGTGGTGCGTTGGTACAGTGGTGTGTTAATATATTGTAGTGATACTTTTTGTGAATAATAATAATAACAATAACAGCAAAACTACTACTACTTCTACTACTACTAATACTTCTATTTTTTTTTTTTAGTTTGCCTCCAGCCTCCTCTACTACTATTACTTCTACTACTATTACTTCTACTACTATTACTTCTACTACTATTACTAATACTACTAATACTAATACTACTAATACTAATACTACTAATACTAATACTACTACTAATAATTACTGTAATAATAATTTGACCACAGTAATTAATTATTTAAAAAGTTATTAAAACACAATGAAGGCCGAAAAAGTTTATATACTTTGATCGAGGTAAAAATTACATAATAATATTAATCTTAAAACAATGATACTTAGTCTGAACAATGGTCCAGGTCACGTTATTGTTATTGTTGATATATCAGGGTTGTGGTGACGAGGTTTGGTCGTGTGTAAAGATTGTGGGAATTATGTATATGTTGAGGCAGGTGTAATTACTGATCTGTGTGGGTGTGTGGGAGGAGTAGGGTGTGGGTGTGGGGGAGGGGTGTGTGTGTGTGTGTGGGAGGAGGGGTGGCTGTGGGGGAGGGGTGTGTGTGTGTGGGAGGAGGGGTGGCTGTGGGGGAGGGGTGTGTGTGTGTGGGAGGAGGGGTGGCTGTGGGGGAGGGGGTGTGTGTGTGTGGGAGGAGGGGTGGCTGTGGGGGAGGGGGTGTGTGTGTGTGGGAGGAGGGGTGGCTGTGGGGGAGGGGGTGTGTGTGTGTGTGTGGGAGGAGGGGTGGCTGTGGGGGAGGGGTGTGTGTGTGTGGGAGAAGAGGGGTGGCTGTGGGAGAGGGGGTGTGTGTGTGTGTGGGAGGAGGGGTGGCTGTGGGGGATGGGGGGTGGCTGTGGGGGAGGGGTGGCTGTGGTGGAGGGGGGGTTGCTGTGGGGGAGGGGGTGTGTGTGTGTGTGTGGGAGGAGGGGTGGCTGTGGGGGATGGGGGGTGGCTGTGGGGGAGGGGGGTGTGAGTGTCGGGGAGGAGGGGTTGCTGTGGGGGAGGGGGGTGTGAGTGTGGGAGGAGGGGTTGCTGTGGGGGAGGGGGGTGTGTGAGTGTGGGAGGAGGGGTTGCTGTGGGGGAGGGGGGTTGCTGTGGGGAAGGGAGGGTGTGAGTGTGGGAGGAGGGGTTGCTGTGGGGGAGGGGGGTGTGTGTGTGTGTGTGGGAGGAGGGGTGGCTGTGGGGGATGGGGGGTGGCTGTGGGGGAGGGGGGTGTGAGTGTCGGGGAGGAGGGGGTTTGGAGGAAAGGGGTTGTGGGTTTGTGTGACTGTGTAGGGGTGGTTTGCGGGTGTGTATCTTTTTACTTACACCTCAGGTTAACGAGCTGCATGACCCAGTGTCGAGTAGTAGTCCGACAAGACCGGACAACTCTCCAACTGCACTGGCTAACCATTACCCGGAACACGATCCGCAAATCGATTAACATCCAGGTTCCCAATTACTGCTGGGTAGACAGAGGCAAATGGCGTAAAGAAACTTGCCCATAGTTTCACCCTGCCCGGGGATCGAACCCAGGTCCGCTCGCTTGCTAGGCGAGCGTGCTGACCATTACACCACAGATACCAAAGTACGCACACACACAACTCATTCGTCGCTGAGGAAAAATTAACCATGGTTCAATATTACGAAGAAATAAGGAGGTGGCGGCGGAGTGGCTATACAACACCCGCCGTGCCCCTGAAGCACCTTAGTTCACTCACCTGGGGATGATCACCTGTTTATACAGTTGGGGAAATGGTGGGCGTTGTGGGGTGCAGTGGGGCTAACTCTTAATTCCAATCTTATTCAATCTGACTCGTTAGGTTAGGTTGTTCAGATTAGGTTAGGTTAGGTAATGTTGAGTTAGGTTTGGGTTAAGTTAAGTTAGATTACATTAGGTTGGACTATTGTAGGTGAGTTAAGGTTATTTTAAACTACGTTAGATTGGATTAGGTTAGGGTAGGTTAACATAGTTCCACATGACCTGTAACTAAGGCCAGGTAGGTTAGGTTAACATAGTTCCACATGACCTGTAACTAAGGCCAGGTAGGAGGTACTAGTGGTTTTGGTGGTCATAGTGTGGTAGTGATGGTGGTAAAGGTCATGATGATGGTGGTAGTAGTGGTGGTTAGAACAATGGACTTGTTATCCTCAGTCTATAGGCTCAAGGTAGACCACAAGGGGAGTGACACACACACCACACGCACGCACGCACGGACACACACACTTACATACAAATATATTTAACCAAAAATGTTACACTAAAATAATTAAGCCAGTAAAAGTAGAGAGAGAGAGAGAGAGAGAGAGACAGAGAGACACAGTCCACGTGCAGATGACAGGGACAGAGGCAGCAGCTGGAGGTGACGTCAAATGTATCACATAACATTGTCTTGTACTGCTCTCTCTCTCTCTCTCTCTCTCTCTCTCTCTTACTGGCTTGATTATTTTAGTGTAACATTTTTGGTTAAATATATTTGTATGTAAGTGTGTGTGCGTGTGCGTGCGTACGTGTGGTGTGTGTGCGTGCGTGCGTACGTGTGGTGTGTGTGTGTGCGTGCGTGTGGGCCACTATAAACCAGTATTCTTAACACCTTGGCAACACGTGGTTAATGCTGCACCTGGAGGCCGTCGCTGCCTCGCGCCGCCACACACCGTAACCTACTCTGTTGGTACGACCACCTCCCGCAGTAAGATGAGAGAGAGAGAGATCAAGTGTAAGACTGCAGAGATAAGCTCTATGTGTTGTTGATAACCTTAATGACGCACACACGCCCACACACATACCCACACACAAACCCACACCCACATACTCCCACACAAACCCACACCCCCACCCACATACAAACCCACATACACATACCCAAACCCACATACTCACACACAAACCCACACCCCTACCCACACCCACATACAAACCCACACACATACCCACACCCACATACGAACCCACACACACCCCTACCCACACCCACATACTCCCACACCCCCACCCTCATACAAACCCACACACACCCACACCCTCACACACCCACCCACCCACATACACACACACCCCCTTTGCTTATTATGATGCCTTTATGGATATTAACTGTGTGTGTGTGTGTGTCCACTAGTAGACTATCGTCGTTGTGTTTTTTAAAAGTAGGCGGATATTTCGTTACCGGATATTAGATTAAGTTATGTTAGTGTTAGGTTAGGTTAGGATAATGTCAGGGTGGTTAGGTTAGGTTAGGTTATAGTCAGGGTGGTTAATCTTCAGGTGTAATAATGATAGTGTCAGGGTGGTTAGGTTAGGGTAGTGTCAGGGTGGTTAGGGTAGTGTCAGGGTGGTTAGGTTAGGGTAGTGTCAGGGTGGTTAGGTTAGGTTAGTGTCAGGGTGGTTAGGTCAGGTTAGTGTCAGGGTGGTTAGGTTAGGATAATGTCAGGGTGGTTAGGTTAGGTTATAGTCAGGGTGGTTAATCTTCAGGTGTAATAATGATAGTGTCAGGGTGGTTAGGTTAGGTTATAGTCAGGGTGGTTAGGTTAGGGTAGTGTCAGGGTGGTTAGGTTAGGTTAGTGTCAGGGTGGTTAGGTTAGGTTATAGTCAGGGTGGTTAGGTTAGGGTAGTGTCAGGGTGGTTAGGTTAGGGTAGTGTCAGGGTGGTTAGGTTAGGTTAGTGTCAGGGTGGTTAGGTTAGGGTAGTGTCAGGGTGGTTAGGTTAGGATAATGTCAGGGTGGTTAGGTTTGGTTAGGTTATAGTCAGGGTGGTTAATCTTCAGGTGTAATAATGATAGTGTCAGGGTGGTTAGGTTAGGGTAGGTTCGTGTCAGGGTGGTTAGGTTAGGTTAGTGTCAGGGTGGTTAGGTTAGGTTAGTGTCAGGGTGGTTAATCTTCAGGTGTAATAAGCTGGGTGATCCAATTTTGTTTATTATAATGTACAAAAAAATAGTTATCAGTTATCGTACATGTTGAGCTCATCACCGCCTCCACAACCTGATAACTAACTTTATGATAACATTGGCAATTGTTATCTTGTTGCTGTCCTAATTATCTTCGTCATTAAAGGTTTTATTGCAGGTGTGTATGTGTGAGGTGTGTGTGTGTATGTATGTGCGAGGTGTGTGTGTGTGTATGTATGTGTGAGGTGTGTGTGTACTCGTCATGCACCTCCATTACTACAGTATCAGTGGAATTTCGCCGCCATGTTGCAGGTTTTTCCATGCTGACGTCGTATCTTTAGTGAGTTATAAGAGATGAAATTTGTTCCCTATAGTTCTGTTGTGGGTTAATGAAGGGAACACCTGAAGAATAACCACCCCAGACTCGTACAGGTGAAGTGTCTTCAATACAGCGATAATTAGGGGTTACTGAAGGCGACTGTGCGTGTCTTTATCTTAAGAGGAAAATTATACAGACATTATTTTAAAAAGATGTAATGATATATCTTATAGGTAAATCTTAACAGGAGGCGAGTTATACATCTCCTGCAAGACTGACAGATAATTACTATAATAGACAGTTAAAAGTTTATCTTCTTATTTACAATATAAACACAGCAGTAGACGGTCATTAGTAACAAGAGGAAGAGAGATACTCGAGTTTATCACAAAATAATACTTGTACTCGTCATTCAATAATATGAATGGACTTATTCACAACAAAATATACAACGTTTAATAGAACGAAACGATCCATTAAGAGACGAAAACGAGTGAAACAAAAGTGAAGACTGTGAGTACAATAAAAGAGTTTTTCTTCAAGAATGAAATGACTCGATGAGAATGAAACTGGAGAAAATTATGACATGGATTGTGCGTTGGTCCCTTGCGTCTGGCGGTAGTGAGGAGCCGCCTGTCGCAGGTGGTGATGGACGCTGGAGTAGAGGAGTCCTAGAGCCTCCCCCCCCCCCTCCTTTTCAGATGATCGTCCAGGGTCTTACTCGTCCAGACAAATGGTTCTCACCAACACCTCAGACACCATGTAAGGATCAGCGTTGGACGATGGTCGACGGTCCTCCAGGTAGCCCTGTTTCTCCTCGGCCACGCCTCGGGGGATCCTGATGGAGCAGCCTCTGTTGGCCACACCCGCCGAGAAGTCGTGGATGGAACTGGTCTCGTGAAGGCCAGTGAGGCGCCTCTCGTTATCTTTGCCCTCCTTGGGGTCGTAAGCCTTGATGTGGCGGATGTGGTGTCTTGACAGCTTGTCGATGGCTTTCTCGATATCGCAGATGCCGTTGGGGTCTCTCATCCCCTTGGTGGAGAAGTTGGTGTGCATTCCAGCGCCATTCCAGTCGCCAGGGATGGGCTTGGGGTCCAGGGACACTACCACGTTGAAGTCCTCGGCAACACGGTGAAGGAGGTAGCGAGCCATCCACAGGTCGTCACCCATAGTGATGCCCTCACAGGGACCAACCTGGAACTCCCACTGGGCGGGCATCACCTCTGCATTCTCTCCAGAGATGTTGATTCCAGCATACAGACACGCCCTGTAGTGAGCCTCCACCACGTCCCTACCATACACCTTGCTGGCCCCAACACCGCAGTAGTAGGGGCCCTGGGGTCCCGGGAAGCCATTCTTGGGCCAGCCCAGAGGATGCTTGTCAGTGTCCAGCAGTGTGTACTCCTGCTCCATGCCGAACCAGGGGTGAGTGTCGGCCGCCTTCGTGCACACTTCGAGGCACCTGTGGCGGTGGTTGGTCTCTGTGGGCTTCTTGTTATGCTTGTAAGTCTCACACAGCACCAGCTTGTTGTCGCCCAGCCTGAAGGGGTCCTGGTAGAGGGCAACCGGATGAAGGTACACGTCGCTGTTGCTGCCCTCAGCCTGGCCCGTTGATGACCCGTCGAAGTTCCAGATTGGCAACTCTGGAAAGTAAGAGAAACGCACACGTGAATACTGACACCAAGGCTGACCGGGTGAGGAATGTTTCTGGTCTGTTGTGCCGCCAGGATGTACACAAAAACTGAACCAAGGTAAACAGAGAGAATAGCGGGAAATTGGACTAATTTTCAGAAAATAAAAGTCTCAAAGAGAAATAGGAAGGGGGACAAAGGGAGAGAAATGAGGGTAGAGGAAGATGCACAATGAGAGAGAGAGAGAGAGAGAGAGAGAGAGAGAGAGAGAGTTGGCAGCTACGACTTAAGGTCACTAAGGTCTGCTGGTGTGAGCCTCGGGGGCCATGGCAGACCAGACCACCACCCGGGTTTAGGTCAGAACACCTGCAGCAGCGGCTGTATTGATCACAGGCCGCGCCCTCCCGTCACCGCCCCCCACTACCTCAGGCAGCAGTCGACGTTGCCACACTTACAATGTGTGTCATGTTCAGATAAACTCAGCTCGTGTTCCTCCTAATTCCCTCATACCACCACTGTCTCCTTCACCACTGCCTCCTTCACCACCACCACCACTGCCTCCTTCACCACCACCACCACCACTGCCTCCTTCACCACCTACTAGTTTCACCGACACATTGTCCTCACAGTTGTACAAATACAGTAAAAAATAAATAAAAAATCCCAATCATGAATAAGTCATACCCCAAATTATGATTACATAAACAACGAATTTTAAAAACCATAGATGACCTTAAACGACACAGGAAATACTGTGGTAGAGGCTATCAGAGGTGTTAAGGCTGTAATAACCGATTAATACTGATAACGGTGTCAGCTACTTAGACGGACGGGGGATATGTGTACTTATGAGGTCACATGGTAAAATAGGTCAATGAGGGATGTATAATTATGACTATTTAATAATTACTTTTTTCATGTATATAAATTGATTTGGATTTATATTATTTACCAAGGTTTGTATATCTCAACTTGTCAACACGCTGAACTTTGCTACTTGTGTGTCTGTCTGTCTGTCTATCAAGGAGAGGACCATAGGATACTAACCTGTAGGACTCTTAGGAATGAAGTTAATAGTGCGGGTCTTGGAGCGGAGGTTCTCGCCTGACCCGTCCACCCACACGTACATGGCCTGGCACTTGTTGTCAGGGATGGGCAGCCGCATGTAGCGGTCCAGTACCGTCTTGTTGGTAGCGTTACCGGCCATGGTGATGGTCTGTGGGCGAGATGGGGAGTGAGGGAGCGAGTGGGGTTTGAGGGAGTGAGTGGGGTGTGAGGGAGTGGATTATGTTGGTGTGTAAGGTTGAGGTGAAAGGGTAGGGGTGAGATGGAGTTGTGTGCGTAAGATTGAGTGGGTGGGTGAGGGTGGCAAGTGTAGGTGTGTGAAAGAGCAGTAAGAGGAAGGGGTGATGGGTGGGTGAGTGAGGGTGGCAAGTGTAGGTGTGTGAAAGAATAGTAAGAGGAAGGGGTGATGGGTGGGTGGGTGAGGGTGGCAAGTGTAGGTGTGTGAAAGAGTAGTAAGAGGAAGGGGTGATGGGTGGGTGAGTGAGGGTGTGGGTTGTGTATGTGTGACAGAACATAAGAGTGCAGTTCATATGTTGAGTTGTAGATACGTGTCGTGGTATTTACAACAGTGAGTGTTTGTTGCAAATAAAAAAAGTAGTCAATTTTAGAACAAACAAATACACTTGTAACTGTAAACAAAGAGAAGATACTTGTAAACATTATAAACATGTCGGAAATTTTCAGCACGATAATTATTAAATGCTCATTACAGAAGGTAAACAGATAGGTGCTTATAGATTCTGTTAAGTGGAAAATGGACTTTGTAACTTGTAAACGCTACTGAAATTTTTGAACATTAGTACTATTTATGACAAAGAAATTATACATATAAGAGTCTGGTTGAATATAATGGCTTCCTCTGAACACACCACAAAATGTCACATGAATTATTGACAACTATCGATAATATACTGTAGACTCGTTCAACGCTAGACTCAGACGTAGGCAACACACACTGTAGATAACTTACCTAGCTTTATGTAGCTAAGAAGCTTCGGTTACTCCAGTACTATCTCGACGATGTGGGTTTGCCCATTGGGTTGTGCGCGAAATCTATACAGACAAGGGGCCAAGCTGGGCCTTATATTGTAACTATGACGTCACAGGCTCATGCGCACCAGAGTTCTGTGTTGTGAAGGTGAAGATGCCAGCGGCCGCCACTTCCGTCAACTATTTGTTTTTATCATTTTCAATATTCTCCATTACTTATTTAACTGTAGAGATGTAAAATAATTAATGACCTCAGGTTAATAATTGTAATATTCTCTAGATCTGTTATTGCATTTGATAGTTATTAAATACAAAGGGATAATTTGGAACCAAGTGAGGTCTGGCTATGGAGTAAACGGGGGTCACGGGACAAGCTCGTCGGGGACGGTTTAGTGGAGAATTTGTATATAACTTGAATTACTGATCTACGGTGGTGATATTAATTCGTGGTTGGAGTTGACATATGGCTGGTGGTTATAAGTCCTTATCCCACCTCTTACAAACACCAATATTACCCACACAACAGCTTTCCTGGCCCATACTTTAATCTCGCTGTTTACCTACACTTGTCTACGGTAAACACATCACTAAGAAATGTGAAGTTATGTAATGATTAGAGATCCAGTCATTATTTTACGTGTCCTATAAACAACAGTCATTAATGTTTATAAAGTGTAAAAGAACGTTGTAACTATTGATAAAAAATTCTATATCTTCGTTTACGTTAAAGATTTTATATATTGAGTGGATTTGTTGCCATTTTAGCTCATTTGGTGATACAGGTGGTGGTGAGGGGTTGTGGTAGGGGTAGTGCTGAGGGATAGTGGTAAGGGGTTGTGGTATTGAGATTGTGGTGAAGGGTTGTGGTAGTGATTATCAGTAAGGGGTTGTGGAATTGAAATAGTGGTGAAGGGTTGTAGTAGTGATAGGGATAGTGGTAGCTAGTGATGGTGGTGAGGGGTTAATGGTGCAGCACGTGAGCAGTTGTGGTGGTGGTAGTTTCCACTAAGATTTACGCATGCTCACAATAAGGCTCCTCCCTGTCTCCCTTCCTCTCCCCCTCACCTCCCACCCTCTCCCCCTCACCTCCCTCCACGCTCTCTCCCCTTTCTCCTCTTTTGGTAATATTTTTATTTTCCTCCTTAGTTTAATAATAACTTGTTTATTTTACTATATAGTATATTATCATTGATGCATAAACAAGGAAATGAACGTTTATTGAGGAAAATTATTACGTTGGTTCAGGGTGTGCATAGACAGTGTAGGTATACAAACAATTTACATAGATAATACAGGGTATATAAATAATGTACATAGACGTTGTAGATATACAAACAATATACAATAATATACAGCGCTAGTCAGGCCGCACCTCGATTATGCGGTTCAGTTCTGGTGCCCCTATTATAGAATGGATATCAATTCACTGGAGTCGATGCAGCGAAGAATGACGAAGATGATTCCGGGACTTAGAAACCTTCCATATCAGGATAGGTTAAAGAAACTTAACTTGCATTCCCTAGAAAGACGAAGAGTGCGGGGAGATATGATAGAAGTATTTAAGTGGGTGAAAGGAATCAATAAAGAAGATATAGATAAAGTTCTTATAATATCCGAGCAGGATAGGACTCGGAGCAGCGGATTCAAGTTGGATAAGTTTAGGTTTAGGAGGGAGATAGGAAGGAACCGGTTCACAAATAGGGTGGTGGACGAGTGGAACAAGCTTAGCAACTTTGTAGTAAGTGCTGGAACTCTGGAAAGTTTTAAAAGGAGGCTGGATAGATTCATGGATGATAGAGAGTGGTAGTGACTCTCGACAGGAGCTGCCATGCACAGGTCAACCGGCCTATTGCAGACTCCTAATGTTCTTATGTTCTCCTGTAATAGCG
Organism: Homarus gammarus; assembly: GCA_958450375.1. Taxonomy (NCBI): domain Eukaryota; kingdom Metazoa; phylum Arthropoda; class Malacostraca; order Decapoda; family Nephropidae; genus Homarus; species Homarus gammarus. The sequence continues at coordinate 412,578 of CAUDMG010002608.1, forward strand.
GTATACAAATAGTATACAAAAACAGTGCAGGTATACACAATGTATATACCTGTAGACAGTGAAGGTATAAAACAGTAAACTGGTTTAAATAAGAGTCAGAAGTTTATTTCCATTTGGTCTTTTATTTCTGTCATTCGTGTTTAAGGAAAATAAACTATGGTACATTTGTGCCACGGTTACCTCTCTCGTTCTAATAGGTCCTTCATGATAGAAATAAATTTAGTATTATTATGGTACAGTAATAAATTCTTAATTATTTGATAATAAAAATATTCATAATGTTAATAAATTGCATAAATTCCTCAGTTTGATAAGAATTTTTTATATTGGTTATCAATATTAATAGAATTTGATATATAATGAATTTTTTAAATATTTTTTATATAGCAACAAATTTTGAAAAAACTAAATACAGTATTAGCAAAAACATCATTATCTCGACAAGTGAATTAAATAATAATATAAAAAATGTCTTTCTTTCTAAAATGTCAATCATTTTACCCCAAATATTCCACCAAACTAATCTTTAGTCACCTCGCTAAGGCTTCACCACGTCGCTTACGCTCCAGTACTGTGGTGTGAGGGGGATTAAATGGCAAGATTATTTTAAATCACGTAATCAACACAAATAGTTCGTGTGTGTGTGTGTGTGTGGTATCTTCAACTCTCATCATTATTATTGAACAAACATGTGTGGTAATTTATTTATTAATTTTATTACTTGTTCATTAACTTCTAACTTGATGCGTTGTTTGGTTATTGTTGTTATTATAGTTTTTTGCTGTTAAATATTTGTTTATTGTTGATTGTATTGTTTTATTTATAGTTGTTGTTTGTGGAGTTATTAATAATTAAATAAATCTTACTTGAGGTGAAACGAACAATATTCTTTTTACTAACATTTCAACAGACAATATTTAACTATTTCCTGGTACTAAACACATTAAAATATTCTTTGATAATTCATAATTCTTGTAAAACTATGATTATGTAACATATATACTTCCATACAGTGAAACCTCCATATAACGTCAGCGTAGATGGTGTGTTAAATCTGAGTTGGGCTGTGTAACCAGTGGGGTTCCCTAGGGCCCACTCTCGTTCATAATCTACATAAGCGATCTAGATACTGGGATCAGCAGTGACATGCAAGTTTGCTGATAACACCAAAATAGGGCGGCAGATTAATTCAGGGCAGGATGCAAATGCACTACAGGAGGATTTAAATGAACTGTAGGAGTGGTCAGAAAAATGGTAATTGAAATTCAACACCAGCAAGTGCAGCGTACTTAATATTGGAAGAACAAATACTGTCAATGTATATAGCCTTAACAACATCAACCTAGATAAGTCGACTTGTGAAAGAGACTTAGGGGTACTTGTAAGCCCGGACCTACGGCCTAGAAAAATAGTGCGTTAATGTTCGAAATAAGGCAAACAGAGTATTAGGTTTTATATCTAGAGGTGTAAGTAATAAGAGTGCAGAGGTCTTATTGCAACTATATCTTGCGCTAGTCAGGCCGCACCTCGATTATGCGGTTCAGTTGTGGTGCCCTTATTATAGAATGGATATCAATTCACTAGAGTCGGTACAACGAAGAATGACGAAAATGATTCCGGGACTTAGAAACCTTCCATATCAGGATAGGTTAAAGAAACTTAACTTGCATTCCCTAGAAAGACGAAGAGTGCGGGGAGATATGATAGAAGTATTTAAGTGGGTGAAAGGAATCAATAAAGGAGATATAGATAAAGTTCTTATAATATCCGAGCAGGATAGGACTCGAAGCAACGGATTTAAGTTGGATAAGTTTAGGTTTAGGAGGGAGATAGGAAGGAACTGGTTCACAAATAGGGTGGTGGACGAGTGGAACAAGCTTAGCAACTTTGTAGTAAGTGCTGGAACTCTGGAAAGTTTTAAAAGGAAGCTAGATAGATTCATGGATGATAGAGTGGTAGTAACTCTCGACAGGAGCTGCCATGCACAGGCCAACCGGCCTATTTCAGACTCCTTATTTTTCTTATGTTCTTATGTAACGGCCTCCTCTCTGTACGTAACGGACTTCTCTATCTATAACGGACTTCTCTTTCTATAACGGACTTTTCTCAATACAATCCGTTAGAGGGGGGTTTCACATTTAACGGAGCCTCGATATAATGGGCAATTCCTTTATATAGTCCGTTAAATAAAGGTTTCACTGTAGATACCGTTACTCAAACCTTGAAGGGCGGAAAATACGTTAACAGCCTCAGTAGTTGAACATTGTGGCGAAGTAAAGAGTTTTAAGCCATCTAGTGTGTTCCTTTTACTGTCTAGGGTATTATAAGTCGCATTGTTGTTGTGTTGTAAAGGAGAGGGAGGATTGGGTGAGGGTGCACAGAGGCGTAGTAGTTACAGTAAACACGAGCAGGAGTCTTGATCAGTCAACCAGCCAAGAGCGACGACGCCATTGGGCCAACGTTTGTTTTCGTTCGGTGTTGCGTCACTACAGGTGATCCCAGGCGTGCCAACCCAACACACGCATACCAAAAAATATTTCCTCATCTGAGTCAATATTTTTGTGCCCCTTATGTACCCATGGTTTATTTAACTAATCTCTTATGTTTAACTATATCTTAAATTATATATCCCCTTGTGAGGAAAAATTATAGTATTCCGAGATAAATTTCAATACACCTTTTGTCAGTGTCTCGTAATCTTTGTTTTCATTGTACTGGGCGATGCAAAAACACGTTTACTTTTCAAGGAGGAGTCCACAGCAACGCAGGCAGGCCGCACCTCGATTATGCGGTTCAGTTGTGGTGCCCTTATTATAGAATGGCTATCAATTCACTGAAGTCGGTGCAGCGAAGAATGCCGAAAATGATTCCGGGACTTAGAAACCTTCCATATCAGGATAGGTTAAAGAAACTAAACTTGCATTCCCTAGAAAGACCGAAGAGTGCGGGGAGATATGATAGAAGTATTTAAGTGGGTGAAAGGAATCAATAAAGGGGATATAGATAAAGTTCTTATAATATCCGAGCAGGATAGGATTCGTAGCAACGGATTTAAGTTGGATAAGTTTATGTTTAGGAGGGAGATAGGAAGAAACTGGTTCACAAATAGGGTGGTGGACGAGTGGAACAAGCTTAAAAACTTTGTAGTAGGTGCTGAAACGCTGGAAAGTTTTAAAAGGAGGCTAGATAGATTCATGGATGATAGAGAGTGGTAGTAACTCGTGAGTAGGGGGGAGTTGTTGGTGAGTGTGGGGAGAGGATGGGTGTAGGGGAAGGGAGATGGATAATCGATGACCGAACACGTGAGAGATGGTGAAGGTGGAGTCACCTTAAGGCTCTGTGGAGGAAGGGTGGAGGTGGTGGGGGGTGGAAGGAGGAGTGTAAGTGGAGGTGTGGAAGAAGGGCTGTAAGTGGAGGAGTGTAGTTGGTGGGGTGTGGAAGGAGGGGTGTAAGTGGAGGTGTGGAAGGAAAAAGGAAAAGAGGTAATGAGGGAGGAATTCAATACCACTTGTTGCAGACCTTAGGTCAGGTGTGTGTGTGTGTGTAGTCCGTACTAGTGGTGTGGTGGTGGACAAACGTTACCATATATAAGAACACAAGGACGTTTAGTCTTTTTAAACGTTCGAACCTGAAGCGTTTCTTTAACTCAGCCCAAACGTTAGGGTTGGGTTCGGGTTTAGGATTCAGAGGGTCGGGTTCGGGGTTCTAATGTTCTGGTTCGGAGTTCAAAGGGTCAGGTCTGAGGTTGAAAATACAAGAATTCAGTAGTAACCTTTAGAGCAAACCGACTATGACTGTATGCCAAGAGGGAGTCACCGACATGACTTGACATTTACCACGAGACCGTGGCATTTTAATAAAGGGAGGACAGTGGTGGAGGCCGTGTGATGATACTAAGAAGTGGTTCTTGAGCCTCGAGTATTACTCGTTAACTTTCTCCTGGTTTATTCTGGTTGTAACTGACTCCCTTTACCTCTTGAGGACGATGGTTTTAGGTTTAATCAACAAGACATTAAACAACTACAACTACTACTACTACTAATAATAATAATGTATATAAACATCCAGTAAGCTTAGGTTAGATTAAGGTTAGGTTAGGTTACGTTACGTTCTTGTGAGGTGTGCATAAATTATACTACTTAACCTCTATGACACATACACACACACCTCTGGCCTAACCACCAGGTATCATAATGAACTAATTCACCTGTGTTGGTATCTTATCCACCAGGTGATCTGACCCCTCGAGTGTTTACTAATCAAGGTAACCTGATTCTATCACTAGCAACTTATCAGAACAGTTCACCTTAATGACTCTTATACAAACACACGTACTCCGAGTAGATTCATACGCATTAGACCAAACCTAACCTAACCAAGCCCCCAGATGGAGCATTATGGTGTTGAATCATCAGGTGAAATAAACTGGGGCACTAATTTTCAAGTAGTTCATACACAAAATAATAATTATAATAATAATATAAAATAAATATTCAAATGCATAAAAACTAATACACTAAAACTTTTACCTCAAACGAACTTTAAAATCACATAGGAAATGTTAGTACACTCAGTAGCATAATCTTTAATTCTATTTACGTATTGGCAACTCCCTTCTGACGTCACTTCCGCTGGTTGTTGTGATTGTGTAAACTGGGTGGCCAGGATATGACGTCACCAAGATGTCACCTGGTCTCTGAGTCACTGTTGCTATATATGTAAATGCACGGAGTCGCACCTGTATGGGAATATTTATAGGATCACCTGAAGATAAGTCACCCCAGTATAAAAACATAAGTCTGGAGGAAATTGAAGCTGGCCTATTGACCCATACGTTCACACCCAACCCCTATCGCTCATATATTCATCCAACCTATTGAGAGAGAGAGAGAGAGAGGTATTGGACCCGCTGGCTGGGAGTGTTGACAAGTTTATCAGGTGTTCTATACAAACTTTTATATACTTGTGTGTAAATAATGCGTCCTGGATACTTGTCTGTGTGTGTGTGTACATGCCTTCTCACACACACATACGTACATATAGGATTACACGAATACTTACATACGTGGTTTATACATACATACATACATACATACTGAACATGCATAAATATATACATACATACATACATACATGTATACATACATACATACATACATGGTTATGCACGTACCTACATATATGCATTCTTACTCGGTGCTGTGTTGACTGTGTGGTGCTGGGTGTTGCTGTGTTGACTGTATGCTAAGACTGTGCTGTGTGTTAAGACTGTGTTGTGTGTTAAGACTGTGCTGCGTGTTAAGACTGTGCTGCGTGTTAAGACTGTGCTGCGTGTTAAGACTGTGCTGCGTGTTAAGACTGTGCTGTGTGTTAAGACTGTGCTGCGTGTTAAGACTGTGCTGCGTGTTAAGACTGTGCTGTGTGTTAAGACTGTGCTGCGTGTTAAGACTGTGCTGTGTGTTAAGACTGTGCTGTGTTCAAGACTGTGCTGTGTGTTAAGACTGTGCTGTGTGTTAAGACTGTGCTGTGTGTTAAGACTGTGCTGTGTGTTAAGACTGTGCTGTGTGTTAAGACTGTGCTGCGTGTTAAGACTGTGCTGTGTGTTAAGACTGTGCTGTGTGTTAAGACTGTGCTGCGTGTTAAGACTGTGCTGTGTGTTAAGACTGTGCTGTGTGTTAAGACTGTGCTGCGTGTTAAGACTGTGCTGCGTGTTAAGACTGTGCTGTGTGTTAAGACTGTGCTGCGTGTTAAGACTGTGCTGTGTGTTAAGACTGTGCTGTGTGTTAAGACTGTGCTGCGTGTTAAGACTGTGCTGTGTGTTAGACTGTGCTGCGTGTTAAGACTGTGCTGTGTGTTAAGACTGTGCTGTGTGTTAAGACTGTGCTGTGTGTTAAGACTGTGTTGTGTGTTAAGGCTGTGCTGTGTGTTAAGACTGTGCTGCGTGTTAAGACTGTGCTGCGTGTTAAGACTGTGCTGCGTGTTAAGGCTGTGCTGTGTGTTAAGGCTGTGCTGCGTGTTAAGGCTGTGCTGTGTGTTAAGACTGTGCTGCGTGTTAAGGCTGTGCTGCGTGTTAAGGCTGTGCTGTGTGTTAAGACTGTGCTGTGTGTTAAGACTGTGCTGCGTGTTAAGGCTGTGCTGCGTGTTAAGACTGTGCTGTGTGTTAAGACTGTGCTGTGTGTTAAGACTGTGCTGTGTGTTAAGGCTGTGCTGTGTGTTAAGGCTGTGCTGTGTGTTAAGACTGTGCTGTGTGTTAAGGCTGTGCTGTGTGTTAAGACTGTGCTGTGTGTTAAGACTGTGCTGTGTGTTAAGGCTGTGCTGTGTGTTAAGGCTGTGCTGTGTGTTAAGACTGTGCTGTGTGTTAAGACTGTGCTGCGTGTTAAGGCTGTGCTGCGTGTTAAGACTGTGCTGCGTGTTAAGGCTGTGCTGCGTGTTAAGACTGTGCTGTGTGTTAAGACTGTGCTGCGTGTTAAGACTGTGCTGCGTGTTAAGACTGTGCTGTGTGTTAAGACTGTGCTGCGTGTTAAGACTGTGCTGCGTGTTAAGACTGTGCTGCGTGTTAAGACTGTGCTGCGTGTTAAGACTGTGCTGTGTGTTAAGACTGTGCTGTGTGTTAAGACTGTGCTGTGTGTTAAGACTGTGCTGCGTGTTAAGGCTGTGCTGCGTGTTAAGACTGTGCTGTGTGTTAAGACTGTGCTGTGTGTTAAGACTGTGCTGTGTGTTAAGACTGTGCTGTGTGTTAAGACTGTGCTGCGTGTTAAGGCTGTGCTGCGTGTTAAGACTGTGCTGTGTGTTAAGACTGTGCTGTGTGTTAAGACTGTGCTGCGTGTTAAGACTGTGCTGTGTGTTAAGACTGTGCTGCGTGTTAAGACTGTGCTGTGTGTTAAGACTGTGCTGTGTGTTAAGGCTGTGCTGCGTGTTAAGACTGTGCTGCGTGTTAAGACTGTGCTGCGTGTTAAGGCTGTGCTGCGTGTTAAGGCTGTGCTGCGTGTTAAGACTGTGCTGCGTGTTAAGACTGTGCTGTGTGTTAAGACTGTGCTGTGTGTTAAGACTGTGCTGCGTGTTAAGACTGTGCTGTGTGTTAAGACTGTGCTGCGTGTTAAGACTGTGCTGTGTGTTAAGACTGTGCTGTGTGTTAAGACTGTGCTGTGTGTTAAGACTGTGCTGTGTGTTAAGACTGTGCTGTGTGTTAAGACTGTGCTGTGTGTTAAGACTGTGCTGTGTGTTAAGACTGTGCTGTGTGTTAAGACTGTGCTGTGTGTTAAGACTGTGCTGTGTGTTAAGACTGTGCTGCGTGTTAACCCTCACCCTCCAGCTTTATTGGGTAGAAGGTTTCTGGAGGGAAGTTTGGTTTAGTGTTTATGATCATCTTATAAACATAACTACTACACCATTACTCACACCTTATTGATCAGCTGTGTCCAGTACCTACAGCTTCTGACACTTATGATGTGACTGCTTAATACACCCCCCCCCCCCCCCCACCACCACGTGCACCACCACATTTTTTTACGAATTCTATTGACTTTGTACCTGGGTGGAGGAGGAGGAGGCAAGACTTAAACAACAGTACCCCATAAAGCAGTCTTCCCTATTATGGATGGCTGGGATTCTCGCCCATATGTTGCTGATGTTTTGGTTCGTGTATAAGGGGCTGCAGGCATCAGCTGTCCACGTGATGAGCTGAGTAGCGGTTGTTGTTTATCTTCAACATTGTTAATTAAGTGGGTGTGGTGAAGACATCTGGTGAATGATAATGTTGAGAATAGTACCTGGAACACCTGAGGATTACGATCCTCTGTTTACTTCACCCTAACGCTTACCTAACCTAACCTAACACACTTTGGGGGTGGGGGAGGGAGGGGTTTACCTATCAGAAGGAGTTGGTGTAGATTGACCTGTCAGGACTCACGTGTCGATAACAACGATAAGGCGGTGGACTGTGACACTGTTAGCTCGGTCACCCTCCACTACTGGCACGTGACCTACAGTACACTCTTCAGGCACTGTCACCTAACCATGTGATCAAATTCAAGTGTATAATTTATCACGTGACTTTCTCCTAGTCTTATCACGTGACACTCATATTCTCATCACGTGGCACTTATATTCTTATCACGTGACTCTCCCAGTCTTATCACGTGACTCTCCTAGTCTTATCACGTGACACTCTCCTAGTCTTATCACGTGACACTCTCCTAGTCTTATCACGTGACACTCTCCTAGTCTTATCACGTGGCTCAGTACAAGTTCTGGCCTGAGCACGTAAACTACATGTGCTGACTCTGATAGCACTTAAAGGGTTAAATCGTACTCAAGGGGTTAGATCATCATACTGAGTCGCAACTACATCAACCATTTCAAAATGTACCACTAAGAAAAACTGCTAATAATTCACTCACTAGAAGGAAGAAAAAATACCGAAAAAATATATATACGTTGTTATGTATTTTGACTGATATCCTGTTATCATCACTACCACCATCCTGTTATCATCACTACCACCATCCTGTTATCATCACTACCACCATCCTGTTATCGTCACTACCACCATGCTGTTATCATCACTACCACCATCCTGTTATCATCACTACCACCATCCTGTTATCGTCACTACCACCATCCTGTTATCATCACTACCACCATGCTGTTATCATCACTACCACCATCCTGTTATCATCACTACCACCATCCTGTTATCGTCACTACCACCATGCTGTTATCATCACTACCACCATCCTGTTATCGTCACTACCACCATCCTGTTATCGTCACTACCACCATCCTGTTATCGTCACCACCACCATCCTGTTATCGTCACTACCACCATCCTGTTATCGTCACCACCACCATCCTGTTATCGTCACTACCACCATCCTGTCATCGTCACTACCACCATCCTGTTATCGTCACTACCACCATGCTGTTATCATCACTACCACCATCCTGTTATCGTCACTACCACCATCCTGTTATCGTCACCACCACCATCCTGTTATCGTCACTACCACCATCCTGTTATCGTCACTACCACCATCCTGTTATCGCCACTACCACCATCCTGTTATCGTCACCACCACCATCCTGTTATCGTCACTACCACCATCCTGTTATCGTCACTACCACCATCCTGTTATCGTCACCACCACCATCCTGTTATCGTCACTACCACCATCCTGTTATCGTCACCACCACCATCCTGTTATCGTCACTACCACCATCCTGTTATCGTCACCACCACCATCCTGTTATCGTCACTACCACCATCCTGTTATCGTCACTACCACCATCCTGTTATCGTCACTACCACCATCCTGTTATCATCACTACCACCATCCTGTTATCGTCACTACCACCATCCTGTTATCATCACCACCACCATGCTGTTATCGTCACCACCACCATCCTGTTATCGTCACCACCACCATCTTTACCTCCTGGTGTTGAGTCTTGATGTGTTATCTCATCTCTCTGAGTTATTGATGTAAAAATATAATGATGTCAGTTCTTTTCTCACTTTATGACGTAACAGAGAGGAATATGGGGTTGATTTTTCATGGTCTGTTTATAATAATAATAATAATAATAATAATAAGAATAAGATTAAGAATAATAATAATAAGAATAGTGTTAATAATAAGAAGAATAAGAATAAGATTAAGAATAATAAGAATAGTGTTAATAGCAGTCTTATTGTTAATATTTACATTATCATTATTATTAGTAGTAGTAGTATTGTTGTTGTTGCGAGAGACATAATCAGCTCCTCGCACATAACTAGCCCAGGTACTTTATAGGAAGATAAAGTTTACATAATATACTCAGGTAAGGACAAGTGTCAGGTAAGAGTTGATGAGGTACGGTACATGTCCTTCACTACAGACAGGTAAGGTATAAATAAACATTTGTGCCCAGACGACCTAAGACTGTGGTGTTTCTCTCTTGTACAACCTTACTTTAGTCTCTCTCTCTCTCTCTCCCTCTCTCTCTCTCATACGTAAAGCGTGACACTTAACCTGACACTGCCTCCTCCTCCCCCCGTATCAACACCTCAATTTAACATCTAGTGACACATGTCGTCTCCTTCCCTCACCTGTCTCGTCTCCTCACTTGCCTCGTCTCCTCTCACCTTACCCCGCGCTCTCCCTGATCATATTGGTATGTGTTAATTACCTGTAAATTAATCCCAGTTAACATTTAATTTGATGTTAATTTATAGTGTTAATGTTAGTTTTATTTAATTTGATGTTACAGTAGTGGTAAATTATTATTGTTTGTTTATGTTAATGGTAAGTTTGGTTCACCTGAAGAATCACCACTCCACACCACACCACAGACTGTGAAAAAATAGAACCTTATAGAGATAGATCCAAGCACACTGTATGCAATGGCACAGCACTTTATCTCTGGTGACAAGATAGCTAAGGCTGTATCCACACTTTCCGTCTAGTACCTAATCAAAATTCTATGTACCGAGTTAAACAAACAATGCACTGGAAATACTCTAACATTCATTGCCATAATACTTTTTGTGCTACCGCTCACAGGATGAGTATGGGGTGCACAATAAACTAGCTGCTGTCCGCTGCAAAATTAAAATTCCACACCACGCCCCCACACCCCTACACCACACCACACCCCTACACCACACCACGCCCCCACACCACACCCCTACACCACATCACGCCCCCACACCACACACACTCCCAAAATAGACACTATCTCAGCCTCACACAAAAAACACACCATTGACCCCGTGACTGTGATATTGATAAAGTGATAGCGTTGCTTACCTGTCTCAGTGTACAGTAATTAAAAGTTTATATAACCTGTCAGTCTGTAGATGTACCCATTGGTCATATAATGATGTGTGGTATAATAATAGTGCGTTTATTTCTTCCACTGATCTGTGACTTACCTGTCCATACTGTAATTAACATTTGCATCATGTAAGAGAGGGAATGAATGGGGGTGGGGAGTGTGGTGAGAGGGTATGAGTGGGGTGAGAGGTGAGAGGGTATGAGTGGGGTGAGAGGTGAGAGGGTTGTTATGTATTAGATAGTAACCACTTCACCCCCACAAGGTCATCACACTTTTACTTTTTTTAATTTATCGATCTGTAAACCTTCGTGTGTGTGTGAGACAAGACACAGGTGTTAACTTACCACAGATAATCAATCACAAATACACTTGACCTCACCCCTGACACCTCCCGCCTGGCACCTCCCCACTGGCACCTCCCCCCCCCTGACACCTCCCCCCCCCTGACACCTCCCCCCCTGACACATCCACCCTGTTTTGTAACCCAACCTAAGAATCTTTGTGCATCCATCTCTGTGTTAGACTAAGTTAACTTGGGTCGCATAAGGTTATGTAATACAGTATGCGTCATAACCTTGAGGTGTTGTGGTGAATATCTTCAAAACATGTTTATCTCTTATTGTAGTGATAAGAGAGGATGAGACGAGAGAGAGAGAGAGAGAGAGAGATATTTCACAACACATTCTTTTTATCATTATCTCTCTCTCTCTCTCTCTCTCTCTCTCTCACCACAAAAACAATATGTAAGCTTCCGTCACGCGCCTCTTCCTTTATTACAACTAAAACAATAACAACACAAACAACAACAACACCACAAAACCTAATCACCACCCAATCATTAGTGTTGGTCTGGTGGTGACATCTGGCGGCGGACTTAAGAGCCACCGGATGTCAACAAAACAAGGTGGAGCCATACCTGTAATTTGGACTGAAGGTTCTATTCACCTCATGATAACCCACAAACAATAGCCGGCTGGTTGGTGGGTCTGGGGTGGTTACCTTTATACGGACTGCATGGAGAGGAAAGTCCGTTATATCGAGGGTCAGATATATAAAACCTCTACTTAACGGACTATATGGAGATGAGTCCGTTATATCGAGGGTCAGATATATAAAACCTCTACTTAACGGACTATATGGAGTGAGAGTCCGTTATATCGAGGGTCAGATATATAAAACCTCTACTTAACGGACTATATGGAGTGAGAGTCCGTTATATCGAGGGTCAGATACATAAAACCTCTACATAACGGACTATACGGAGAGGAGAGTCCGTTATAGCGAGGACTTAGATCTAAAACTTATATTTAACGGATTATAAAGATATAAAAGTCCGTTATATGGAGGAATTCGTTAGATGTAAACCCCCCGCATCTCACGGATTATATGGAGAGAGAAATTTGTTATATAAAGCTCGTTATATAAAGGCTTCAATAGTAGGTGTTCCTCAGGGTAAGTTAGACTCCCTCGCTGTTTTTCCTCACTACTACCTGACGTGTTGACAAGAAAACCAAACCTTACATAACCTAACCTTTTGTCTGTCTTACCTAACCTAACCCATCGTACAGTTATGGTCAGAATACCCTAGACAGCTCTCTCCATTATCTACCTGAGGGTCAATTGATGTAGGAAGTTAGATTAGATTAGGTTAGGTTAGGGAGGTTAAGGTAGGTTAGGGAGGTTAGGTTAGGTTAGGGAGGTTAGGTTAGGGAGGTTAAGGTAGGTTAGGGAGGTTAGGTTAGGGAGGTTAGGTTAGGTTAGGGTACGTGAGGGAGGTAAAGGTAGGGGGAGAGACATCTGACACCGGCGATGAATTATGTATGGGTGTAGGTGTAGGGGGTGTAGGGGGGACAGGTAGTGGCGCATGACAAGCTCTAGTGGCGGGAAATAGAGGATCAAGAACTATCACTGACACACACACATACACCATACGTACACATAAGGACGGGAAAGACAAAGAAAAACAGAGAGGCAAACAGATAAGCAAAGAAACAGACAGATAGAACACATAGAGCCAGACAGACAGACACATACAGAGAGAGAGACAGACAGACAGACAAACAGACACATACAGAGAGAGACAGACAAACAGACAGACAGAGACACGCATACAGACAGAAAGAGACACATACAGACATACAGACGGAAAGAGACAGACATACAGACAGAGCCAGGACGGTGAGGACCACAATTAACAGGAAGTTCCTCAATACTTGTTCCCATCGTGTCCACCCCTCCACACCTACCCTGGCTGTGTCCTGCTGTGTCCTGAGGTGACCTGCTGTGTCCTGGGGTGACCTGCTGTGTCCTGAGGTGACCTGCTGTGTCCTGAGATGACCTGCTGTGTCCTGAGGTGTACTGCTATGTCCTGAGGTGACCTGCTGTGTTCTGAGGTGTACTGCTGTGTCTTGAGGTGTACTGCTGTGTCTTGAGGTGACCTGCTGTGTCCTGAGGTGACCTGCTGTGTCTTGAGGTGACCTGCTGTGTCCTGAGGTGACCTGCTGTGTCTTGAGGTGACCTGCTGTGTCTTGAGGTGTCCTTGCTTGCTGTGCCCTGGTGATGGTCGATGTGTCCTGCTGCTCGAAAAACGATGAAAAATAATAACAATGACTTCCAATAGACTTTTATTATTATTGTATTATTATTATTATTATTATCGTCATTATTGAGTTAAAAAATAAATAGAGATTATTATACTTCAACTGTTGTCACTAGGTGGTGGTACTGGGTGCTGGACCGGGGTGCTGCTGGAGGCTACTGGACCGGTCAGCGTTCAGCTCCACCTGTAGCTGTACCAGGTAATCAAGGGCGAGGACAAGACGTTCCTCACAGGGCGCCTCGTAGTCACTGAAGAGCACCGTCACCGCCTCCTCCATCTGCTCGTGAGGGAACACCTGGTTGGTCTCATTACTCCGGTACAGGTAACCCCCGTAGGCCGCCACCACCACCAGCAGCGCCACCTTCAGGTATTTTAACACCTGCTGGTTTTGGGATAATTTTAACATTTTTAATTTAGTGTGATTTATTTATTCGATTAGTGAGAACGATTAGGTTCAGTGTTTGTGTTTAGAGAGTTGTTTAGTGTGTGTGTGTGTTTGTTTGTTGACACTTGGTGTAGTTGTATAATTTAAAGGTGTTGATGTGTTAGGTTAGGAGAGGAAGGTTGGGGGAGGGGGGGGTGTTGTTCTTCCCATAATCCCCTTCACCAAAACAAAACAAAGCGCCACGTATAACACCTCCTCCCGGGTGAGTTGTCGAGTGTTGTCAGTTGAAACGAACCATAATCAACGAAAAAAGCTGCCTTGCGACATCCAAAGGGGCATTATCAGGTCTCAGTGACGTCAGCAAACAGGTGGTGATGGTGGTGGGGGAGGGCGGGAGGTGCTTGGAAAAATAACACTGGGGTCCCACGTTGCAGGCCACGTGAGCAGTCAGTGAAGAGGGAGGAAGTGGTGGAGGGAGGTGGGGGGGAGGGGGAGCTGTCAAACAACTGTAAGTTACACACACCCACACACACACACACACCCACACCCACACACACACCCACACACACACACACACCCACACACACACACACACCCACACCCACACACACACACACACACCCACACACACACACACACCCGCAGGAGGCTGACAGCAAGAAAGACTTGGGATATCTGAATCCTTAGCAACAACAACAACAACAACCACAAGCAGCATTATAAACAGGTTTTACGCCTCCCCCCCCCCCCCTCCCCCCCCCCTCCCCCCCCCCATCTTCCCCACCTTAGGCAGTTATTAGTTTTTTCGCCCCAACCACACACAACAGTCCACCAATCACGACGAAGAACGCAAACCTCTACCCACCAATCACTCGAACCCAAGTTGTCATAATGTGCGCCAATTAGATCACTGCGTCACGACCTCTCTCACCAAGACAACCTGTGTCATCTTAGCACCAATCAGAGAGAGAGAAGTTGCCATTTCTCCACCAATGAGGACAGAGCTAACTTCCTCACTATTTTCTTTTTTCGGGTCACGTGAAGGTTAGCCTATCCACCCCAGGCTACGTTACGTAACGTTACGTTAGGTAATGATAGATTAGGTTAGGTTACGGTTAGGTTAGGTTACGGTTAGGTTAGGTTACGGTTAGGTTACGGTTAGGTTACGGTTAGGTTAGGTTAGGTTACGGTTAGGTTAGGTTACGGTTAGGTTAGGTTACGGTTAGGTTAGGTTGCGTTTAAGTAAGGTTTTGTTTAGTTAGATAACTCTTCAAAAATAATTAACA
Organism: Homarus gammarus; assembly: GCA_958450375.1. NCBI lineage: Eukaryota > Metazoa > Arthropoda > Malacostraca > Decapoda > Nephropidae > Homarus > Homarus gammarus. Next base: position 427,666 of record CAUDMG010002608.1, read on the forward strand.
TATAAGTTAGTATTTCATAAACAAATAAACTATAGTATCAATGTTAACAATGAATGTTATACTGTACGTGACCCAACGCTGACACACCTGCCTGACGCACACCTACCTGACGCACACCTACCTGACGTGCACCTGCCTGACGTACACCTGCCTGACGTGCACCTGCCTGACGTACACCTGTTTACATCATCTCATCAGATTTCTAGACAGGTATTGATGCCAGGCGCCAACCTCACTCTTAACTAAACCAAATATTATGGAAAATAATTCAGTCAGCCTCAACTTGGTGTAGTTGTCGCCCACCACCGAACACCTTCATGGCGAGTGTTGTGTTCTTGACGTCACAGCACAACAAATCCTTATATGAACCCGAGACGTTTTTGTTAACGTAAACAAAGTCTAATCAGGTCAATAGAAAGGATATTGTGTATTTTGTACTTGGTGTCTAATGTAGGAGGGAGTGAGGGAAGGAAGGAAGGGAGGGAGGGAAGGAAGGAAGGAAGGAAGGAAGGAAGGAAGGGAGGGAGGGAGGGAAGGAAGGAAAGAAGGAAGGAAGGGAGGGAGGGAAGGAAGGAAGGAAGGAAGGAAGGGAGTGGGGTAAGGAAGGAAGGAAGGGAGGGAGGGAAGGAGGAAGGAAGGAAGGAAGGAAGGAGAGGAAGGAAGGAAGGAGAAGGGAGGGAAGGAAGGAAGGAAGGAAGGAAGGAAGGAAGGGAGGGAGGGAAGGAAGGAAGGAAGGAAGGAAGGGAGGGAGGGAAGGAAGGAAGGAAGGAAGGGAGGGAGGGAGGGAAGGAAGGAAGGAAGGGAGGGAGGGAAGGAAGGAAGGAAGGAAGGGAAGGAAGGAAGGGAAGGAAGGAAGGAAGGAAGGAAGGAGGGAAGGAAGGAAGGAAGGAAGGGAGGGAGGGAAGGAAGGAAGGAAGGGAGGGAAGAAAGGAAGGAAGGAAGGAAGGGAAGGAAGGAAGGAGGGAAGGAAGGAAGGAAGGAAGGGAGGGAGGGAAGGAAGGAAGGAAGGAAGGGAGGGAGTGAGGGAAGGAAGAAAGGGAGGGAGGGAAGGAAGGAAGGAAGGGAGGGAAGGAAGCAAGAGAGGGAAGGAAGGGAGCGAGGGAGGGAGGGTACAGTACAACACTTTGGACAAACGGCTGAGGTGTAGTGTTGCACAGCGGAATATTCCTACAGGCTGAAGATGGTGGAAGTTGTAGTGTTGTGAGCTGTAAACAAGGTTGTGGTTGTAGACAGTGTTGTGAGCTGTAAACAAGGTTGTGGTTGTAGACAGTGTTGTGAGCTGTAAACAATGTTGTGGTTGTATACAGTGTTGTGAGCTGTAAACAAAGTTGTGGTTGTATACAGTGTTGTGAGCTGTAAACAAGGTTGTGGTTGTAGACAGTGTTGTGAGCTGTAAACAAGGTTGTGGTTGTAGACAGTGTTGTGAGCTGTAAACAAAGTTGTGGTTGTATACAGTGTTGTGAGCTGTAAACAAAGTTGTGGTTGTAGACAGTGTTGTGAGCTGTAAACAAGGTTAACATAAGAACATAAGAACATAAGAATGGAGGAAACTGCAGCGGGCCTATTGGCCCATACTGGGCAGTCCCGTTTACACCCAACCCCTATTGCTCATATGAGCATCCAACCTATGTTTGAAGCAATTCAGCGTATTCGAGTTAATGATGATATTTGGTAACTTGTTCCATTCATCCACTACTCTGTTTCCAAACCAGTGTTTACCTATTTCACGCCTAAATCTAAATTTGTCCAATTTAAAACCATTGTTACGAGTTCGCTCCTGGTTGGATAATTTGAGTACCTTTGTAATGTCCCCTTTGTTTAGCCCTGCCTTCCATTTATACACCTCTATCAGGTCGCCCCTCGCTCTACGTCTCTCAAGGGAGTGCAAATTAAGATGCTTTAACCTGTCTCTATACTCAAGGTTCCTGATACCCGGGATTAGTCTTGTCATTCTCCTCTGAATTCTTTCCAAGGATTCTATATCCATTCTGTAATACGGTGACCAGAACTGGACTGCGTAATCCAGGTGTGGTCTCACAAGAGCAAGATACAGTTTTAGGATGACCTCGCTAGTCTTGTAACTAACACTCCTTTGTATGAACCCAAGTACTTTATTAGCCTTGTTTCGAGCAAAAACACATTGTTTACTTGGCTTAAGGTTCCTACTTATCATTACTCCTAAATCTCTCTCGCCGTCGGATTTCTCTATGGCATCGTTGTTCATCTGGTATCTGGTTTCCCTGTTTACATTTCCTATACTGAGTACTTTACATTTGTCAATGTTGAATTTCATCTGCCATTTTTCAGACCATTCGAAAAATTTGTTTAGATCCTCCTGTAGTTTTGCCGAGTCCTCGTCAGATTTGATAACACGTCCTATTTTAGTATCATCAGCAAATTTACTTATGTTGCTGTCTATGCCGATATCTATGTCGTTTATGTATATAATAAACAATAATGGTCCAAGTACTGAGCCTTGGGGAACTCCACTTGTGACGTTGCTCCAATGGGACTTAGTGCCGTTAATGCTCACTCGCTGTTTCCTGTCCTGTAACCACGCCCTAATCCATTTAAGGATGTCACCTTTGATGCCATGAGCTTCTACCTTTCTAATTAGTCTTTCGTGGGGTACTCTGTCGAAGGCTTTGCTAAAGTCGAGATATACCACATCATAATTGTGCCCCTCGTCCACTGATTCGAAAACTGATGAAAAGAATGTTAATAGATTAGTTAGGCAAGAACGTCCGCTTGTGAAGCCATGCTGGGAATCATTGATCAATCTGTGCTTCTCCAGGTGATTTCGAATAGAGTTTGAAATGATTGCTTCCAGTAATTTGCCTACTATTGATGTTAGACTGATTGGGCGGTAGTTAGAGGCTAGTGATCTATCCCCCTTCTTGAAGATCGGTATTACATTCGCTATCCTCCAGGATTCTGGTACTACACCTGTTTTTAAGGACATGTTAAACAACTTTGCTAAGGGCATACTAAGCTCTTCCTTACATTCCTTTAATACTCTGGCAAATATCTCATCGGGACCAGGTGACTTATTAGGCTTTAGTTTGTCTATTTGCTTACTAACATCGTTACTAGTCACTACTATTTCACTTAATTTGTTATCTTCACTATCTCTGAATAGAGTCGGTGCCTCGGGTATCATGTTTAAATTTTCGCTGGTGAAAACTGTTGAAAAATATTTATTCAAATTATTGCTCATTTCTCCGTCGTTATCAGTGAGCTCGCCGGAGTCTGACCGTATTGGTCCAATCTTTTCTCGTGTTTTAGTTTGGTACATTTGGTAGAATCCTTTGGGGTTTGTCTTTGTCTCCCTTGTGGTTGTAGACAGTGTTGTGAGCTGTAAACAAGGTTGTGGTTGTAGACAGTGTTGTGAGCTGTAAACAAAGTTGTGGTTGTATACAGTGTTGTGAGCTGTAAACAAAGTTGTGGTTGTAGACAGTGTTGTGAGCTGTAAACAAGGTTGTGGTTGTATACAGTGTTGTGAGCTGTAAACAAGGTTGTGGTTGTAGACAGTGTTGTGAGCTGTAAACAAGGTTGTGGTTGTAGACATTGTTGTGAGCTGTAAACAAGGTTGTGGTTGTATACAGTGTTGTGAGCTGTAAACAAGGTTGTGGTTGTAGACAGTGTTGTGAGCTGTAAACAAGGTTGTGGTTGTAGACATTGTTGTGAGCTGTAAACAAAGTTGTGGTTGTAGACAGTGTTGTGAGGAGGGGCGAGCCATGTCAACAATGTGAAGGTCAGACATTAAACAAAAGCCAAGATGAAGATGCTGGTCCCTGGGTGTTTGTTGATGTCCTCAAGCTCTACCAAGGCTACCTCCCACCCTCTCATCTACCTCCTTCTCCTTCTTCTCCTTCTCTTACTTCTCTTCCTCCATCCCCTCTCCTTCTAATCTCCTCCTTTGCTCCTCCTCCTTCCCCTCCCCTATGCCCAAGGGCAGATCCAGGGGGGTCCTGGGGGTCCGGACCACCCTTTTTATCAGAAAATTCCAATAATTTACATTTAATGCAGTATTGTACTCAGGCTTTTTGTATAGTAAAAAGTAATTACTATTGACCTCAAAATATCTCCTAATATCAGGTGCATGTGGCCTCAAAATGGCCATGATATTGGTCAAATTTCGGCCCCTGACCTTCAGTGTATGTGTGGTATGGTCCGTATATGTTTGGTTTTGTAATCCAAAACGCAGTTAGCGCTCCTGTGTATACAGCGTCATCAGCTGCTGGATGGGTACGAGTCGTTGTCCATCCTGGGGAAAAATTATATTTACTTCTTAAAGACGATTACCAAGTCTTAGTTCATTATAATTCAAATCGAGATTGAGAACCAGTTTATTTTTTCAGATTATTTACTCTCAAGGTTAATGAGGTTATTGTTGGTGAAGAGAACGGATGTTCTGCCCAGGTGTTGTAATTCCTGGTAATAAGGATTGGGGAGGTCACCGTATATTCGTCTGTATGAGCGGGTACAGGTGCAAGAGTGTGTTGTCTTGGGGTGGGGTCGTCCTTCCTGCTCTCTGATTGGCTGGTGGTGTGACTTGGGCGGAGCTTAAGGATAAAATGATACCATGTAAAACTTCAACTTATTGTAGATAATAACACACACACACACACAAACAGGGAGGTACTGCCGCCTAGGAAGATATTGGAAGCATAATGTGTTGTCTAATGGTAGACCCTGCTGCCATATGGCATCACGAAAATTGTGACCAAGTCCCAGGTTGCTGATCTGACTTTCTGCCTCATTTACACACAATTGCAGGGTCTCAATTGTTTCTCTCACTTGGACAACACAACATACATATATAGTTTTCACTCTTGATTTTTTTTTCAAATTTGTATTTATTTATGGTTCTTTATTATTATTATTATTATTATTATTATTATTGTGCCTGTAGAAAACACACACATCACAATACTTAAATTTTTCTAAGGAGAAAAAATAAAGTTCGAAATCTCTCAGACTCCAAGATGGCGTCACAGTCTCGCTAAGACTCTACATTAGCTTAGATATTTTCTCTCATTTGTGAGGTAAGAATCTTTGCAAGTTCCGACCCTGAGTTTAACCCTTTGAGTATGATGATTTAACCTTTGAATATGATGATTTAACCCTTTGAGTACGATGACGTAGTCCCTTGAGTACGATGGTTCAGTCCCTTGAATAAGTTATTGTACTTAAAGGATTAAATATTAGTACTCAAAACGTTGTCATAGTACTGAAGGGGTTAAGTCATTGTATTCAAGGGTTGGCATCGTACTCAAAGGGTGTCATAGTACTGTAGGACTTAAATCATCGTACTCAAATGGCTGTGTTCGGATTCAAAGGTCAAGTCATCGTACTCAAATAAATAACGTCACCTGGCCAACACAGGTTCTTGGCTACCCGGACTGAACCATGTTACCTGAGAACCTTGGTTGGAACCTCTATGGTGGTATTTTTTATCAGTTATATGTATGGCTGAGTCATTACACACACACACACACGCACCGGACGCATGAACACACAGAATGAAAGCAGAACGATGACAACAGATTCCGGAAAATAAGCTTGACGCCGTGTGTGTGTGGTTAAGGAGCATATGGCTATATTCAAGCCTGTATGAACCAGTATGAGCCAGTATGAACCAGTATGAGCCAGTAAGAAACCGTATGAGTCACTATGAACCCGCATGAGCCAGTATGAGCATGTATAAGCATGTATGGGCCTGTTACTAAGGCTATAGTCATTCTCTCGCCCGTCACCTGTCCTCCGTACCCTAAATCCGGTCGTCCTCAGGGTACACACACACACGCACCTCCGGGTATGACTTTAAAACTATCACGACACAACTTGGCATTTGATGACAAACAAAATATTCATTTCTTCGTGCCATGTAACTTAATGACAGTCCGGGGCTCTAAGACTGAGTGTGAGGTTCTAAGACTGAGTGTTGGGCTCTAAGACTGAGTGTGGGGCTCTAAGACTGAGTGTGAGGCTTTAAGACTGGGTGTGGGGTTCTAAGACTGAGTGTTGGGTTCTAAGACTGGGTGTGGGGTTCTAAGACTGGATGTGGGGTTCTAAGATTGAGTGTTGGGCTCTAAGATTGAGTGTTGGGCTTTAAGATTGAGTGTGGGGCTCTAAGACTGAGTGTTGGGTTCTAAGACTGGGTGTGGGGTTCTAAGACTGGATGTGGGGTTCTAAGACTGAGTGTTGGGTTCTAAGACTGGATGTGGGGCTCTAAGACTGAGTGTTGGGCTCTAAGACTGAGTGTTGGGCTCTAAGACTGAGTGTTGGGCTCTAAGACTGAGTGTTGGGCTCTAAGATTGAGTGCTGGGCTCTAAGACTGAGTGTTGGGTTCTAAGACTGGGTGTGGGGTTCTAAGACTGGATGTGGGGTTCTAAGACTGGGTGTTGGGTTCTAAGACTGGGTGTGGGGTTCTAAGACTGGATGTGGGGTTCTAAGACTGAGTGTTGGGCTCTAAGACTGGGTGTTGGGTTCCAAGACTCAGTGTGATACCCGAGGCACCGACTCTATTCAGAGATAGTGAAGAAAACAAATTAAGCGAGATAGTAGTGACTAGTAATGATGTTAGTGAGCAAATAGACAAACTAAAGCCTAATAAGTCACCTGGTCCCGATGAGATATTTGCCAGAGTATTAAAGGAATGTAAGGAAGAGCTTAGTATGCCCTTAGCAAAGTTGTTTAACATGTCCTTAAAAACAGGTGTAGTACCAGAATCCTGGAGGATAGCTACTGTAATACCGATTTTCAAGAAGGGGGATAGATCACTATCCTCTAACTACCGCCCAATCAGTCTAACATCAATAGTAGGCAAATTACTGGAAGCAATCATTTCAAACTCTATTCGAAATCACCTGGAGAAACACCGATTGATCAATGATTCCCAGCATGGCTTCACAAGCGGACGTTCTTGTTTTACTAATCTATTAACATTCTTTTCATCAGTTTTCGAATCGGTGGACGAGGGGCACAATTATGATGTGGTATATCTCGACTTTAGCAAAACCTTCGACAGCGTCCCCCATGAAAGACTAATTAGAAAGGTAGAAGCTCATGGCATCAAAGGTAACATCCTTAAATGGATTAGGGCGTGGTTACAGGACAGGAAACAGCGAGTGAGCATTAACGGCACTAAGTCCTATTGGAGCAACGTCACAAGTGGAGTTCCCCAAGGCTCAGTACTTGGACCATTATTGTTTATTATATACATAAACGACATAGATATCGGCATAGACAGCAACATAAGTAAATTTGCTGATGACACTAAAATAGGACGTGTTATTAAATCTGACGAGGACTCGGCAAAACTACAGGAAGATCTAAACAAATTTTTCGAATGGTCTGAAAAATGGCAGATGAAATTCAACGTGGACAAATGTAAAGTACTCAGTATAGGAGATGTAAACAGGGAAACCAGATACCAGATGAACAACGATGCCATAGAGAAATCCGACTGCGAGAGAGATTTAGGAGTAATGATAAGTAGGAACCTTAAGCCAAGTAAACAATGTGTTTTTGCTCGTAACAAGGCTAATAAAGTACTTGGGTTCATACAAAGGAGTGTTAGTTACAAGACAAGCGAAGTCATCCTAAAACTGTATCTTGCTCTTGTGAGACTACACCTGGATTACTCAGTCCAGTTCTGGTCACCGTATTACAGAATGGATATAAAATCATTGGAAAGAATTCAGAGGAGAATGACAAGACTAATCCCGGGCATTAGGAACCTTGAGTATAGAGACAGGTTAAAGCATCTTAATTTGCACTCCCTCTCGAGACGTAGAGCGAGGGGCGACTTGATAGAGGTGTATAAGTGGAAGTCAGGGCTAAACAAAGGGGACATTACAAAGGTACTCAAACTGTCCAACCAGGAGCGAACTCGTAACAATGGTTTTAATTAGACAAATTTAGATTTAGGCGTGAAATAGGTAAACACTGGTTTGGAAACAGAGTAGTGGATGAATGGAACAAGTTACCAAATATCATCATTAACTCGAATACGCTGAATAGCTTCAAACACAGGTTGGATGCTTATATGAGCAATAGGGGTTGGGTGTAAACGGGACTGCCCAGTATGGGCCAATAGGCCCGCTGCAGTTTGCTCCATTATTATGTTCTTATGCTCTTATGTGTGGGGCTCTAAGACTGAGTGTTGGGCTCTAAGACTGAGTGTGGGGCTATTATTATTATTATTATTATTATTATTATTATTATTATTATTATTATTATCAAGGAAAGACTGTACTGTGTATGGAGGGAGGGGGGGGGGGGGGGGGAGTCTAAAATACGTCATTTCCTGCTCCGCCCTCGTAACCAGTTACTACCAGTCGACCGGGTAGAAACTAGCTACCAGCACAGAGAGACAGGAGCAAGCGATTCACAGCTGAGGAATTGTGGTGGTGTGGGTTGTACCGAACCTTGAACTGGGGGGAGGGGGGGGGGTGTCGTAAAACAGTGGGTGGGTGGTGGAGGGGTGGGGGTGGTGGAGGGGATTGGAGACACGATAGCCAGATTATGTCATCCTTCGCACTGTAATTCAGGTAAGTTTTACGCACGACGTGGCCATGTGCGTATTGCCTGTGGCCATTTGTGTATTACCTGTGGCCATTTGTGTATTACCTGTGGTTTTGTGTGTGTATCTTTGGCCATGTGAAACTATATGTGTCTATGTAAAGCTATGTTGCCCTGTGAGACTACCTAAGGCCATGTGAGATTACCTAAGGTCATATATGACTAACTAAGGCCATATGCGACTATCTGTGGCCATGTGCAACTATCTGTGGCCATGTGAGACTATCTGTGGCCATATGAGAGTGCGAGAGATAGAGAAAGAGAGATTTTGAAGTAAACGTGAACTGGGTGAGACACAAGACAGATAGCTAGAGAAGCAAGACTCCGTCATACACGAAAGAAGAACATCATTGACAGGGAGAAGCTAAAAATGTGTCAAGTCTGGTCCACACACACACACACACACACACACACACTAAATCCTGGAGTCACCTTGAGAAATTCTTTGAACAACTTGATGTGGCGTATCACCACCACCACCATTATCACCACCACCATCACCACCACCATCACCACCACCGCCATTATCACCACCACCACTACCACCACCATTACCACCACTACCACCACCATTATTACCACCACCATCACCACCACCACCACCACCACCCCCACCCCCTCCCTCACCACCACCACCCCCACCCCCTCCCTCACCACCACCACCACCACCCCCTCCCTCACCACCACCACCACCACCAACACCACCACCACCCCCTCCCTCACCACCACCACAATCACCACCATTACCACCACCATATGATAACACCGCTGAAATTACAGACTAACATTCAAGCGTAATGTAATTTTTTTGAGAGAGTTTTATTCGTGTTTATTTTTTCTTCAGTCATCGGTGGATCACTTCAAGGCCCCGACGTTCTCGTTTCTCTTCACCGAGACGAATTTTTGGAGCACGGATCAATTTTTATTATTGCTGTTCCTCGTGTGGTTGAGAAATTGTGTTGGTTAAGCTGTTTGGTTAAGTTAGTTTAGTTTAGTTTAAGATATTTACTTATATGAAAAAAGCTAGGCTAGGCTAGGTCAGGCTAGGCTAGGCTAGGCTAGGCTAGGTCAGGCTAAGGTATTTACTCATGTGGAAATAGCTTTTTACGGGAATTAGCCCACCCGGGCACAAGTCAAACGACCCTCAACGGAGCCTGAGGGGCGGAAAAAAAAGAACGGAAAGAAATTGTAAATATAGAAAAAAGGTTATACTGTGTTAATCTACACCACGAAGATGCCGGAAAACCAGCTTTTTAAAGTGAGACAGATTGTAAGAGAATGGAAACACAGAAGGCAGAGCATTCCCTGGTTTGCACTGTATATTACTAGGGTGGTCCGCAGGTCCGTGGCAGAGTGGTAGAGCTCTTGATTCATAACTGAAGAGTCCCTGGTTCAGTTCTCTGCCTAGAATGAGAGTTTGCTCATTATTCCTTGTATACTCTTTCTAGTACACTAGTTCCTGTACTATACACGAGGCTGATACACTTGTTGATGGCGGAACAAAGCTTAACTTGACTGAGCTGCCTGCCAAAAGCTGATGGATTCTTAGCAATGACCTAGAAAGATTAATAATAATAATAATAATAATAATAATAATAATAATAATAAAAACCTAACCTAACTTAACCTAACCCAAATTAATCTAACCTAACCTAAATTAACCTATCATAACAAAACCTAACCTAACCTAACCTGACCACCCAGGCAGCATTAGGATGTTTGATCAAGAGGTGGGGAAGGGAGAGGTAAAGGAAGGAAGAGGGGTAGGGAGGGAAGAGGAGAAGGGAGGAGAGAGGGGGATGAGGGGGGGGGAAGGGGGAGGGGGGGGGGGGGGAGGGAAGGGGGAGGAGAGAGAGGGAGGGAAAAGGGAAAGGAGGGGAGCGGAGGAGGAGGGAGGGGGAGGGGGAGGGAGAAGAAGGGGAGAAGGGAGGGGGGGGGGAGGGAGGGAGGGGGGGGAGGAAGGAGAGAGGGTAGGGAGGGAGGGGAGGAAAGTGGAGGAGGAGGAGGAAGGAGGGGGAGGAAAGGGAGAAGGGAGGGGAGGGGAAAGGAGAGGGAGGTGGAAGTAGGGGGGGGGAAAGAGGGGGAGGGGAGGTGAGGGGAGAGGGAGGGGGGGGGAGGGGAGGGGAGAAGAGGAAGGGGGGGAGGGAGAAAAGGGGGAGGAGAGAGGGGAGTAGGGGAAAGGGGAGGGAGGGGGGAAGAGGAAGGATGGGGGGGCAGGGGAGAAGTAAGGGAGGAGGGGGGGGGGAGAGGGGAGGAGGGAAGGAATGAGGATGGAGGGGGAGGAAGAGGAGGAGGGGAGGAGGGGAAAGGGGGGGGAGGGAAAGCAAAAAAGGGAGGGGGAAGAAGGGAGGGAGAAAGAGGGGGAGGGGGGGAGGAGGGAGGGAGGGAGGGGGGGTGGGAAGAGGGAGAGGGGAGGAGGGGAGGGAGGGGAGGAAAGGGAGGGAGAGAAGGAGGAGAGAGAGAGGGGGGGGGGGGGAGGAGAGGGGAGGGGGAGGGAGGGGGGGAAGGGGAGGGGGAGGAGGAGGGGGGAGGGGAGGGAGGGGAGAGGGGAGGGGGGAAGGAGGGGGGGAGGGAGGGGAGGAAGGAGGGAGGGGGGGGGAAGGAGGGGGGGGGAGGGGGAGAGGGAGAGGGGAGGAGGGGAGGGGGGGGGGGAGAGAAGGGGAGGGGGAGAGGGAAAGAGGGAGGAGGGAGGGGAAGGGGGGGGGGGGGAGAGGGAGGAAGGAGAGGGGAGGGGAAAAGAGAGGGGGGGGGGGGGAGGAGGGGAGAGGGGGGAGGGGGAGGGGAGGGAGGAGGGGGAGAGGAAAGGGGAAGGGGGAGGAGGAGGAGGGAGGGGAGGGGGGGGGGAGAGGGAGGGGGGAGGAGGAGGGAAGGGGGAGGGAGGAGGAGGGGGAAGGGAGGGGAGAGGGGGAGGGGGGGAGGAGAGGGAGGTAAGGGGGAGGGGGGGGGGGGAGGGGGGGGGAAGGGGGGGGAAAGGGGAGGGGGGGGGAGGGAGGGGGGGAGAGAGGAGGGGAGGGAGGAGGGGGAGGAGGAAAGAGGGAGGGGGAGGGGGGAAGGGGGGAGGGAAGAGGGGGGGAAGGGGGAGAGGGGGAGGGGGAAGGGAGGGGAGGGGGGGGAAGAGGGGAGAGGGAGGAGGGAGGGGAGGGAAGAGGGGGGGGGAGGGGGGAGGAGGGGGGGAAGGGGAGAGAGGGGGGGGAGGAGGAGAGGGAAGAGGGGGAGAGGGGGGGGATGGAGGAGAAGGAGGGGGGAGGGGGGGGGGGGGGAGAGAGAGGGAGAGAGGGAGGAGGGGGGGGGGGGGGAGGGGGAGAGTGAGGGAAGAGGGAGAGGGGGAAGAGGGGGAAGAGGGAGGGAGGGAGGGGAGAGGGAGGAAGGGAGGGGAGGGGAGGTGAGGGGGGGGGAGGAGAGGGGGGGAGGGGAGGGGGGGGGGAGGGGGAGAGGGGGGAGGGGGGGAGGGAGGGGGGAGGAGGGGGAGAAGGGAGGGGGAGGGAAGGAGGAGAGGGGGGGGGGGGAGGAGGGAAGGGGAAGAAGGAGGGGGAGGAGAGGGGGGGGGGGAGGAGGGGGGAGAGGAGGGAGGGGGAGGGGGGGGAAAGGGGGGAGGGAGGGGGGGAGGAAGGAGGAAGAAGGAGGGTGGGTGGGGAGGGGAGAGGAGGGAGGAAGGGAGGGGGGAAGAGGGGGGGAGGGAGGAGGGGGAGGGGGGGAGAGGGGGGTAGAGGAGGGGGAGGAGGGAGGGAGAGGGGAGGGGGGAGGGGGGGAGGGGGAGGGGGGGGGAGGGGGGGTGGAGGGAGGAATGGGGGGAGGAAGGGGGGTGGAAGGGGGAGGGGAGGGGGGAAAGGGGGGGGGGGGGAGGGGGGGGAGGAGGGGAAGGAGGGGAGAGGTGGGAAGGGGGAGGGGAGGGAGAGGGGAGGGAGGGAGAGAAGGAGGGAGAGGAAGGGGGGAGATGGGGAGGGGGGGGGGGGGGGGAGGGGAGGGGGAGGGGAGAAGGGGGGAGGGGGGAGAGGGGGAGGGGGGAGGGTAGGAGAAGGGGGAGAGGGGGGGGGAGGGAGGGGGGGGGGTGAGAGGGGAAGGGGGGGGGGAGGGGGGGAGGGGGGGGAGGGGGGAAGGGGAGGAGGGGGAGTGGGGGGGGGAGGATGAGGGGAGAGGGGGAAGGGAGGGGGGAGGAGGGAGGGGGGGGAGGGGGAGGGGTAGGGGGCGGGAGGGGGGGGGGAGGGGGGGGAGGGAGGGGGGAGAAGGGGAGGGGGGAGGAGAGGGGGAGTGAGATAGAGAGATAAGAGGAGTGGGGGTGGGAAATGAGGAGAAGGGAGGGAGGGGGAGAGGGGGGGGGAAGGGAGTGGGTGGAGGGGAAGGAAAAGGAGAGGGAGGGGAGGGGGGGGGGATGAAGGGAGGGAGGAGTGATGGGAGGGGGGAAGGGGGGGGTGGGTGGGGGGAGGAAGGGAGGGGGGGGGTAGGGGAGGGGAGGATAGGGGGGGAAGGGAGGGGAGGGAGTGGAGGGGGGGGGGGGTGAGTGAAAAGTGGAAGGGTAGGGGGGAGTGGAGGGAAGGGGGGGGGGAGGAGGGGGGGGGGAAGGGAGGAGGGAGAGAGGGGGGAGGAGAGGAGAGGTGGAATTGGGGGAGGGAGTGGGTGGAGGGAGGAAGGAGGGGAGCGGAGGGAGAGGGGGAGGGAGGTGGGAGGGGGAAAGGTGGAGGGGGGGAGGGGAGGGGGGGAGGGGGGGGTAGAGGGGGGGAGGGGGGTAGTGGGGGGTATGGGGGGGGTATGAGAGGGGTAAGAAGGGGGGGAAGAGCGGAGAGAGGTGTGGGAGAAGGGGAGGGGGGGAGGGAGGGATAGGAAGGGGAGGGGAAGAAGGGGGAAGGGGGGAGGGAAGGAGGGGGGGAGGAAGAAGGAAGAGGGGGATAAGGGGAGTGGGGGGGGGGGAGGGGGAGAGGGGAGGGAGAAGGAGGGAGGGGAAGGAGGGAGAGATAAGAAAGGAAGAGAAGAGGAGAGGGGGGGGGGGGAGGGAAGGGAGTAGAGGAAAAGGGGGGGGGGGAAGAGAGGGGGGGGGGGGAGGAAGGAGAGAAGGGGGGAGGGGGGAGGGAGGAATAAGGGGGAGGGGAAGTGGAGGGGAGGAGTGGAGGAGGGAGGAGGAGGGGGGAAGGGGAGGGGGGGGGGGAGGGGTGGTAGGGAGGGGGGGAAGGGGGGAGAAGGGGGGGGGGGGAGAGGGGGATAGAGGGGGGGGATAGGTGAAGGGGGGGGGGGGGGGGGAGGAGGGGGGGGGGGAGAGAAGAGGGGGAGTGGGAGAGGGGGGGAGGGGGGGAAGAAAGGAGGGGGGAGGTGGGAGAGGGAGGAGGAAGGGAGGGGGGGGGAGGAGAGGAGGGGAGAGTGGGGAGAGGGGGAGGGGGGAGTAGGGAGAGGAGGAGAAGAAAAGTGGGAAAGAGGAGGAGGAGGGGAGAGGGGGTTTGTGGGGAGAGGGGGGGAGGAAGGGGGGGGGGGAGGAGGGGGAGGAGGGAGGGGGGAAAGGGAGGGGGGTGGGGCAGGAGAGAAAGGAGGGGGGGGGAGAAGTGGGGAAGGGAAGGGGAGGAGAGGGGGGAAAGAAGGGGGGGGAGGGGGGGAGGGGTAAAGGAGCGGGGGGAGAGAAGGGGGGTAAGTGGGGGGGCAGGGAGTGGGGGGGGGGAGGGGGGGGGGGAGGGGGGGGATGTGAGAAGGGGGGAGGGGAGGGGGGGGGAAAAGGAGGGAGGGTAGGAGGGAAGGAGTAGGAGGAGGAGGAGGGGAGGGGATGGGGGGGGGGGGAGGGGGGGGAGAAGGGGGGAGGGAAGGGAGAGGGGGGAGGGGGGAAGGAGGGGAG